>CM040240.1:14815732-15255764 GCA_022545495.1 Chrysanthemum lavandulifolium | reverse complement strand
ACACGTTATTAATGTTTATGAACAATTATGTATTCAGAAGGTGGCCATTGTTTATTGCAGACCATACCTGCCGAGTTCTTGGAATACCACCCGATGCACACATACATGAGGGTCTTCATGATACACCAGGATGTGGATTACAGATTTGATGTGAGGATGGAGTTTCATAAGGAGGATCCTGGAAGGACGAACCATGTGAAAGTATTTGGTGAATGGAGGGAGTTTGCACGTGATTGTTATTTTGGCTACAACAAAATGATAAGGTTCAAGTTCATGCATTTGCTCACAGACGTGGCAGGAGATGAAGTGGAGGAGTACCTTGTGTTCCACGTTTGTTAAAAACTTATCCTATAAAAACTTATGTTTATTTTGGATTGTTAGTATGATCTAAACTAATGTGTGGATCGGTGTTGCAAAAAAAATTCTACAAGGCCGATTAATCACCGCTTAGGCGCTACAAGGCCACCAACCTTGCCGATTTATGGAACTGGGTCAAATAAATAGGTCAACCGTGGTCAACGGCGATCAACGGCGGTCAATGATGGTCAAACTTTCCAGAAACCCACAAATCTTGCCAGAAGTACCCAAAACTCACCGTAAACTTATTTTGATCACTTATAGTAACCGTTTTAATCTATTACAAGTTGTTTTTTAGGAAAAATCTTTTCGAAAATGCATAAAACTCGCCAGAAGTACACAAAACTTGGTGGGAATACCCAAAAATTTCCAAAAATGCCAATTCGATTAATCACCGATTAATCCCACCTAGACTGATTACAAGCTACAAGGTGGTCGACCGCCCGACTACCGATTCGCGATTTTTGCAACCTTGGTGTGGATATATGCTTTGTTATGTTATGTGATGATGGTGAAGACATTTGCTGTTTTTTGGATTATCAAATAGCCTATTATGAATAGGTTAATCAGTAGTTTGTAAAAACAATATCACTGCACTTTAATCTATGCTGTTTTTTAAGATGTGTCTGATACGCTTACGCAGCGCTCGGGGTCAAAGGAACTTCCTTTTAAATCGAACAAGTTTTTCAACACCATTGGCGGTGAACCTAATCGTTGTAGTGTAGTATTAGGGTAAGCCACGGTATTGATATCGTTCTCTCAGGGAATAGGAATGCTAGTGAGAAGTTACTACGCTAAGGTTAAGGTTGAGGAAGATTATTTTTTATCTTTTTTATGTTTTTTTAGGAAATTGAAAGGTACGAATCTCGGGTATTGGATTTGGGGGGGGGGGGTTGGTATTTCTACCGATTACTCTACTATTATCTAATTATCTAAACTAAGGTGGTGGTAGTCTATGTATAATTAATGTGTGCTCGTATGATAGTTTAAAGATGTGTTTACTTAGGTTTTACTACTCCTTAATTATCTCCTATTGATGGTTGAGTTGTCACTTCCTTATTCTTAGTTCCGTTGTGTGTCTAAAGTTGTAGGGTATGCGTTTCTCCCTAACTCTTTGAACTTACCAAAGGGTCTCGTCTACAAAACCCACTAGGGATAATAAACTCTTACTCTAAGGCACTCTTTGGATGGTTTAGCTTACAACTACTCAGGTAATTATATTCTAAGGTTCACAAAGATGAATCAAGCATTAAGTACACAACGAATGACCTATCGCATTACTAGATCATTAATCAACTAAGATAAGAAACAACCAATCAATATTTAATAATTAAGTTTCATATTCCTAAGCAAACACACAAATAAATTAGCGGGACATGGAGAACATGCAAGCATACACACAAATAATCAAAGACATAATTGAATTGATGAAGTAAATACTTATCTTGATGTAAGATAAGGTTTGGAACCCTAAAATCTTGTACAAGACACTCTTGATTCGGTTTTAGGTTTTACTCAAAAGACTCTCCAAACCGAAAAATTCGGATTCTATATATAATATTACAAATGCGACGGCGTCACCTTATGTTTTGTGACGCCGTCGTCGCCGTCATTAGGGTTTCGTCTTGGCCACGTTAACCTTGCGCGGCGTCACCTTATGTCTGTGACGCCGTCCTCTTCGACCGGCGTCGTGCGAGTTGCGACGGTCTACTCCTTTAAGCCCGACGCCGTCCTTCGAACAAGCCATTTTCTCTTCGAGCCGTCACAAATTCCTCCGACGTCGCGATTATGATGACGCCGTCGCCTTCTATTTTCAGCAGCTTTGAGTGTCTCGATTCGACTTTGGCCATTTTCTTCAGATATTCGCCTTTTCGTCCAAATAAGTGCCATTCCAGCATTTTGCCTTCAAGAGACCTAAAAGTGAAAAGGAACGATATTAAGCAATAACGGATACAAAAGTGATCAAATAAGGGTTAGAACGACCCTCAAAATTGTACCTTTTAAAACCTTATCAAATATCCCTACACTTGTTATTTGCTTGTCCTCAAGCAAATGTGCTTTTAGCCAATTAATTTATAAGTTAGGGGTCATGAAGCATTGATTTAAAATGGTCCACAACACATATAAGCCCATAAAAGTCATAACAAGCACGGAATTACATACTAGCACCTCACATGGGGTGTTTGGATACTCACATCTCTCGGGTGTATATATGAAATATAACAAATAGGAAATGGAAGATAAACACTCATTAACCGGTCCTAGTACATAGATTACCATAGGCTTGAGAATAGATCGAACCTCCATCGCTTTGGCGTAAGCACCTAGGAAAGACTATCAAAGAGGTCTTTTAAAGGGTTGTAATGTTAGGCTTACGGTAGGGAAACAAGGGTTTGGTGGGATAGGCTATTTAGTGGTGGCAAGTCAAAAATCTCAATGTTACATGCATACGAAGAATGGCGTTGCTAAGCCAAGACTCAACACTCTAAAACTCTAGGTAACGGAAATAAACAAACATAAATTTAAAGGATAGATGTAGGATGGTAGGCATTTTTTTTTTTTTTTTTTTTCATACACTTTTACTCTACCATCCCCTACGGTAACATCAAAATGATAGGGATTTATAGGCACATCCCTACACTTGAGTTTTTATTACTCTAACACTAAATTGACCCTAATTGAAAAGATCAAAACACTTGGGGTACATTATTACGCAAACAAAGGGAATTTGAATTTAACGTTCCCTTCCCGTCATTTCATAAACTTTAACTTTTCCATGAATCTCAATCGTCCCAAAGCGTATACAAAGGATATGACTCGACTTAGCAACTCATGCAAGCAACCGGATAATTGAACTAAGGGTTTAGGGTGATAACAAACATTTGCACTAAAAGTGAGTGCATAAGGGGTAGGCTAAAGGCGATTTGGGTGTATATTTGGAGGTGGGGTGTAAATAATGCTCTTCATTGATATTCGGAAAACCGAAACATCACGAGAACCGCGAAAAGGATAGGCTCTGAGGGGTTAACTAGGGATATCGTGTACTAAAGATGAGTACAACGCAAAGGGTATGGGGGAATTACTCAATCGATGTGGAAGAAGTAATTATATTACGGGTATCAAACAAGGGTTATCCTAATGCCTCTTATCATTTAGTTATTCCTAACTACACAAGTGTAGTCTCACTTGCGATCTCGGAATCACAAAACAAGTTCTAGAATCTAATATACTACCGGTTCACACTCTAAGCATTGAAGATGAATGCATTTAATTCCTACTAATCTAAGGGCGATCCTCACATTTTGGGTGGAATTTGGGTGATAAAGGGTTTTTGTGCTAGTCATGCAACTTCCTATCCTTCTGAACATATTCTTCTGTGATTGATCAAGATTACCAATTCTTCTGAACATATTCCAGAAGACCTTGGGCATGGCCATGCAAACATCTTAACAACCCTACGAGGGGCCCAGCAGTATTATACTTCAAAATAAATTTAAAGGAAAAAAATCCTATTTTGACTACAAGGATTCATAGATTTCGCAACACTTCGAAAACAACCCTTATAACTACCGATTCACATATAGCGTTAGATTGCTTCACAAAATGCACTACATTCATGACATATCTCTGGTATCTCAAGTCAGAGGATAAATATCCATGATATACTTAATGACAAAGATCCATAAAGTATCATCATGTGGGTGGGATAAGTCCTATATTCAATTCACTGAATATCATCTGAAATTAGTCATGCTACGCATCAGCATACTTTCAAGTATACTCTAACTAATACTCAGATTTGTCTTAATTCAATATCATTCCCATGTTATTGATTGACAACAGACTATTTAGAATAACTTAAGTTATTCAAGGATTTAAACATGCAAATATATGATAACATCACAATAAATGAATAATAATAAACATAACAAAATACTTTATTTCATTTCAATAATAATGTTTACAATATCCTTTTATCTAAAATACTTAGTCACAGATGGGCATGAAACTACTAGCTAAACGAAGTCCAAACTTATCAGAAAAATGATTAAGTTTTTCACCAGGTAAGGCCTTCGTTAAAGGATCTGCTAGGTTATCATCTGTGTGAACTTTGAGCAACTCAATTTCACCTATCTCGACTTGTTCTCGAACAAAGTGATATTGTCTAGGATAGTGTCCGTGCCCTTCATGACTCGGTTCATGGGCAAAAGTTATTGCAGAGAATTGTCACAATATACTTTAATAGGATTTTCAATCGAAGCATAACACCAAGCCCGAAACAAACTTCCTTATCCAAACGGCTTCCATGGCGACCTCGATCGCCGCTATGTACTCACTTCAGTAGCGGACATCGCAAGTGTTGTCTATTTCTTGCTCTTCCAATCCACAACACCTCCATTGATGAAAAATATGTAACCCGTCCGAGACTTCGTATCATCTTTGTCACACTTCGGGATGCATCGCAAGAACTCGTAATGCAGTTACGCTCGATTTCTCCCATACACTATGAACATATCTCTTGTAGCCCCGAGGTACTTGAGAATATGTTTAACACAGATCGATGAATTTCACTCGATTACGTTGATACCGATCGGTCAAGTTTTGAGCAAATGCCACATCAAGCCTTGTGTATCGCACGCATACATGATAGATCCTACACCAAGCATAAGGAACTTTCTTCATCGCGCCACCTCTGCGGTGTTGAAGCACAACCTTGGTCGCTCAAACCATGATTTACTTGCATCGGCAAAAATCCCTTCTTGGAATTTTGCATATTGAATCTCTTCAATATTTTGTCAATGTAAGCACTTTGGCTTAAACCAATTAGCCACCTTGATCTATCCCTATAGATCTTGATTCCGAGTATGTATGCTGCTTCCCCTAAGTCCTTCATCGAGAAACATTTACCAAGATAGGCTTTCACCTCATTTAGACTTGGTATATGATTTCCCATGATTAATATGTCATCGACATACAGAACAAGGAAAGTAACATAACTCCCACTAGCTTTGTGATATACACATGGCTCATCAAGATTATGAGTAAATCCAAAACTTTTGATTTCTCCATCAAATCTTTTATTCTATTGCCTTGATGCTTGCTTCAGTCCATAAATGGACCTTTTAAGCTTGCATACACGGTTAGGAAATAATGGATTCATAAACCCCTCAGGTTGTGCCATATAGATGTCTTCATCTAGACGACCATTCAGAAAGGCGGTTTTGACATCCATCTGCCAAATCTCATAGTCATAGTGTGCAGCTATAGCTATGAGAATCCTAATAGCTCTTATGTCCGCTACAGGAGAAAATATCTCCTCGTAATCAATGCCATAGGTTTGAGTACAACCTTTAGCCACTAGACGAGCCTTGTAGGTGTGTACATTGCCATCCATGTCAATTTTCTTTTTGAAGATCCACTTACTTCCAACGACTTTAGCATTGGGAGGAAGGTCAACTTCAATCCGACATCATTATCTTTCATGGATTGTATTCCATTCATAGCAATCGCCATTTATCCTTTCGTGATCATCATGGCGACCTTATAGTTAGCGTGTTCATTAAGATCCCCAACCATATTTTCCTCCACCTCACGTTAAGACATAGGCGGTCGGTGCACGTATAGTCCTTTCGGACCTACGAATGGGAACAACTTCAGGAGGAGCGCCTAAGCTTTCAGGCTTTTCTTGAAGTTGGCTAGTATTTTCAGAAGGTGTTGTATCTTCTTGATCATATTCCATATCATATACTCTCCCACTGAGTTCTTGAGATATGAGATTCCTTTCAAGGAAATCTCCATACCTAACCACGATGACTTTGTTCTTAGCTGGGTAGTAAAAGTAGTAACCCATAGTTTCCTTAGGGAATCCTACAAAGATACACTTAACAGATCTGGGTTAGAGCTTATCTGGTGAGTCACGTTTAACAAACGCCTCACATCCCCAGACATTTAAGTAACAAAATTTGGGAGCTTTTCCTGTCCCTATTTCATATGGAGTTTTAACAACCTTCTTCGTTGGAACCATATTCAAAATCCGAATAGCAGTTTCAAGGGCATAATCCCAAAAAGTAAAAGGAAGAGTCGTAAGTTTAAACATTGATCGTACCATGTCAAGTAAAGTACGATTTCTCCTTTCAGATACACCATTTTGTTGTGGAGTATAAGGAGATGTGAATTGCTGGATAATTCCACACTCAGCTAAGTAATCTTTGAACTCTTGACTTATATACTCACCACCTCTATCGGATCGAAGAGCTTTAATCTTCTTACCGAGTTGTAATTCTACTACACTTTTGAAAACCTTAAATGTTTCAAAGACTTCTTGTTTATGTTTAAGTAAATAAACATAACCATAACGACTGAAATCATCCATAAAGGTTAAGAATTAAGTAGCACCACATTTTGACACATGTCTAAGTGGACCACACACATCAATGTGTATTAATCCAAGTAGATCAGAAGCCCTTTCCACTTGTTGTGAAAAAGGTTTCCTTGTCATCTTCCCAGCTATGCAAGACTCGAATTTGTCAAATGATTCATCATTGACCGTTTGTAAAAGCCCTTCGTGTTGCAGCTTTTTGATAACGCTACACGCGTCATTCGGGGTCAAGGAAACTTCCTTTTCTTCGAGCAAGTTTTATAACACCCTAGGCAGTGAACCTAATCGTTGTAGTGTAGTAATTAGGGTAAGCCACGGGTATTGATATCGTTCTCTAGGGGAATAGGAATGCTAGTGAGAAGTTACTACGCTAAGGTTGAGGTTGAGGAAGATTATTTTTATCTTTTATGTTTTTAGAAATTGAAAAGGTACGAATCTCGGGTATTGGATTTGGGGTTTGGTATTGCTACCGATTACTCTACTATTATCTAATTATCTAAGCTAAGGTTGTGATAGTCTATGTCTAATTGATGTGTACTGTATGATAGTTTAAAGATGTGTTTACTTAGGTTTTACTACTCCTTAATTATCTCCTATTGATGGTTGATTTGTCACGTCCTTATTCCTAGTTGCGTTGTGATTCTAAGGCTATAGGCGTGCTTGTTTCCTAACTCTTTGAAATTACCAAAGGGTCTTGTTTACAAATCCTCTAGTGATTTATAGACGCCTACTCTACGGTTGTCCTTGAATACTTTATCCTACAATTACCTAGATAATTATATTCTAAAGTTCACAAAGAAAAGTCAAGCATTAAGTACACAACGAATAATCTAGCGCACTCTAGATCATTAGTCAACTAACATAAGTATCAACCAATCAATATTCAATAATTAAGTTTCATATTGCCTAAGCAAACACACAAATAAATTAGCCGGACATGGAGAACATGCAAGCATACACACAAATAATCAAAGACATAATTAAATTAATGAAGTAAATACTTATCTTGATGTATAATAGGGTTTAGAACCCTAAAATACTGCACAAGAAAGCCTTGGTTCGGTTTTAGGTTTTACCCAAAGACTACCCACAAAACCGAAAAATTCGGATTCTATATATAAGATTACATCTGCGACGGCGTCACCTTATGTTTCGTGACGCCGTCGTGTCGCCGTCATTAGGGTTTCGTCTTGGCCACGTAAACCTTGCGGCGGCGTCACCTTATGATTTGACGCCGTCCCTTGACTCGGCGCCGTCTTGGTCGCATCTAGGCCGTCCGAGTAACGACGGCCTACTCCTTTAGAACTCGACGTCGTCCCTTGAAAACATGCAATTTTTCTTCGAGCCGTCGCAAAATTCCTTCCCGACGGCGTCGCAGATATGCGATGGACGCCGTCGCCTTATGTTTCAAAGGCTCGAGTGTCTCGATTCGACTTTGGCCATTTTCTTCGTATATTCGCGCCTTTTCGTCCAAATAAGCATCATTCCAAAGATTTTGCCTTCAAGAGACCTAAAAGTGAAAAGGAACGATATTAAGCAATAACGGATACAAAAGTGATCGAATAAGGGCTTAAATGACCCTCAAAAGGTACCTTTAAAACCTTATCAAATATCCCTACACTTGGTATTTGCTTGTCCTCAAGCAAATGTGCTTTTAGCCAATTAATTTATAAGTTAGGGGTCATGAAGCATCCATTCAAAACGGTCCACAACACATATAAGCCCATAAAAGTCATAACAAGCACGGAATTACATACTAGCACCTCACATGGGGTGTTTGGATACTCACATCTCTCTCGGTGTATATATGAAATATAACAAATCGGAAATGGAAGATAAACACTCATTAACCGGTCCTAGTACATAGATTACCATAGGCTTGAGAATAGATCAAACCTCCGTCGCTTTGGCGTAAGCACCTAGGAAAGACTATCAAAGAGGTCTTTTAAAGGTTTGTAATGTTAGGCTTACGGTAGGAAATGAAGGGTTTGGTGGGATAGGCTATTTAGTGGTGGATAGTCAAAATCTCTATGTTGCAAGTATACGAAGAATGGCGTTGCTAAGCCAAGACTCGACACTCTAAAACTCTAGGCAACGAAAATAAACAAACATAATTTAAAAGATAGATGTAGGATGGTAGCTGTATTTTTTTTTTTTTTTTTTTTTTTTTTTTATTTTTCATACACTTTTACTCTACCATCCTCTACGGTACATCAAAATGATAGGATTTATAGACACATCCCTACACTTGAGTTTTTATTACTCTAACACTAATTTGACCCGAATTGAAAAGATCAAAACACTTGGAGTACATTATTATGCAAACAAAGGGAATTTGAGTTTAACGTTCTCTTCCTATATTTCATAAACTTTAACTTTTCCCATGAATCCCAATCATCCCAAAAGCGTATACAAAGGATATGACTCGACTTAGCAACTCATGCAAGCAACGGATAATTGAACTAAGGGTTTTGGGTGATAACATAAATTTGCACTAAAAGTGAGTGCAATAAGGATAGGCTAAGGCGATTTGAGTGTATATTAGGGGTGGGGTGTAAACAATGCTCTTCATTGATATTCCGGAAAACCGAAACATCACGAGAACAATGAAAAGGATAGGCTCGAGGGTTAACTAGGGGTATCGTGTACTAAAGATGAGTGACGCAAAGGGTGTGGGGAATTACTCAACCGATATGGAAGAAGTAATTATATTACGGTATTAAACAAGGGTTTATCCTAATGCCTCTTATCATTTAGTTATTCCTAACTACACAAGTGTAGTCTCACTAGCGATCTCGGAATGCATCACAAAACAAGTTCTAGAATCTAATATACTACCGGTTCACACTCTAAGCATTAAAGATGAATGCTTTAATTCCTACTAATCTAAGGCGATCCTCACATTTTGGGTGGAATTTAGGTGGTAAAGGGTTTTGTGCTAGTCATGCAACTTCCTATCCATGAGACGCTTTTGTTAAGACTAATGGCCCACTCCTATCGTCATGAAAGAAATTTTAAATTTGGCTAAAATTACCCTAACCTACATTTTCTCATGGTTTATTACACAAATACACTTGGACAAAGCAAATAGTCAAGGATAAGCATAGTTTCAAAGTTCGCTTTATTTTCCTCCCTACACTTAAACCGAACATTGTCCCCAATGTTCCCGAAAGTATCAAAGTTATGATAATAGAAGGTAATTAAAACGAAGAAACTAATACTCCCCGATTAGCTCGGTAGGATCCGTAAAAGTGGTGGTTAAATCTTTTCCAAGGAGAGTTTTTGCGTGAAAGGCTCCTTCCAAACTTGTGTAACTTCTTCTTGACAAACTAAACCGCACACTAGAAGAAAACAAACGAAACCTTCGCGTAAAATCGGCGGTAATAATATACATAAGACTCGATTTAAACTAGGATATAATGCTTGTGGAATGGATGTTTACGTAATTTGTTTTGAAAGTTAAGATCGGAAAATTCCAAAATTTTACAAGTAGCTCGAAACGAGAAAAAAATAAGTCGATGTTTTATTCCTTCGGCGACGCCGTCAGTTGCAATCTGACGTCAGTTATCCCGACAAAAAGCGGTCTGCGATTTTACGGAAAAATTCGGAAAATTTACATCTTTAGAATCTGGAAAAACTTACGCAAAAACATCCATTATGACTCGATACAAGCATTTGACTCGAACAAACAAACATATATATCTTTTAGTTAATTGTTATTCTCATGTTTACGTTTCTTATGAAAACGTGTGTAATCCTCCTACACTTATCCTTTATGTAAAATACCTTTATATGTAATTAAGACGAGGTTAAAACAAAATAAAGCATTTTACAAATTCAAACATGAGGACAAACAATTAATAAAAGATATATGACACTAACAAGCAAACAATTAAGCATGGGTTGCCTCCCACGAAGCGCTTTTCTTTATTTAAGAGTCTTGTAGCTAGACTCGTAGTCCTACCCTACGTTTTGCATCACCGCTCTTTCCGTCATTCATTTCTCTTCATCGAAGCGGCGTGAGAGCGTTGTATGTTCACCGTGGATTCCGTGCCATTGTCACAATTATGGTGACGGTTTCGTTTAAGTTGGTCTCTTAATCGTGAAAAGCCCAAACCATCTTGGGTTGTTCTTTCCTTGAATTGCCCTTTTCCTTGATTTGTCTGAAGTACTTTTCTCCATTTAGAAATTTCTTAGGGTCCTTTTGTGCCTTAGGTACCGAGGTGGGGTTGCTTCCTAACTTATTATCGGGTTTCCACATGTTGCATACAATCCTTGGACCATGAAGTCTCTAAGCCCTTTTTCCCGATCATTCATCTTTTTCTTAACATTATGGCTAGGGTTTTTCCGATTCCCTTTCGTAATCATTTCCATGATTTTGAGAGGATACCTTGGGATGATGGGTATCCTAGCATATCCTTTTCCGCTTTTGAGTATCATGACGCCCTCTCCGCATTTGATGGTTGCCTTGGCGGTAGCTAGAAACGGTGTTCCAAGAATGAGGGGTATGTTTTTGTCTTCTTCAAAATCAACGATCACGAAATCTACCGGATAAACAATGTTAGCCACCTCCATTAGAACATCAATTGCGACTCCTACGGGGTGAACATAAGTGTGATTAGCTAAGGAGAGTCTAAGGTCGGATCTTGGTGGTTTCTCCTTAGTTAACTTATTATAGATTGATAATGGCATTATGTTCACATCGGTCCCCGATCGGCCAAGGCATTAATATTATCAATGTCACCTATGCTAACTCGGTATTACGAAATTCCGTGGTGTTACGTTTCCTTGTTAGAGGTTTTTATAACTAACTCATCTGGGGTCCCATAGGTAGGCGTCATACTCTTCTTCATCATTTTTTCATCAAGGGCTTCCTTGAGAACTTCATTGTACCTAAAGTTGTTTACTTGGTTTGCAATGGTTTTCTTGTTGATTTCGTGCTTAAGGTAGTATTCAATGGTCTCAGGCTCGTCGTCATGCACCGACTCCTCCTTATTATTTCCCTCAGTTTTCCGCGTGTCAACCTTTGCATTCTCGGGCATAATGGAAACAGCGTTGACAAATGAAGTGGGAGGGCAATCGTCGCTTCTTACGAGCACCTTTTCGGGAACCTTTGTTTTGGTAAACTCAATTACCAAATTCATCATTTCCGTCATCTTTGCTTGCATCTCCTCTCTCTGCCTATAAACCTCCTCTTCAAACCTGGCTAATCTTTCCGTATGAGCCGCCATGTACTCCCTCATTTGTTCCTTGAAGCTTGGTGAGAGTGGTATTGGGGAAGTAGAACGGAACGCCTTTCGGAAGTTGGGTTTTGATCACGACTTGGAGACTCAAGGAGGTGTGGGGTGGTAGGTCGAGTTGGCGAATTTGACGCCTCTCGAGGAATTTGTACGGGGCTCTTTTCGCCTTTCCATAAGATAATCAATCCCTTTCTCAATGGCGCTCATTTGTTTCTCGAGGGTGTCGGAGGATTTGGACGGGGTTGATATGGCGTTGATTACGTTAATCGAGTCTCGGAGAATCATTCCAATCTTCGTAGCTTTGATCGACAAGCTCCTCTATAATATCCCAAGATTTCTCGCATTGAAGTCACCGAGCCTTCCACCGCGGCCCGATCAATGGATCGTCGAGTGATGAAGTCAAGATGATCGTAGAAGATTTGGATTTGAAGCCAAAGATCGATGCCATGATGGGGAAGTCTCACGGAGTAGATCCTTGAATCGAGTCCACGCTTTGTAAAGTGATTCACCTTGGAGTTCTTTGAAACGTTAAGATTTCTCGTCTAAGCTTAGTAGTTCTCCCGTGGGAAAAATTGAGCAAGGAAGCGAAGTAAGATCATCCCAACTTGAGATGGAGCGGCGGAAGTCGCTCAAGCCAATTACTAGCTTGGTCCCGTAGAGAGAATTGGAAGAGACGCAGCGCGTGGTCTCCCGAGTAGTAGCATCAAGGTCGATGGAATCGACAATTTTGAGGAAATCCTCGGATGTCGATTTGGATCTTGAACGAAGTCCATGGAATGCACATCCGCTTTGCACCAACCGGATGGTGTCGGATCGCAGGCCGTAGTTTGGGCTTGGTCGGGAAGCTCAATGGTGTTCCTATAACCTAGGTGGTTTGGTCTCGAGTACTCACCAAGAGTACGGGCTCTTGGCGGGTCGTTTGGTGGTGGGTTGATGAGAGGTGGTTGGTTATCACCTTCCATGGTGAAAAGTGATGGGTGTTACGAACAAAGGTCACGAAGAAGGGGGATAGACTAAGAGAAAGCTAAAAATGAGAAAAATTTACTTGATAGGAATCAAGCAAAGAAACCTAAACGAGGTGGACTACTAACTAGCTATTCTATTCCCAAGCAGCCGCGCCAAAACTTGATAACGCTACACGCGTCGTTCGGGGTCAAGGAAACTTCCTTTTCTTGAGCAAGTTTTATAACACCCTAGGCGTGAACCTAATCGTTGTAGTGTAGTAATTAGGGTAAGCCACGGGTATTGATATCGTTCTCTGGGGAATAGGAATGCTAGTGAGAAGTTACTACGCTAAGGTTGAGGTTGAGGAAGATTATTTTTATCTTTTATGTTTTTAGAAATTGAAAAGGTACGAATCTCGGTATTGGATTTGGGGGTTTGGTATTGCTACCGATTACTCTACTATTATCTAATTATCTAAGCTAAGATTGTGATAGTCTATGTCTAATTGATGTGTACTGTATGATAGTTTAAAGATGTGTTTACTTAGGTTTTACTACTCCTTAATTATCTCCTATTGATGGTTGATTTGTCACGTCCTTATTCCTAGTTGCGTTGTGATTCTAAGGCTATAGGGCGTGCTTGTTTCCTAACTCTTTGAAATTACCAAAGGGTCTTGTTTACAAATCCTCTAGTGATTTATAGACGCCTACTCTACGGTTGTCCTTGAATACTTTATCCTACAATTACCTAGATAATTATATTCTAAAGTTCACAAAGAAAAGTCAAGCATTAATACACAACGAATAATCTAGCGCACTCTAGATCATTAGTCAACTAAGATAAGTATCAACCAATCAATATTCAATAATTAAGTTTCATATTGCCTAAGCAAACACACAAATAAATTAGCCGGACATGGAGAACATGCAAGCATACACACAAATAATCAAAGACATAATTAAATTAATGAAGTAAATACTTATCTTGATGTATAATAGGGTTTAGAACCTAAAATCGCACAAGAAAGCCTTGGTTCGGTTTTAGGTTTTACCCAAAAGACTACCCACAAAACCGAAAAATTCGGATTCTATATATAAGATTACATCTGCGACGCGCCACCTTATGTTTCGTGGACGCCGTGTCGCCGTCATTAGGGTTTCGCCTTGGCCACGTAAACCTTGCGACGGCGCCACCTTATGACCGTGACGCCGTCCCTTCACTCGACGCCGTCTTGGGCGCATCTAGGCCGCCCCGAGTAACGACGGCCTACTCCTTTAGAACCGACGTCGTCCCTTGAAAACATGCAATTTTTCTTCCGAGCCGTCGCAAAATTCCTTCCCGACGGCGTCGCAGATATGCAAGATGACGCCGTCGCTTTATGTTTCAAAGACTCTGAGTGTCTCGATTCGACTTTGGCCATTTTCTTCAGATATTCGCGCTTTTCGTCCAAATAAGCATCATTCCAGCATTTTGCCTTCAAGAGACCTAAAAAGTGAAAAGGAACGATATTAAGCAATAACGGATACAAAAGTGATCGAATTAGGGCTTAAATGACCCCTCAAAAAGGTACCTTTTAAAACCTTATCACTTTTCCATGCGTTTCTTGCCTATATGGGCAAGGCGACAATGCCAAAGATAAGAAGAGTCACAGTTCAACTTGCTCTTCTTATTGCTAATGCTATACAACAAATTATTTCCATTGGATACACAACCATCCATATCAATTTCAAATACACCAAGAATAGGAATTGCATTAACATAAAAATATTATTTAAAGAAACTAAAATTCCATAACTGGTAAAAGTGTGCACAAAACCAATATCTTTTAACAAAGAAACTGAAATAACACCCCTAACAATGGAGGGTGCATAATGACAATTATTTAGTTTCAAAATTAAGTCCGAAGGCAACACTAAATCAAAAGTCCCTATGGCTTCGACAACTGCACGCTTTCCATTTCCAACGTACAAGTATCTCTCCCCACAGGTCAGCTTCCTTGCTCCTCTAAGTCCCTGCGATGTATTACAGATGTGAGTACCACATCCTGTATCATATATCCATGAATTTTGCTTATGAGGAAAAGAAAATAATTTAAACATAAAAATAACTGATGAGCTAGGCACCATCTTATTTTTATTCTGAAGGTCCTCATTCAGATAAACTGGACAGTTCCGCTTCCAGTGACCTGGTGAGTTGCAGTGGTGGCAAGTTAAATCCTTCTTAGGATTCTCCTTTTCTTTGAGGTTCTTCTTAGGAGTGGTGGGATGACAACTTGTTTCCCTTTCCTTTTCCTTTCCTTTCTTATCTCGCTTGCGGCTTTGGCTTATTCACCCTACCACCTTGTATTACTAGTACAGCAGGTGTAGGAGCCTTCTTTGGAAATCTCTTCTCGAAGTCTACAAGCATTGCATGTAACTCATTCACTGTCTTCCCCGTGCAATGCATGTTAAAATTTCGCACAAAATCACCAAATCGATCCTGATTAAGGGAGTGATTTATGAGGCCGACACATACATCGTTGGAGTAACCACAGCCGAGCTTCCCCAATTGGTCCAAGTGATGTTTCATCTCAAGGACGTGGTCGGAGACATATTTGCCAACCTCCTGCTTGCAGCTATGAACCTTTTCAATCAATTCATACAGTTCAGCTGCAGGTGGCTTCTCAAACATACGTTTGAGTTCATCTAGCATGCTCATAGGCGGATAGTGCTCAAATTGTTTTTGCAATTGAGCAGACATCCCCGAAAGCATTAGACACGCCACATCATTATGCTTCTCATATTCAACACGATACTCCTCTTGTTCGAGAGCAGTAGCTGTGTCGAGAGGAGCATTAGGCAGGGGTGTAGTCAAAATATCAAGTCTTTTGGCAACACAAAGGATGATCCTAATTGCACGATGCTAATCATTGAAATTAGGGCCAGTCAGCTTGTCTCTTCTAATCATATCTTTGAAAGCATAACTCATTAAGCTCATAGTGTTTTCAGGTTGATGAGCCATCTATAGAAAAAAGTTCAAAAAACCATAATTAGTATTTTGATAATTTTCCTTTTCAATAAACAATTAAATACCCAAGGTTCATATTCATATAACCAATTAATTATTAATGAAAACTAGGATCCAAATTGTCATAATCTCATCACGTCAGTTGATCTGCTAGTAATGAACCTTATACAAAGTAGTAGAGCTTTTGCTCAATTGCCAATTTCAATTGCAATTCCTAGATTTATGGGATTTACATATAGCCAATTTCAATTGCCATGTAAACATGTTTTATCCCATCTTGTGCCTTAAGTTGCCAGTTCTCACCGCCTAACTCAATTAAGTTGTCCAACTTAAGAAACTGCAAAATCGTCCATGCCCGTTCTCACGACACGTGGACATTTTACCCTTCGATTACGATCTAAGTCACATTCTCACGCAAATAAAAGGTAATCTTAGGTGTTTCCGTTTCGCTGGATGGCATATAACTTAAATTAAAGGGTAATAATTTTGATGTCAAATCAAATATGTACAAAGATGTCATGCATTCATCTTCGTAGCATAGGTTTTATTAAAACATTTATATCCTTGTTTTTATGATTTAAGCTTTTCATCATCAAACTTTAATCGAGGTATTGGATGACCAATTAAAGAATCACCTTAATTACCACTATATCCTACTACTACATGAGTCATAAGACCCAAGTTATTCGGATAATTACCACAAAAGTGGCGCGTAGAAATTAAAGTAATTCACCCTTAAGATTTTATGCACACATATAGGAATACTTGGTAGCTCCATTAAGACGCACAAACGAGCGGAGAATCAGGTCAGTGCGAAGCATATTAAAAACCCTCATCTTTAGGGTCACAATTTAATGCGTACCCTCCTTGTACCCATCACACAGTTTGTCATTAATGGGTGAGCCATTCTAACTATTTTGTGCAAAAAATCAATCAATTAAACGATTATGATTACTATGCTTAAAAATACATGTTTCACCATTGTATAGGTCAGTTTATTTTTCTTGTAAAAATACCCTTGTTACACATAACAAACAAGCAAGTATTTAAAAAATAAACAAATAAACAATGAATGCATAACATAATAATAAGTCATGCATATCAAATAGCCACATGCAAACTTTTTTGATAAATCCTATTAATAATCAATTCTAGATCTGTCAATATGTATATATTTAATTAAGACTTTCACCCGTTTTCATCTATGTACAAGGTGAGCCACATGCATCGATTCATAAATTGCGTAAGTCAAAATTAAAACATATACCACATAGCACATAATTGATTAAATAATAATGATTGAGGTCTTTTCCAATTTTAGATCTATCAAAATATTTAGTGTATATCACTTAACCAAGTAAAACATACAATAAAAGCAGATTCATGATAAAACATGCATGTAATTATCATGGATATAAATCACACTTAACAATTAATGCAATTAAACAGAGTTACACAATACACATAAAATTGTATGCAACCTAGGGTTTCTAATCCAATTAAAACTCAAGTTTACAAAACCCTAATTAGGGCACCAAAAAAACGCCCCCCCCCCCTAAAAAATTAGGGTTTAGGTTTTGCAAACCCTAGATCTACGCATACAAGTAATAACACAATCATGTTTATTTATTTATGTGTTTCAGTAATTAATTACTTGTTATACAAGGCTCGTGATGCCACTGTTAATTTTAAGATACATGAAAACAATAAAACATGTAGACACCACAGAGTACACAACGGAAGACTTAAGATCATAACAAATAAATAATTAACTGAATTAAAAGCGTAACATACCTCTTGCAAATGTCAGATCTCTTGAACAAAGCAGATGAAGTGGTTTAAAGAGTTGTCCCTTACCGTTTTACAACTCAAACCAATTAGGTGTAATAATAGTGTCTTACTACCACAGTTTTGTACATACAACTTAACCACGAATCAAGCGATTGCTAGATCTAACACAAGTCCTTGTTTTATGAGAAAAACAAAACCAAAACACCCTTAGGAAGGGGGTTCGGCCGAGATTTTCAAGAGAGAGGAGAGGAAAGATCTAGGGTTAATTCAATGCACAAAGTTATGAAAAAACCATAACCCTAGCCTTTGTATATATAGTGTTACAAATCTTTGGGAACAAGTTAGGGTTTGGGCTTGTGTAAACCCCCTTATGGCCAGCCAAGAGAAACCCCCAAAGGGATTCCCAAATCTTTTCCATTTTAAGATTTTACACTACAAGTCCTTCTCTTTACAGTTAACGGTCGTTAGTAATTTTTCGTTAAATACTTAA
Source organism: Chrysanthemum lavandulifolium (assembly GCA_022545495.1). Taxonomy (NCBI): domain Eukaryota; kingdom Viridiplantae; phylum Streptophyta; class Magnoliopsida; order Asterales; family Asteraceae; genus Chrysanthemum; species Chrysanthemum lavandulifolium. The sequence goes on along the minus strand of CM040240.1, from coordinate 15,237,556 downwards.
CGATCGTTAGACGGACTTTGTGTGTAATAATTAATTGTAATCATTAACATTAATTGTTTAACTTTAATTTCATTCGCTAATGTGTGCAATCCCGTGGTCACGAGTTCGAATCCGGACATTTACATATTTATAAATATATACATTTCCAACATACAAGTCTAGAGCTCTTCCGCGATGAGATTTTTTTTTTTTTTTCTTCCTCGGGCATTTCAACATAACTAGAACACGTAATAGGTCAACACGGGTTTAATTAGATGGAAACTGGTCATATTTTAGTTCATGTCATGTTGGAATGTCTTGACTTCAACACCTATTTTTGTCCAATTTCTAATTTGTGTTTACATAAAATTAACGCACTAGCAATGAATAACAATTACAGTCTAAATCTTAAATTAAATATAATTAGAAGGTTGTATGCGTGAAAAACATTACTTTGGACAACTTTCAAACTGAATGACTTGTTCCTCGTTCGGGTAGTAATGATTTGACCCATTGTACTCGTTCCTCGTTAACTTCACCGACTTGTTATTCAAGAAACACCTAAACATGTTGCATTACCGCCATTTTTCTCATCGACCACAACCAAGCAAAAAAGAACGAAAATGTGAGAGTAAACCCTCACGAGGATCTCCGAATTCAATAGCACTGTCACTTAATAACCGCATTAAAACTTTCGCATTGTTATCAACATTGTATAATGAACACATCAATGGTAATAGGAATTTAGGAGTCAACATCTACATCCCACATAGGTTAAAGAAGTGAGATCCTTCTTGTTTATATACTATAGTAAACGAGCTCCATACATGTTTAGAATATTACCATGTTTTCCAAGGACTTGGTTGCTAACGAAGTTAATCATGAAGCTAGTAAAAGTCAAACTTCAATAGCAAACTGGGAAATTGGAAAGCAAATATAATGTGCTTGACATTTTTGGTTTATGTTCTCACAGCTACTCCAAACTGTTTATTTACAAAGATTGTCCATTTCTTAGAACACCGTATATTCTAAAAGAAAAGCCTCGGCGTTAGTGTCCATTTCAATCTCTAAACGTAGCACTGTCCGAGCTAAACTTATCTAACCTCTACCATACAATGCCATTCATCCATGGGTGGGGAAGGGGACGATTGGGAGGTGCTATTCGATGCGGGTGGTTTAATGAATTCAAGGGCTTGACAACCCCGAATCTGGATGAGAAACAAATCAATCCAGTTCGAGTAATTGAGTTTATCGGGATCCAACTTTAAAGGTAATTTAAAATTGGTGATGGCAAGTACCTTTGCATACTTGGAAGGGATGGGTGGTGAGTCGTTAACCATGTTGATGGTTTGAGGAACAATACTTTTGCAGAAGGGGTAGGGGTAGGGGTGGGGCGATTAGGGTTAATGCCTGGTTAATGATACCATGTAAGATATTAGTATTCCCACTTCACCAATAAACAATCAATCACGTAATATATATACAAGCTACATATAATAAATGGGTTGAGCCCTAATGATAATACTTAGGCCCATAACAATATCCGCTAACAATATTGATTCTACCGTGAATGATACAAAAATGAATCAATGCATGACCCTCCACGTAATGTATCTATTGATCGAGCACTTATAATTTTGGTTAAGCTCTTGCAGAGCTGAACAATTTTAGTTGTCACAAAAATAACGAAAATAAACTGATGTATCATCACAAAGATGAAGGTATGCATGGATCTTGCAAGACTTTATAGGAGCCTAAGCATATTCATTCGCATTGCGATTTCGATTCTGGATTTCATTTACATCACAAATTAATTGTTGTGGACTTTATAAGGTCGCAATATCAACTCATTTTACACGAACATTAATAAATTTGGACTAGATTAAATACATACTTTATGAAATATCACTATAGAGTTGTACTTAACTTATGATACATAATGATAAACAATTTTCGCAAACTACAACAAAAATTAATTAGACAGGCCAAGTGAGTTTCTCGACCAATTAGACACAAAAAGTTACTTTACATTACCAACAACGACATAAGAAATACACAACAAATTGCATCATCGATCTTTTTTCCTCGATCGCAACCAAACAAAAAAGCGAAAATATTAGAGTAAGCATGTATGAAATGACTCAAATTACGCCGTCCCTTAATAAGTACCATACTTAAACTTTGGTGTAAATTATAAGAGTGGCTTCAAAATACAAACGATCTATAATGAACAGATATGAATACAACGATTTATTATAATGATTTATTATAATGAACGGATAACTAGTATAGATTAGAATACTAGAAATGCATGAGTCAACATGTAGGTATTATGTAGAGTATATGATAAAAAACCATTTTAACATATATCCCACATAGGTTAAAGAAGCTAAGTCTTCTTGTTTATATGCTACAGCCAACGATGTGCATACATGTTTAGAATATTACTATGTTTTCAATCACAAGTCTGTACAGGAGTTTGATTTACTAGACTTCGTTACAAACTTGTATTGGAAAATGTATATAAAGTTCTTCACTTTTTTTTTAGTATCTTTTCTTTTGGCACCGGAAAAAATGGGTACTCCAAACTTTGTATTTACAAAGGTGTAATTATCCAAAATGTAGAGCTTAATCAATCACAAGGTAACAGCGAAGTGTATTTATCCAAAATGGATACATGTGTCACACTCATGAAACTTAAAATTCGCGTCCGGTTCACCTAATCCAAACACATAGTACAAGGTGCTAACGAAAGTGAGTCACAAAAAATATCCGCAATGGATAGATGTGTCGCACTCACGAAACCACGTACAGAGTTTGAGTTAGATTGGATCACCTAACACAAAAAGAGTTGCATTATGGACGACAACCATACCAAAAAGAAACATAAATACGAGAGGAACCCCATATTAAATTAGTGATATAACTAGTTATAATACCCGTGCACGCACGGTGTTTTGACGAAGAAATTATTCTGTATTAATACTAAATATTATGTCTTTAAAGATAATTACATGTACTTATATACTTATGCACGAGTTTTTCATTATGCATTAATGTCTATTAGAATTTAGTAAAATAAAATCTTATAAAACTTTATGTTAGATAACTAAAGATTTAACTTTATTTAAGTGACATATATGTTGATATTGATATTATGTTGTACACAAGATGCTAGTTTAGTAGCACATAATGGGCGTTTATGAAGTTAAAATAGACTCCTTATAGTTTTTTATAAATATTTTTCTTATATAAATAAATAAGAATTACATGGGTCATTGTTATAAGTAGAATCACGTATATATATATATATATATATATATATATATATATATATATATATATATATATATATATATATATATATATATATAGCTTCATAGCCACCCGGATGGCGGGCTAGCTCATATATTACTTGACGAAGTTTAATTGGAAAAAATAAATAGTGAATAATGGCAAACATCTTAGACACAAAAATTGGAAACAAAAAGAAAAGTGTCCATGTATTATATGTAAAAAGAACAATGAAAAATATAAGAACATGTAAATTACATTATGCTTATTCATAGACTAAATAAAACTTCTTCGTACACAACGTTTGTTGTTGTATACTTTGTGTATTCGCCGTCAAATAACACAAGTCATGGTGCTTATTCAAATGTGATATAAAACTTCTATGTAAACAGTTTGTCGTGGAGTTTGTTTAGTTGTCATCTTTGTCGCAACAAAGAACCTTCAAGCATTTGTTGCTCTCGACTCTTGACACAACCACATATATAGTGTGCCACAAGAAATACTAACTCAAACACTTGGGAATATCCCACATGGCAATGGATGTATCAGTACATTCTGGTTTACAAAGTTGATGGTATTCTCATGCTTGACATTCATTGCAAGCATCGATGCACCAACAGTAACATCCTCATTGCTAAAAATCTAAAAACTGGAAGGTAGAAAGTAAAGATAGTCATATGATAGGGCACTACGTTTCACTCTTAACTCACTGAAGATGTTATATGAAAAAAGAAAACAAAAAAAAACTTGCCTGTTATTTCTTAGAGTAACCAAGCTTGCAACAACATCATCAGAAAGAGCATATATTGAGCCATAAGCATGAAGAAACTAATCACCTGGTCACAAATATATATCATCATCGGGTTTAACATAAAAATCAGAATCCTAAAGTGCATCTGCAGCTTTGAAGAAAGCTAACCTGTATTAGACATACAAATTATAACCAATTTTAGAGAGTGAGCACAATTTGCTTATTAACAAATTCCATTAGGACTAACATTTTGTATGGGAGCTTACTATGCACACAAAGACTTCAAGTTCCTTATTTATACTTTATAGAACTGAATAGCTAAAACCCATCATATGTTACCTATTTTGCTGCCATAACGCTTTAAAAGCAATTATATAAAAAAAGAATAGTCCATTTTAAATTTGTATATAATCCATATATCTGGTATTTGTGCATGTAACTAAATGAGCACAACTGAAACCATGTCAATTGAAAAATATTAGTTGGTTCTACGAACTAACATTACATAAAATGTACCAATAAGCCTTTAGCCAAGTGGTATCCAGGTGTAATCAAGATGCTCCGCCACCAAGTGGTTGAGGGTTCAATTCCTAAATAGGACAAAGGTTTAGTGCAGGTGTGTGCGCGTGTGTATGAGAGAGAGAAAGAGAAAAGAGTTTTCATAAATATAAAAATTATTACAGCAACGATATAGCTTGATCAGATCTATTTCATAAGTATAAAAAATTGGAAGAAAAAAGTTTTCAAATCAACCAACCTACCCGTTTCCATATTGACCTGACCCTACCAGAAACTGCAAAACACAAAGCTAAAATTAATGCCTTCTATGTGGAAAATATAAAGGAAAAGTAACACACTTACTTAAGAAGTTGAGATTTTGTAGTGGCAGGTTCACCTAACATCAACACATTGATGTCTCCACGCAGTTTCTGTTTTCCCTTCGCCATTTTCTCCTGCCCTCCAAACATAGACTTTTTTACTGTCAAATCTGCAAAGAAATATGACTCCAAACATAGCCTTTTGTATACCATGTATAGTAAGCCAACCAAGGTTCGCATCAAGCCACCTATGTATAAACACACATAAGTTAGACCTACAAATCAATTTATATATGTTTTATTACAGATGTTGATAACGCTACACGCGTCGTTCGGGGTCAAGGAAACTTCCTTTTCTTCGAGCAAGTTTTATAACACCCTAGGCAAAGTGAACCTAATCGTTGTAGTGTAGTAATTAGGGTAAGCCACGGTATTGATATCGTTCTCTGGGGAATAGGAATGCTAGTGAGAAGTTACTACGCTAAGGTTGAGGTTGAGGAAGATTATTTTTATCTTTTATGTTTTTAGAAAATGAAAGGTACGAATCTCGGTATTGGATTTGGGGGTTGGTATTGCTACCGATTACTCTACTATTATCTAATTATCTAAGCTAAGGTTGTGATAGTCTATGTCTAATTGATGTGTACTGTATGATAGTTTAAAGATGTGTTTACTTAGGTTTTACTACTCCTTAATTATCTCCTATTGATGGTTGATTTGTCACGTCCTTATTCCTAGTTGCGTTGTGATTCTAAGGCTATAGGCGTGCTTGTTTCCTAACTCTTTGAATTTACCAAAGGGTCTTGTTTACAAATCCTCTAGTGATTTATAGACGCCTACTCTACGGTTGTCCTTGAATACTTTATCCTACAATTACCTAGATAATTATATTCTAAAGTTCACAAAGAAAAGTCAAGCATTAAGTACACAACGAATAATCTAGCGCACTCTAGATCATTAGTCAACTAAGATAAGTATCAACCAATCAATATTCAATAATTAAGTTTCATATTCCCTAAGCAAACACACAAATAATCTAGCCGGACATGGAGAACATGCAAGCATACACACAAATAATCAAAGACATAATTAGATTAATGAAGTAAATACTTATCTTGATGTATAATAGGGTTTAGAACCCTAAAATATCGCACAAGAAAGCCTTGGTTCGGTTTTAGGTTTTACTCCAAAAGACTACACACAAAACCGAAAAATTCGGATTCTATATATAAGATTACATCCGCGACGGCGCCACCTTATGTTTTGTGACGCCGCCGTGTCGCCGCCATTAGGGTTTCGTCTTGGCCACGTAAACCTTGCGACGGCGCCACCTTATGACCGTGGACGCCGTCCCTTCACCGACGCCGTCTTGGCGCATCTAGGCCGCCCGAGTAACGACGGCCTACTCCTTTAGAACCCGACGTCGTCCCTTGAAAACATGCAATTTTTCTTCCGAGCCGTCGCAAAATTCCTTCCCGACGGCGCCGCAGATATGCAAGTGACGCCGCCGCTTTGTGTTTCAAAGACTTTGAGTGTCTCGATTCGACTTTGGCCATTTTCTTCAGATATTCGCGCTTTTCGTCCAAATAAGCATCATTCCAAAGATTTTGCCTTCAAGAGACCTAAAAGTGAAAAGGAACGATATTAAGCAATAACGGATACAAAAGTGATCGAATAAGGGCTTAAATGACCCCTCAAAAGGTACCTTTAAAACCTTATCAAATATCCCTACACTTGGTATTTGCTTGTCCTCAAGCAAATGTGCTTTTAGCCAATTAATTTATAAGTTGGGGTCATGAAGCATCCATTCAAAACGGTCCACAACACATATAAGCCCCAAAAGTCATAACAAGCACGGAATTACATACTAGCACCTCACATGGGGTGTTTGGATACTCACATCTCTCTCGGGTGTATATATGAAATATAACAAATCGGAAATGGAAGATAAACACTCATTAACCGGTCCTAGTACATAGATTACCATAGGCTTGAGAATAGATCAAACCTCCGTCGCTTTGGCGTAAGCACCTAGGAAAGACTATCAAAGAGGTCTTTTAAAGGGTTGTAATGTTAGGCTTACGGTAGGGAAATGAAGGGTTTGGTGGGATAGGCTATTTAGTGGTGGATAGTCAAAAATCTCTATGTTGCAAGTATACGAAGAATGGCGTTGCTAAGCCAAGACTCGACACTCTAAAACTCTAGGCAACGAAAATAAACAAACATAATTTAAAAGATAGATGTAGGATGGTAGCCCGTATGTTTTTTTTTTTTTTTTTTTTTTTTTTGAACTTTTTTTTTTTTTTTTTTTTTTCATACACTTTTACTCTACCATCCTCTACGGTACATCAAAATGATAGGATTTATAGACACATCCCTACACTTGAGTTTTATTACTCTAACACTAATTTGACCCGAATTGAAAAGATCAAAACACTTGGAGTACATTATTATGCAAACAAAGGAATTTGAGTTTAACGTTCTCTTCCTATATTTCATAAACTTTAACTTTTCCCATGAATCCCAATCATCCCAAAATCAGATACAAAGGATATGACTCGACTTAGCAACTCATGCAAGCAACCGATAATTGAACTAAGGGTTTTGGGTGATAACATAAATTTGCACTAAAAGTGAGTGCAATAAAGGTAGGCTAAGGCGATTTGGGTGTATATTTGGGGGGGTGTAAACAATGCTCTTCATTGATATTCCGAAAACCAAAACATCACGAGAACCGCGAAAAGGATAGGCTCGAGGGGTTAACTAGGGTATCGTGTACTAAAGATGAGTACAACGCAAAGGGTGTGGGGAATTACTCAACCGATATGGAAGAAGTAATTATATTACGTGTATTAAACAAGGGTTTATCCTAATGCCTCTTATCATTTAGTTATTCCTAACTACACAAGTGTAGTCTCACTAGCGATCTCGAATGCATCACAAAACAAGTTCTAGAATCTAATATACTACCGGTTCACACTCTAAGCATTAAAGATGAATGCTTTAATTCCTACTAATCTAAGGGTGATCCTCACATTTTGGGTGGAATTTAGGTGGTAAAGGGTTTTTTGTGCTAGTCATGCAACTTCCTATCCATGAGACGCTTTTGTTAAGACTAATGGCCCACTCCTATACGTCATGAAAAAATTTTAAATTTGGCTAAAATTACCCTAACCTACATTTTCTCATGGTTTATTACACAAATACACTTGGACAAAGCAAACAGTCAAGGATAAGCATAGTTTCAAAGTTCCGCTTTATTTTCCCTCCTACACTTAAACCGAACATTGTCCCCAATGTTCCCGAAAGTATCAAAGTTATGATAATAGAAGGTAATTAAAACGAAAGAAACTAATACTCCCCGATTAGCTCGGTAGGATCCGTAAAAGTGGTGGTTAAATCTTTTCCAAGAAGAGCTTTTGCGTGAAAGGCTCCTTCCAAACTTGTGTAACTTCTTCTTGATAAACTAAACCCGCACACTAGAAGAAAACAAACGAAACCTTCGCGTAAAATCGGCGGTAATAATATACATAAGACTCGATTTAAACTAGGATATAATGCTTGTGGAATGGATGTTTACGAATTTGTTTTGAAAGTTAAGATCCGAAAATTCCAAAATTTTACAAGTAGCTCGAAAACGAGAAAAAAATAAGTCGATGTTTTATTCCTTCTCGACGCCACAAAGTTGCAATCTCGACGCCAAAGTTATCCCGACAAAACCGGTCTGCGATTTTCTCGAAAAATTCGGAAAATTTACATCTTTAGAACTGGAAAACTTCGCAAAAACATCCATTATGACTCGATACAAGCATTTGACTCGAACAAACAAACATATATATCTTTTAGTTAATTGTTATTCTCATGTTTATGTTTCTTATGAAAACGTGTGTAATCCTCCCTACACTTATCCTTTATGTAAAATACCTTTATATGTAATTAAGACGAGGTTAAAAACAAAATAAAGCATTTTTACAAATTCAAACATGAGGACAAACAATTAATAAAAGATATATGACACTAACAAGCAAACAATTAAGCATGGGTTGCCTCCCACGAAGCGCTTTTCTTTATTTAAGAGTCTTGTAGCTAGACTCGAAGTCCTACTCCTACGTACCGATATAAGTAAGTCTATCCTCAACAATGTCGTAGGGATCAAACTTATCATTCAAGTTCCTAGTAGTACGTTCGGTTAAATATGCCTTTTCAAACATCTCACCATCGGGATCATAGATTTGTATCCTAATGTGCCACCTTCCATTACCATCACTAGGCGTTCTATTCCAATTCCACATGTGTTCGGATTCCTCAACTATCCATTTATTCATGACAAGGTTAACGGGCAAGCTTCCTAGGAACTCGGTCATCTTCCTAAATACTAAGGCGTCCTCGAACGGGTTCACTTCCATGTCCCTAGCCATTTCTTTTCTTGGAAAGTTGCTTTACTAGTGAAGGCTTTCATCAAGGTAAAAAGGTCTTTGGGGGCCTATGAGGTTCTTATCTATCCAAGGTCCATATCTAGAAGGTTCTCTATCCAACCTAATCTCTTGTGGGATTTCCTCATCCTTGTAGTACGAATGCCTTTTGACATCGTAAACCGATCTAGCACTCCCCTCTCCTACCACTATTTTGGACATCTTACAATCGATGATGGCACTAGCGGTAGCTAAAAATCCTCTTCCTACTAGTAATGGGCATGTCGGGTCCTTATTCATATCTAGCACATGAAAGTCGGCCAAAAGAGTCAACTCTCCTACATGTACTACCATGTCCTTTATTATTCCTACCGGACGTGCTATACTACCGTCCGCTAATCCTAAGATAGTTTCCGTTGGTTCAATTTTACCTAAGTTGAGGCTTCTATGAAGGGACAACGGAACGAGATTGATGCATGATCCTAAATCGGCTAAAGCATCGAGTGGCTTGGAAGTTCCAAGTCTACACGGAAGAGTGAATAGCCCGGGATCATCTAACTTCTTAGGTAAGTTGTTTCGCACAAAGGCGGACCCATGTTTCCCAAGCCTAAGTTCTAACTCATATTTTTCTTTTAAAGCATTATAATAAGGTGCATGAGCTAAGACTTCAAGAATTGGTTTCTCTTGATAGAGTTCCTTGTACTCCTCCTCTAAACTAGGTTTGGGTTCTTGGCTAACGGGTTTCTCAGAGTAGGCTTTACCAAAGGTGCCGGCCTTGGTATTTTTGGATGACTTGGAACCCTTTTGATAGCATTTACCGAGTGAACCGTTGGGTGAGAGGGCATGAATGTGTGTTCTCCCATGATGAACTAGAACATGAAGTCGATGCAATCGAATTCACTTTGGGTTCTTTATGGTATCACTGGGAGTGCTCCAATTTCCCGCTCATTGAAGGCTTTTAAGAGGGCATCAAGCTTGGTTGTCATCTCGCCTGCTTTTTGCTTAAACTCGGCTTCAAGCTTATTCAATCGAGTTTCTTGGGATGACAAAATCTAGATGCAATTGCTTCAATATTAGTGGGGTTCCGGTATTAGAAGAATTGAATCATTAGGCGAACTAGATGAGCTTTGGGGTGTGCTTGAATTTTGGTTCCACTTAAGATTAGGGTGATTTCTCCATGAGGGGTTGTATGAGTTTCCTAAGTTGTTTTGTTCGGGTTTGAAAGTGTACCACTTATCTCCCGCTCCGTCGGTACGTATGGATGCGTAGTCCGCAAAAGCTTGTTCGGAGAGCCTTGAGCAATCACGAGTGTCATGGGGACCACTGCATAACTCACAAGGTAGAGTGATTTGATTCACTTGTCGTGAAGACTTAGGATTTTCGTAGGAACTCATGAGGAATTTGACTTGATCTTCAAGTTCAATCATCCTACGGTCGGGAGGAGGCAAGGAGATTGCCTTGACGGTTTTGGGAAGTTCACGGGGGTCATCCCAACTTTCGTTGTCATAGAGGGCAAGGTCCTCTATTATTTCCCATGATTCTTCCGCGGTGAGATCACTAAGTTTTCCACCGCCGCTTGGTCAATGGATCGCTTAGTGGGAAAGTTGACATGATCATAAAAGATTTGGACTTGGAGCCAAAGATCAATGCCGTGATGAGAGACTTTATGAAGTAAGTCCTTGAATCGGGTCCATGCTTCAGAGAGATTCACCTTGACGTTGTTGGAACATCAAGATGTCATTCCTAAGCTTAGTGGTTCTCCCGTGGGAAAAATTGAGCAAGGAAGCGAAAAGTAAGATCATCCCAACTTGAGATGGATCCGTGGAAGTCGCTCAAGCCAATTACTAGCTTGGTCCCGTAGAGAGAATTGGAAGAGACGCAGCGCGTGGTCTCCCGAGTAGTAGCATCAAGGTCGATGGAATCGACAATTTTGAGGAAATCCTCGATGTCGATTTGGATCTTCGAACGAAGTCCATGGAATGCACATCCGTTTTGCACCAACCGGATGGTGTCGGATCGCAGGGCCGTAGTTTGGGCTTGGTCGGGAAGCTCAATGGTGTTCCTATAACCTAGGTGGTTTGGTCTCGAGTACTCACCAAGAGTACAGGCTCTTGGCGGGTCATTTGGTGGTGGGTTGATGAGAGGTGGTTGGTTATCACCTTCCATGGTGAAAAGTGATGGGATTACTAACAAAGGTCACGAAGAAGGGGGATAGACTAAGAGAAAGCTAAAAAATGAGAAAAAAGTTTACTTGATAGGAATCAAGCAAAGAAACCTAAACGAGGTGGACTACTAACTAGCTATTCTATTCCCGCAGCCGCGCCAAAAACTTGATAACGCCACACGCGTCGTTCGGGTCAAGGAAACTTCCTTTCTTCGAGCAAGTTTTATAACACCCCAGGCGTGAACCTAATCGTTGTAGTGTAGTAATTAGGGTAAGCCACGGTATTGATATCGCTCTCAGGGAATAGGAATGCTAGTGAGAAGTTACTACGCTAAGGTTGAGGTTGAGGAAGATTATTTTTATCTTTTTATGTTTTTAGAAAATGAAAGGTACGAATCTCGGTATTGGATTTGGGGGTTGGTATTGCTACCGATTACTCTACTATTATCTAATTATCTAAGCTAAGGTTGTGATAGTCTATGTCTAATTGATGTGTACTGTATGATAGTTTAAAGATGTGTTTACTTAGGTTTTACTACTCCTTAATTATCTCCTATTGATGGTTGATTTGTCACGTCCTTATTCCTAGTTGCGTTGTGATTCTAAGGCTATAGGGCGTGCTTGTTTCCTAACTCTTTGAATTTACCAAAGGGTCTTGTTTACAAATCCTCTAGTGATTTATAGACGCCTACTCTACGGTTGTCCTTGAATACTTTATCCTACAATTACCTAGATAATTATATTCTAAAGTTCACAAAGAAAAGTCAAGCATTAAGTACACAACGAATAATCTAGCGCACTCTAGATCATTAGTCAACTAAGATAAGTATCAACCAATCAATATTCAATAATTAAGTTTCATATTCCCTAAGCAAACACACAAATAATCTAGCCGGACATGGAGAACATGCAAGCATACACACAAATAATCAAAGACATAATTAGATTAATGAAGTAAATACTTATCTTGATGTATAATAGGGTTTAGAACCCTAAAATATCGCACAAGAAAGCCTTGGTTCGGTTTTAGGTTTTACCCAAAAGACTACACACAAAACCGAAAAATTCGGATTCTATATATAAGATTACATCCGCGACGGCGCCACCTTATGTTTTGTGACGCCGTCGTGTCGCCGCCATTAGGGTTTCGCTTGGCCACGTAAACCTTGCGACGGCGTCACCTTATGACCGTGACGCCGTCCCTTCACTCGACGCCGCCTTGGCGCATCTAGGCCGCCCGAGTAACGACGGCCTACTCCTTTAGAACCCGACGTCGTCCTTGAAAACATGCAATTTTTCTTCCGAGCCGTCATAAAATTCCTTCCCGACGGCGTCGCAGATATGCGAAGTGACGCCGCCGCCTTGTGTTTCAAAGCACTTTGAGTGTCTCGATTCGACTTTGGCCATTTTCTTCAGATATTCGCGCTTTTCGTCCAAATAAGCATCATTCCAAGATTTTGCCTTCAAGAGACCTAAAAGTGAAAAGGAACGATATTAAGCAATAACGGATACAAAAGTGATCGAATAAGGGCTTAAATGACCCCTCAAAAAGGTACCTTTTAAAACCTTATCAGATGTATACATTTTTATGATAGTTTAGGACGGACGTATATCAGTAGCTCGAATCAACTTCTCTTATGTGTTTCCAAATTTAAATTATGACTTGTGTTCCTACATACGTATCAGTAACTGTATTCGGCTCTTCCAACTATTAGACTAAAACAATACAAAGATCAAATGCATTAAGGTAACTAATATTATTAGATATAAAGTAGATCTTATTTGCAAAAAGTACAAATGTATCAATCACACTATTTTTCATGAGTTAACAATTTGGGCATGTAGAATTCACATATTACTTTATTGCCTGATATAATATCATTGTGCTCATAAAGTGAACTTTTCTATGTGTAACATTTCAAGTTGTCATTTACATCAGTATCTAAGTTTAATATTGATGTTAACATAAGAACATATTACTTTATCTAAGTTTTTGTTTATACGACTATTTATAGATAAGGTAACCTAAGTTTAATATTGATGTTAACATAAGAACATGAGACAACTTACAGATATAAGGTTCTTCTTCTTATTCGAAGTTGTAAAAGGAGACAGCTTATATGTTATTTAGACAGCATAGTAATCTAACAATTTTAAAACTTTTAATAAGTCTGTCAAACACATAATATAGATTTTGACAGTATTGTAATCTAACATCCTGAATAAAATGGATTTCGAGGTTTTTATGAACTAAAACTTACACTAAATACAATGGTTTTGACTCATTTGACTCGTTATAGTTAAACATAAAATGGCTTGTACTTGTGACCCATTTGATTGATTATAAAGAGTCGACATAGTTACTTACAACTACGGTTATATAATGCTTGAAATTTCTATATATTAAAATTAGTAATATCAAAGGAAAAGTTCACATCAATTACCGATGTAATGTTTGACATAAATCTTTGACGATGATCTATGGAGTTCGTGTCTCGAACACGAAGTTCATCACTACAACGCCACATGGACATCTGCAAAAATGATACCATTATAAAAACAATAATTAAGAGTACATAAAGCAGGAGTAAGACACTATTGAATTCAAATACCTCAAGCATAAGACACCCCATTATCACGTACCCCACCATGATGGTTGCATTGTTCATCACAAACCACTGCAAAACCATTGAATATATCATTTTTTAGCGTTTTGTCAACTGTCTCTCATAGGTCAGCATGATATAAAGATATTAGTGTTATAAAATTCAGTGATATAAATCCATAGAAAAATGAGTAAACAAATCATAATAGCAATTTTACCTCTAAAATGTGTTCTTTTCTAGTAAAATCTTAGTGACGGTTTCCAATACGAAGTTACCAGTTGGAGGTGATTTAGGAATAAGATGTCGTGAAGCAAACTGAAAATCACCCTCCTGAAATAAATGTTAACTTTAGTATCAACACGAATTGGAATAAATTTTGGTGTTTTAAATACATACCATAAGGTGATTACCATTGACTGCAAGTGAAATGAGCTTGAGATAGGTCCCATCCAAGATCAAAGCAGCAGTAGCACCGGTCTAAACTACATGCTTCATAGAAAAAACCAAATTATAAGGATGTAACATCAGAGAACACAAATTATAAGGACGTAACATGTGTTTTGGTTGAGGCAAGTGTAAACCATATCAAAGTAGTAGTCGGGTAATATTATCAAACACTTGGCAGGCATAAAAGCTACATGATCTTAATAAAAAAAATTCATTCTACCTAATCATCAAAATCAAATTCTACAATAAAAAAAACATAATTAAATAAATTGATTTATGCTTGTTTGTTGGGATAACCATACAAAACATACCCAATAAAGGTTTATAAAGATCCGATGTTATAATTTTACACGAAATCAATAGACAGCGGCGGGAAAACCCACAAAACCGAGCCGAAATAATCATCACCCAAGAATTAGGGTATAAAATCATAAATGCCTTGCAACGCAGAATGATGGATAAATCAAAATCAGTTTACATATGAAAAACTAAAAAAAAAAAAAAAAAAAAAAGATCGGTGGACAATTTGTTATTAAGAATCAAATGTACCTGGTAAAAAAATGAATATGTTTTGATAATGGGAGAGAAGAACACTTTCATAATTTTTTGAAACGATTTGTTATTGATGGGCATTTG
Organism: Chrysanthemum lavandulifolium; assembly: GCA_022545495.1. NCBI lineage: Eukaryota > Viridiplantae > Streptophyta > Magnoliopsida > Asterales > Asteraceae > Chrysanthemum > Chrysanthemum lavandulifolium. Next base: position 15,222,449 of record CM040240.1, on the reverse strand, counting down.
AAATTTGAAATGCCGAGTTAAATGAGGGATGGATTTGTTTGATTGCATTGAAGGATTGATTATGTTTAACTTCAAACCTGAATTTCTACTTTGATTGAAAGAGGTAAGTGAAAATGGTAAGTTATTACGTTGAATATGTATTTGGGAATGGACTCACATATCACAACTGGTGACATGCCTCAGTGGGTGAGGCGCATGTCTTTGGTTTCACAGACCCGAGTTCGAACTTTGCAACTTACAAATTTTTTTAAATATGTAGCCGGAAAAAGTGCCATGGTGGCATTTCCACCTCATCATATGATGCTCCATGTCATCATTAATGTGTCTAGTAAGCATTAATGATGTGTCAATGTAGTCTCATATATATATACTAGTTACAAAGCTGCTCACGGCATTGGGTAGCTTCAAGAATTATTTAAGATAAAATTAATAATATAGTTTTTAAAATATCGTTAAACTTAATATAATGTAAACAATAAAAATAAGTTTCTGCCAATCATAATCGTAAAAGAAAAAAGATACATATCTATTACAGTAGGGCATAATGGAAATGAAGAAAGATACTCATAATCTGTGAAGAACATCTTTATACACGACATAATGTTAGGCCTTAACATAAGAGCTCGCCAATTATTTATATCCATTCATAGATTAGATAACATCTTGCATAACATATACACATATGCACATATGTAGTTGTTTTCTTTTTACATAGACTTGTCATCAAATAGGCTCTTTAATGAATACATCTAATAGATACATGAAGTATATAAACAATGCATCGATTAGAACTTGATCACTAACTTGCAACAACATGGATCCCTTAACGCAAATTTTACATAGAATGATTATTTGAGGCCAAATATTTACTCCAAAACATTGAGATCTCTAATGTTGTTGAGATTGCTTGGCTGATGCTATTGCTTGTTTATTGCCACGATAATTGTGGTTGTGGTGTCATGAGAGTACATCCACTACCTAGTATCGTACCCTATGCCTTCCTACGTAGAGTTATCATGGGTTACTCGAGTACCATGGGTCAATCACCCTGCAATTAACGACAAGGAAATTTATTGTCCGATATCTAATAAAAACGTACCAAATAAGATATATACGTCATAAAATAACAAAGGATTAAATCTAAAAGCACCACCACTTAATATTAGATTGTCAATTTCAATCATGTATCTAATCCAAACCATCATCACTATCACGTACTACTTTGTAGTAAAAAAAAAAACACAATCGACGCCTATAGTGGCCAACTTCAAATAAAATGCAACCGATCAAACTTAAGCACGATTCGATAAAAGTTTCTGTATTATGGGTATGATTTATGAATGCCAAGAGTCAAGAAAGATAGAAGCTACACAAACTTGGTAACAATTTTAAAACACATTCTGGTCAAGAAGAAGCTCCTTAGATATGGCCAGAATGATATCCGTTGTAATCAATCTCATTCTCCAAATCAAAGTCCTCATCAGCTGGATCTATTGACCCACCAATTTCGCGTTGTTCGTCAATGGTGGTGGAGCCTTCCCCAGGAACCTTGGCATCTTCTATGATTCGGTTGATCTCATCAACACTTTGCAGTGATAGGTCTCGGTTTGCATTTTCATAGTGTGTTTTCTCTCCTTCAACCAGATCTTTTGGCATGTTCTTTAGAAACCATGGATGTTTCTTGATTTCAGCTATTGTGATCCTCTATAAAGAACAATTCAAAAAAATTCAGTTATCATTTATCAACATTGGATCCAAAACATCAATTCAAAGAGAAACATGTTTTTTCAAGATGGCTTACCTTGGCGGGATTTGCAACGAAGATATGAGAGAGAAGGTGTCTACAGTCGGCAGAAACACGTACATAATCCGTAATTACGTACTGAACACTAAAAATTATCTGCAAGAATCACACGATTTTAGCGTATAAAGCTCACAAGTTATAGAGAATATTAAGGTGACTTTTGAGGTCACATTCCAAGCTTCTAATCTGAGTTCAGTCATTTGAGTTTTTAGCTAGAAGCATAAAAGGGCTTCAAATTTGAGACATAAAATAGAAAAAGAAATTGTTTTTTTGATTAATTAAATTTATTTCAGTTTCAAAATCTTAAAGTATCATATTTGACCCAAAAGTCAAAGAGGTCTTACCCCAATGGTTTTATGAAAATTCCTCGGATCTTCAGGGTCCTCAAAAGGGTAAGCTCCAACCAACATAACATATAGAGTCACCTCGCAGGACCAAACATCTGCAATCTAATACAAGCAAGATTTCCAATATTATTAGTATCAAAAGAGGTAAAACTTTAATTAAACAATAATCAAATATAACTCCTCAAAACATAATACCTTTCCATCGTATTCTTTCCGAGATAGAACCTCAGGAACAATGTAAGCTGGTGTTCCAACAATAGATTTTGGTTGCGAGTGCAATAAACCAGACTGCCCAAAACACAAACCAAAATAAAGACTCGAAAATTGGGATATACATATAAAATTTCAAGCTTTACTTCGAAAGATGCATTTTGAGTATTACTAAACCTTTGAATAACCAAAATCACATATTTTGAGACGTGGAGTTGGACTCCCATCTAAGAGAGTGTTCTCTAGTTTCAGATCCCTATGATAAATTTCCTGAAAATAAGGAAACAATAATGTAAGAAACAGAATGTACATTGTCGTTTCATTAATCATAATTCATATATCTAAAAAAATTATCTTCTCACCATTGAATGGCAGTAGCTAACTCCTGATATAAGTTGTTGGAAGAAAAACCGAGCCTGTATCAAGGAAAACAAATTTCCCAACTCTAAGTCTTGCATAAATTTAAAAAGAAATCTATTTTACTTGATTTTAAAACGTATTTTCATACCTTATCTTCGCTGAATCTGCCAGCATTGGTGATCTTACTAAAGTGTTCACCACCAGCTGCATTTTCCATTGAATAACAGTAGCTAACTCCTGATATAAGTTTGTGTAGCTTCTATCTGTCTTGACTCTTGGCATTCATATGATCACTGATTGATATGTAATGAACTACTAATAAGTAAGACAATAAGTAATCATGGGTTTCTCAAACACTCACCCATAGAACTTCATCCTAATCAGTGGCCCACTTGGCTAAGATAGACGGTAGAAACTTTACAAACTTGTACTCTACTAAAGTTAGCTCTAATAAATAGTCTGCTAGGAGTTCAAGGTCTATAACCGGAGCCTGCAAATATAGGGAGTTTACGACTCAGGTTTTTCTAATCCATCTTCGCACATTACTAAACAACCTACTGATACTCCATAACATCCAAACTTATAAAACTCTAGAGCCTCGACATATAACCCTTAATAACAATAAAACTAACAAATAGATGGGACTACACTACCTAGTTGGTACAAAAAAATACTATTATGTATTTCATTAATTAGGACAGTGCAAAAACAGTCATTTGAATTAAGCACCGAACGATTTTTTTCTAAGACGAACCAATTTTTTTTAGTAAACAATGTCAACAAAGACTGCTGCTATTTATTCAAACCCAGATTAAGAAATGAAATTTCAAGCCCGCAAAACAAAAAGAACCCCTAAAAACAAATTAAACTGATGATTTATTGAATCTCTTGAAACTGATAACGTTCCATGTCTATTTTTTATATCAATATAATGGCAATCACTTTTGTTCTTTCATGAATAAATAACTACTTTTTATTTACTAAACTAAAATTCAAACATATCACTAAGCCAATCAATACTACTAAGTACTAACTATAGCAAGTAAATAATGGACAAATGAAGGTGGTTTAATGTTACAATACGTTAATCCATTCTTTTGAGCATGCAACTAATGTTCTTTTAAAATATTTTTGCTAATAATTACACAAGCCATATTATCAAACTACTACTAAGCGTATATAAATGATTGGCCAATTCAATTACTCAAAAAGATTGATGGCTTTGCATGAATATCGTCACTAATAATACTCAACCTAACAAACAATAGTATTCCCTTTTAAGCATAAGGTTAAACAAAAATTCATACTATAATTAAAAGCCGCTAACCCGATTGTTTTTATGATCGTATTCTACTTTGATTCCAGCAGATTCATGCAACTGCAATTACAAAGATATTACATGTTAGTTCTATGTCAATGAGATCTCATCTAATCACTCAAGTGCCCATTCTTAGGATTATGAGTAATAAAAAAGTTGCAAATTTCTGTTAGTTTTTCTATGTTTGTATTGAATTAAATGATAAACTTGGTCTCTTAAAAGGTAATAGTAGAAGAAATATGAAATTCACACCAGGAACTTATACCGATCACTCCCGTTTTAACCAAACTCCATTACCATATTCCCCTTTGCGTACAAATGCTTCATACCCGTACTTGAATGCTACAGATTTGCCAAATTCTTGGGAAAAGCCAAACGGTAGTTTCACAAATAAGGTTGCGCATAACACTATTCAATTGGTAATTCTCTTTTAATGGCCTGTGATAAAATGTAAGGGTAGCAATCTGTGACACTTCATGAAACATGATCGGAGACCGACACAAAAAAAAAACAACATAGAGTTAAGTCTAAGCAGGCCGGGGTCGAAAATCGGTCGACACAACCACCCCATTTAAATAGGTTAGGTTTGGGTTGACATTCTCAACCCGTTAACAACTCGCCAACTCATTTAAAAATACAATTCTAAAATCGAATAATACCTGATCGGAAGCACGTTGAATAGTGAGCCCCAACAGAAGACTGTCTAATCAAGACGATGACAATGGTGGTAGTGATGGCGGAGTAGCGACAGAGGTGATGGTAACATCTGTTAAATCATCAGACAATCTTAACATTCATTCAAGGGGGTCAATCGATTACACGGCCTTTTGAAGAATGTTTAGTTATTCAATTTGTTTGATTTAGAGTTTTGGTTCTTCAATTGTTGCGTAAGCTTCTAAGAAAGAAAGTTGAATATTATGAGAAACCATGGAAAAATACAGCAAACACATTAAGTACAAAATAAAGAATTATAACTCACAATTCAAGATAATCCAATATATTGTGCTTCTATCCACGAACACCCTCTAAAATCGATATTAGAAGCCAACTGTCGCCTTTCTGTTATTGCATTGAAACCGTTGCCATTTGCTTTATTAGTGTACTCTCCTCCTAACCTATAACCACAAAAAATTAAGTGCAAATAAGATTGTAACACAATCACCAATAGATTGTTAATATTATGATGCTTTCAATTAAAAAACAATAAGCACAAACCCAACATGCAAGTAGCTTATTCAAACTAAATTATATGACTTGCAGTAACAAAAAAGATGGAACCAAATGATTAGCGAAAATGTTGATCTATAGACTAAAAATAACACAATTAGACTACTTGAATATAAAACATAAATTTGCATTAATGTGGTATCTGATTTTACCCTCTTCTGCTATATTTTGCAGAATCAATAAAAAGTTATGAAACATTTTAAATAAGCAATTTCAAAAACCTTATCTAAAAGCATTTTCATTAAGTAAATTCATACCTTGTATGTCCAGGATCATTCATTCACTATCAGCCAGCTGCTCGTTCATAATCTGAAATTCAACAAATATTTTTCTCAATATTGACAGACTAAAAAGTGAATCTGCAACTAAAAGACTTTTCAAGTTTTCTAGCTTATGAGCTTAAGTTGGTAAATCATAGTACCTATGGATAAATATTGTGAACAAAATCACCGACCAGCTTGCAAAGAACTATCCCTTGAAACAAAAACACCTATTAATAAGAAAATAAACGGTAATTTTTTTAAATATTGGGACTACATTTAGGTACATATTAAATAATATAATCATGATGTTTATTTACGAATAAAAGATTAGTGAGGAAAGACGTATCCCACATTACAGGATCTAATGAATATGTAATGGAGGTCTACTGAAAATGTGCCAGACCTGTAGAAAGTGAGAGCTTTCACACTGGGGATTGGATTTCCCTTGGGGAAGACAATACTTTGTTGATTCTACATAGTCCTGTTTTGTGAATCTTGTGCCATACCCTTCATGTCAAGGCGATTGAGAAAGGAAGAATCTCTTGGACCTATAAAAATAGTAAATCAGATTAGACCCTTAATATACTATAAATAGCAAAACATATAGAGAAAACCAGGAATCGTGAGCCATACATAAAAGTCTAACTTTAAATGTAGGACTGCGAATAGCACACTCCAAAGCGCAACCCTTGGAGACACATTCACTTGCGTTCATTGTTCGCCTTGGCTCCTTTCCAAAGAATTTTGTCAATATCTTGATGACAGCTGGTACCCTAGAACCTGAACCAACAACCTCGACAGCATAAATATCACCAACTGTGAGTTGAGCCTCTGCAAGAGCCTTCTCCAAGGGTTTCCTAACATGTTCCAATATTGGGGCGCTGATTTGTTCAAATTCATCTCTTAATAAAACCTCTAACGTACTTGTCCTCCATCAAGCATTCAATGTTCATTGGTGCCTCTCCCCAATGGGCGGGCCTGTACGTTATAAAAAACTGGTTGTAGTGACCTGATTATGAACCAATTTATCGTATGTAAATCATCTTTTATGAATGATTTATTACTCTGTTTAATTATTATTTTTCTTGCAGTGCGTTCCAATAAATATATTTTCTCTAAGATCATTAGAATATAAAGATATAGAATTAACATACATGTCCCGGAATAAAGTCATTGAGGGTGGTAGGGAGACGTCTAATCAATGCCTCCACAATCATGCCAGCCCCCGCCTGCAAGATCCAATGAAAATAACATCAGAATATATGCAAGTAGAAATAATGCAGAACTGATACCCCATAATTCAAACTATTTGGATCCACAATTCAAACATACTTGGCATAAAAGGAGGCAATGACATCAAGATAAACACAATGTATCCACCAAGGATAAAACATATCATATATTCAACAACAATGAAAATGCAGGGGATAATCAACAATGAATCCTATTTCCATAAACACTAATCATAAACCCCTAAATTCAGAAATCATAACACTAATTCTTAATACTTCATAAAGTGTTCTTTTTTTGCTTATATTAAAGTACTTATAAAAGGCATACCAAACCAATATACCTGGCAAATTTCTATTTGCTTCATCAACTCGTGATTCTCATTCTGAATTTTAAAAATGTCCTTACCAATTGCACCCCAGCAATGGAACACTGCAAAGCCGCAGCTGGCAGCGACCAATCCGCAGCCGCAACCACCACGTTCGTCACCTATGCCCCTGAATCAGAAAATGTTAGCAGCGGTATGCAATTTTTTTAAACAATCCATATACTATTGTTCATATTGTTGATAAATAAACTTGCAATTCGACCCAAACTTTCTGAAATTGAGAAATTACCTCCATTAGATGATGAACTTCATTGATATACGAATTGAACCCTAATTTCAAGAAAACATAAGAGATAATAAAAACCCCCAAAATCAATTAAATTAAAAACCCTAAAAAACAAAGATAAATCTTACCAATAAAACTCAAACCTCGGCGGCGTAATCATCTTTATGTATGATATTTGATGATAAAAGAAATAATTTGATTCAAGATTATTGTTTTTTCCTGGTGTTGTTGGTTTGTAAAGCAGTAATTGTAGATGATCATAAAAATAATTGATTGAAGGTGTGTGTTTTTTGGTTGTGTTTAGGGGATTGATTTTTGTTTTGAATTGAAACAATTTTGGGGTAAGGATTTTGAAGATACGAGTTTCTTCGACATGAGATCCGGATTTTGGGTGAATAAATAATTGTGTGTATTAAATTTTAAAACTGGTAGAAGGGTTTTGGGGGAGATAACTGGGGGAAGAGTTTTGGGGGAAACAGAGTTAATCGGACGGTTCACAGAGTTTTGGGCAAAATAAATGTCACGTGGCATTTTTATGAATTTTGGGGAGATGTGATTTGAACAAACCCTCCTTTATATGGAGGGTGATATATATATATATATATATATATATATATATATATATATATATATATATATATATATATATATATATATATATATATATATATATATATATTATATATTACAAGACTTCGTCTTACAATTCAAGAATTATATTCCGTTTAGATTCAAATTAAGGCTAATTTTTTTAATAAAATCAATGAGTCCATCGAACATATATAAAAAAAAATATTTTGATATTTATAATCTTATGTATATTTATATGTTGTAATTTTAACAACATATATATTTTATATTTAGGGCATGCTTGGTTGAGGGTTAAGGGGGTGGGAATGGGTAAGGTATTCAAAAGTACCACATTTCTCATTATATAGTCTTGGTTAGGGAGGGTAAGGATTGATTACCCGTAATGGGAGAATGAACCATTATAGACTAAATTGAGGGATAAGGATTGACACCCACCTCACTCATTCCTTTCGCATTCCTTTCCTTTCCTTTTCCTTTTCCCTTTCCCCACTTTGAACCAAGCGGGCCCTTAATATATAAAGTATAGGGGGTATGAATATAAGTGGTATTTGTTTATTTTTTAAAGTTATTAAAAAACCATGAAAACTTATAATATTACACTTAGTTTTATATAACTTTTTTAAAATTCAACCAATAAATTTTTATTAATTACCTCCTTTCACAAATTTGACACCTATGTTTTTATGTATTTTTATTCTCAACAAAAATTCTCCACCAAATTTATTAAATGGTTGACCAAAATTAATTTAATTTTGACTCTTATTAACAAATCACATCACACGATTTTGCTTATGTGGCAAAATCGAGCTCTCCTGTTGGCCCATTCCAATAAGAATGATTTGATAAAATCACTATGAAATGATGTAATTATTTTATTATATAAAAGATTTGCACGTATAGATTCTTATCATATGATTAAAATGAATTCAACCTTACATAGTTACATCTCACACATTCCCACATAGGCTAATGAAGTGAAATCTTCCTTACTGATATTGCATAGTATATTGCATAGTATATAAGAGCCATACATGTTGAGAATAATGTTATGTTTTCAAGACTTAATTGCTTAGACTACTCGGCAAGGCTAAGGTGAGTGCCAAGGTGAGTGTTCCACTCACTCGTGAGTGCCATGCCAACCCAAACATATCACACGTGAGTCACTCAACCCAATGCAAATTAAGGTGAGTGATTCACATTGTTGATGAACGTGCCCATTCTTTCATTTAATTATCCGACCGTTTGGTTTGTATAAAAAAAATAATAATAAAAATAAAATAAAATAAAATTCTCCACTACCCCATTTTTCCTATATAAATACCCACCAAATTCATTTTACAATACTAACTTTAAACTCTTTATAAACACACCTCCTCTTATCTCATTCCTTTAATTTTCAAATGAATTTCGAAACGTTTATGTTCACCGACTCTGAAGAAGAACAAGAAATTGAAAGTCGGAATTTGACTTTTATTGCAAAAGCGGTGTCGTTTATTATAAATAGCCGAAAACCAAATCGGCCGGCAATAAAACGGATTAATCTTGATCATTATGGTGCTCATGACCGTTTAGTCGCCGCATATTTTTCTGACGACCCTTTGTACGATGAACGTATATTCCGAAAGAGGTTTCGAATGAGTCGATCTCTTTTCAACTGGATAGTTCGGGAGGTAACTCTTCATTGTTCGTTTTTTAGTGATAATATTGATTGCACCGAAAAAGAAGGCATTTCAGCTTTGATGAAGTGCACCTCCGCAATTCGTCAATTGGCATACGGTGCGAACCCGGATGCTTTAGATGAATATCTACAGATAAGTGAAAAAACATCTCATCAAGCTGTTGATTTCTTTTGTAAGTCTGTTATGGAAATTTTTGGCCCAGAATATTTGAGGAAACCAACTATGACCGATGTCGTAAAGCTTTATCGACATCACGAAGAAGAACACGGGTTTCAGGGATGTTAGGAAGCCTTGTTGTATGATTGGGAGTGGTTTGGTTGTCCAGAAGGCACACAAAGGGCAATATGTTAGGCGTGATCATGGTTCGAATCCATTCATTTCTTTGAAGTCGTGGCGTCTCAAGACTTATGGATATGGCATGCTTTCTTTGGTGTTTGTGGTCGAACAACGACATCAACGTTCTTGATCGATCCCTTTATTTAACAATCTTAAGCAGGGATAGCACCGAGATTCCGTTTGTTGCTAACGGGTAACTTACCCATTTGGTTACTATCTTGTTGACGGGATATATTCGGAATTGGCAACAGTCGTTATGACGATTCCAGAACCAGCAGATGATGACCAGAAGAGAATAAGGTATAAGCAAATGCATGAATCGGCAAGGAAAGATGTAGAAAGGGCGTTTGGTGTTTTGAAGAAGAAATGGGCGGTACTTGCCAATCCCACAAAGATATTGACAAAAGAAAGAATCCATAATATGATGTATACATGTATCATATTACATAATATGATACAAAAAGACAAAAAAGGCAATATCTCACGAGTGGTACCCGGCGGAAGCACATCAGCCGAATGACTACATACGATCCGATGAAGAAATGCGAAAAGTTATGAGGTACATCAGATCACATCAAATACATCAAAACCTGTGCCGATTTAGTCCAACATTTGTCTCGTAATATTTAATTTCATGTTTTATTGTAATATTTTTAATTTCTCAAGTCTGTGTAATGGTTTTAGTTTATGAATAAAAGTTTTTATATTTCGTGCGGTTACGTTTTAATTTCATACGTTCGCGTTTTTATTTTCATTAGTTATGTTTATATATTATGTAAAAAAAAAAAAAAAAAAAAGAGTAAAGTCAAAATACATCCGTGGTTTGCACATGTATTGTTTACATCCTAAACTCTTTTTGGCACAAAATCATCCTCAGTTAGTAAAGTTGGCACAATACATCCTTCCGTTAGCAAATTCGGTTAATAAGGACTAACGGTGCAAATTTTCTCCGTTATCGCCACGTGTCATGGTCGGATCAATGAGCAGGTCGGGTTGCCACGTGGACCGATGAGGTGGTGCCACGTGGCATTGGTAAATATACCAACTTTTGGCTAGCCAAAGATTCGAACTCGGGTCTTTTGTGTGGGAAGCCATGCCTTGAACAACTGGAAATTTAGCATAGCAATAATATTTCCTAAATCAAATATATAACCTTCCAGAAGTTAAGCCAATTCTTAAATAACAAAGGTTCAATTTAGTTTTGGCCTATCAATTTAAAGGGTTATATGGGCTGTCAAAAATAAATAAATATACCGTCGGACTCGTTTTTTCGTGCTCTTTCCAATGGTATGCTGGGAATTTTTCGACTTAGTTTGACCTCGAAAATGCGAAAATCATCGTTTTTCTTTGTTTTGCATTTTCGAGGTCCAAAACAAGTCAAAAATTCCCATACTCTCAACTCATTTTTTCGTGCTCTTTCCAATGGTATGCTCGGGAATTTTTCGACTTGGTGCGGACCTCGAAAATGCAAAATCATCATTTTTCTTTGTTTTGCATTTTTCGAGGTCAAAAATTCCCGAGCATACCGTCGGACTCATTTTTTCGTGCTCTTTCCAATGGTATGCTCGGGAATTTTTCGACTTGGTGCGGACCTCGAAAATGCGAAAATCATCGTTTTTCTTTGTTTTGCATTTTCGAGGTCCAAAACAAGTCGAAAAATTCCAGCATACCATTGAAAGAGCACAAAAATGAGTCGACGTATTTCGGAATTTTTCGACTTGTTTTGGACCTCGAAAATGCAAAACAAAGAAAAAGATGATTTTCGCATTTTCGAGGTCCATACCAAGTCGAAAAGTTCCTCGAGCATACCATTGGAAAGAGCACGAAAAAATCGACGAATATCTTTGAAATTTTTCGACTTGTTTTGGACCTCGAAAATGCAAAACAAAGAAAAACGATGATTTTCGCATTTTCGAGGTTCAAACTAAGTCGAAAAAATTCCCGAGCATACCATTGGAAAGAGCACGAAAAACGAGTCCGACGGTATATTTATTTATTTTTGACAGCCCATATAACCTTTAAATTGATAGCCAAAACTAAATCGAACCTTTCATATTTAAGACCTACTAACTTCTGGCGGCTATATATATTCGATTTAGTGAATATTATTGTTTATGCTAGCTTGGGGCGGCTTCCCACACAAAAGACCCGAGTTCAATCTGGCTAGCCAAAAGTTGGTATATTTACAATGCCACGTGGCACCACCTCATCGGTCCACGCGGAACCCGACACGCTCATTGATCCGACCCAATGACACGTGGCGATAACGGAGAAAAATTTGCACCGCTAGTCCTTATTAACCGAATTTGCTAACCGAGGATGTATTTGTGCCAACTTTACTAACGGAGGATGATTTGTGCCAAAAAAGTTTAGGATGTAAACAAATACATGGCAAAACCATGTGGATGATTTTGGACTTTACTCAAATAAAAAAAGAAAAGTGAATGAAAGTGAGTGTCTTGTCCACAGAAAGGTAAGTGTAAGTGAGTGAAAGAGATTGGAGAGAGAAACTAACGTGGCGCTGATGTGTAATGTGAGTAGAAAGGCTCCTTGCCTTCTAGCCTTATGAAGATGAGTATAAGACAAAAAACTTCCTCTTCAATTGCACTTGAATTTTTTTTTTGAACGGCGAATTTTATAAAAAAGCTAGCAAGAAGCTAGAACAAATTACAAAGAAAGAAAATTAGGATTACGCATCCAAGTGACCCAGTCGATCTTGGATTTACAACGATTAGAAATCCATAAAAAGGACATTTGAACAATATTATCAAAAATGAGGTCCCTTCTAGGCTGAGAAGATCCGAACACACATTGATTTCTTAACCTCCAAATAAGCCACCATGTCACATAGCAGATGCCTTCAAAGATCTCCTTCTTGGATTTAGATAATCGAAAGTTAGATAACCAACTAAGCCACTCCGAATAAGAATTGAAGAAAGCATATTCGAGCTCCCACCAGCAGCAAACTTTGAACATAACTTGGCGAGCAAGAGAACATGAGAAGAAAATGTGAGAAGTGGATTCCACAACCTCATTACATAAAGGACAAAGAATCGATGGAATCTCTATGCCACGAGAAGAGAGATTTAACCGCGTTGGAAGACCATCCAGATTAATTTTCCAAGCAAGAACATTAATCTTGATAGGAACCAACTTAATCCACCTAGTAGGAGCATCCATCTTTGGCAAAAGAGTATCATCAAATTAACATAAACTCTACGCTTTTTAATATATCTTTTAACTTAGAAAAAAGTTGTTGTCGTAACTATGTATTTACAAGGATTGTCCATATGTTTATGTAACTAACCATTTAGTAGTCTTCTAACAAGGCCATGATCATGTCATCATTCTCAAGTCCAATCGAAAAATAAACAATTATTTATTGAAGATTTCTTAGGGACATGTGATGATTTCATCAATATTAATTAAAATGGAGATTTACATACATTCTCACATACACACCAATATTTACATATTTTTTCAAATACAAGTTTTTAATGCATGATATACAAGCCTATTAAAGCAAGGTTTGAGAAAATATGTAAATAGTGGTGTGTATGTAAAGATGTATGTAATAATAATAATAAAAACACTACCATATTTTAATAAACCCATTTTGCCGTTGGTGTTCATTCCAATCTCTAAGGGGGCGTTTAGTTGGAGAATTTGAAATTCCGGAATTTTAAATTCTAAAAAATTTAAATTCTTGAGAATTTAAAATACCTTCGCACGTTTGGTTGACAGAAATTTATAAATATTTTTTATTTTTTAAATATAAATTTCATAAATATTCTATTTAAAAGTTTATACAAAAAAATTTTAAAAAGTTTATAAAAAATTTATAAAAATTTATAAAAAATTAAAAAAAAAGTTTATAAAAAATTATAAAAAAAAAAGTTTATAAATAAATTTATAAAAAAAGTTTATAAAAAGTTTATAAAAAATTTATAAAAAAAAAGTTTATAAAAATGGTTTATAAAAAAATTATAAAAAAAAGTTTATTAAAAATTTATAAAAAAAGTTTATAAAAAAAAATCATAGATATTCTATCTAAAAGTTTATAAAAAAACAATAAGAAAAAAAGTTTATAAAAAAAAAATTCAAGTAAATTAAAATTCTTCACTTTTTGGTGGCATTCTAATTCTCTCCATTTTGGCAATTCATGGAATTGTAAATTACTTCATTTAAGTTACCAAACAAGATATTTGAAGGGTATTAAAATGCAAATGCCCCCAATATACCCCAATATCCCCCAACCAAACGGCACCTAAATGTTTTACCAATCCAACCGAAATTACCTAACCCATAACGTACATACATTGCTCATGTTGATTATGCTACTGATGTGCAACACGATCAATCACAAGGTACTAACAAACGTGAGTCTTATCTAACATGTATAGATGTGTGACTCTTGCGAGTCTTACCGAAAAACAACTCGCTCAACAACAGATTGTTGATGTGGTCAAACATTCAGCTACATAAAGGTGGATTTTGCACCATCCAGTATTTTCGAACTGTAATGGTTAGTTGGGCTAAGCCCATGTATATATTGTGTATAAAATAAATGGGTCCATGTATACTCAAATAGTATAGCTAATGATTTGCACATTATTTTGTTTTTATTTGCACATTTCAAACTCTGCTTTAAGCCGTTGTAAAAGATTCTACGTTGGAGTGTGCGAATCGAAAGTAGAAATGTGCCAATCAACACTCAAATAGTATTTTTGTAATGAAATGATATACTTGTACGGTGACTAGGTCTCCTGGTAAAATAAGTATCTTCTATACAAAAGGTCTTAAGTTTGATTCCCAGCGTGCCAGTGTGTTACCATTTTTATACAATTTAATGTTTGCTAACTAATATGTTATATTTTAGTTTCATTTCATTCAGAACAAATTAGATTTTATCATTGTATTTTGGTTTCATTCAAAACTAGTATTCACTAGTGAATTACAACTAACAATATTAGTTTTAAAAGTAAACATGAAGTTTTATTAACCAATGATGTTTTTATATGCATTTTGAACGTAGACATCATTATTTACGGTTTGAGTATAAAATGAATAATTCACATTGTAAACTTAACAAACTCAAAGGAACATAACTAAGCTTAAAATTAGTCTCTAAAATATTTGCTAGAAAACATGTTGTAATGTGCAGAAATAAGCCAACAAGTTGATCAATCACAGAAGAATATGTTCAGAAGGATAGGAAGTTGCATGACTAGCACAAAAACCCTTTATCACCCAAATTCTAAAATAGTTAAGAAATTACCACATAAGTAATTTTGTCTCCGCATAAAATAGTTAAGAATTAACTAGATAGCCTCATACATTGAAACTTTCATGTCGTATATTCATGACACCAAACGCAATATAAAAACACCGATTTTCAGGCATGTTTTGTATACTACTCATACGCTATTTGCATCTGGATAGCAAGCCACAATGCTTTATAATAATTCAAGGCCACATAGGTCATGAGAATGCAACATATAGTATCTTTTGCATAAGACATATTCTTGAGTAGGCACCAAGGTCTACAATATAATTGACATTCTATTAAATAGTAATCGTGCATTTGATTCACACATTGTTTCATTCACAATCTACACTTATAGCATATGCATAATCATCATAATTATTCAAGATGTCAAACTAAGCTCGATCAAAGTGCATAGTTATATTTTATTACATCACAAAATTGACAATTACTTCATATTAATTTGTAATCCACTAGTCCACACACAATGAACAACGTTCTATGTTATATAGGTACAAAAAATAAATAAATAAATAAATAAATAATTAGCATCCAATAATCTGCAAGCTTGATTAGTAGCCCATTTATACTTTATAAACGCCAAAAAGTTTAAGATAATAATACGGACTTTAATATCTCGGTATTACTTCTAAGCCTTTTCACATTTTTTCTTTGCAAAACATTCATAGTTATATGTATAACACCTACATAAATTTATCAACTCTTTGCACTATACTCCTTCTGATATATAAATGACAAAATTGAAAACAAATAATGTCTTCAATGTGTGTCTAGATATAATATAAATATCGTCATATTATAGTGTATAATAATCACAATTAACATACATAGCTTAAACTTATGGCCAAAACATAACGAATATACAACCTCTATTGTTCTAACTAATAATTGTACATTTGTAACAAAAGGCACGTATATCAATCATTGATCACTATTTTGAATTATGAATCTACTGTATTAATATTCATGCCCAATATATATTTCAAAATAGATATGGGTTTAAATGTTTAATTGCTAATAACAAATATATTAGATCATGTATGCAAGTTTAATTGCCTAATTTAACATTATTCCCTATACAGATCGGCAGACAATAATGATAATAAATATATCAAGCAGCTTAAGATCTTGATTTCAGATTATATAAAGTATGATAAACAATAGGGTTTTAGATTTACCTTTTAAATCAAAGTTATACAGAATCCCGAATCCCGAATCCAAAGACGTACCGACTTCCAACAAGAACCGATTAACATCCTTCTTCGTTGTTATCACTTTTCTTTTTCATAAAGCTTTCGTGCTGATAATGTGTTGTGAAACAACGGCCTAATAGCAATAACACATAACCAATGCATGGAATAAGAAAATAGAGAGAATCAAGACCAATATATTTCATTGAGATTGATATGATAAAACTACAAATGAACCTCAATTTATAGGGCTCTCATAATCACAATATTTAATACAATCATAAAGAGGAATACAAAAGATGAAATGTTTGAGAGGTTGAGGTATATGGATAGCCACAATCATAAATATTCAAAACAACTATTTAGATAGATAAAGACACACTTTTAGAAAAGGAGAAAACAAGCTTATCAGTTATTACATTTTACCAAAGATTACATTTAATTCATAAGTTACATACATAATTTGTGAGAGGGTACATCATGGGAAGGGAGTACAGTGTATTCAGGTCAATCCAGCTACCTCGACTCACTTGAATGTCAAATAGAAGAAATAGCTAGTTATCAAGTAAACACATACCCACCTATGTATTCATTCCCGCATAGTCATATACCTATCAGCCATAGCACACCACCACCTAGCAATAACTCTCAGGTTAGCATAACCATGAGCCTAGTTCAAAAATACACCTTGTAAGCATTACTTAGCTCAGGCCCCTATAGTAGCATTTTTCCCACACTAGTCTTCACTCACTGATACGCGTTGATCAGGTCTTAAATTTATAAAATCTCATCTTCCTATTTGGATCAACACCTATACTAACGGGCAGTATACCCGATCGTATGTAGTGAGAAGTGGTAATTAGAAGTCGTTCCCAAGAGCTATAAGGCGGTCTATCAAATTGAGTCTTAAACTATTCAACTTAACTGTTATGATTTGAAATTGAAGAAATAAACTAAATGGAAATGGTCGTGTAAACTAATCAAGAGGAGAAAATGGGTTAACCTAGTTAATCCATAACCAATGCTACATTCATATTCCTAGTGCAATGTCTAATTACTGTTTATGTTGGTGATCTTATTTTGCTAGTCATAGTTTATTGTTATGTACTAGCCTATAGTTCCTAGTCTCGATATGAAGGTTGTTACACCAATTAACTAGTAACTAGCCTATAAGCATCAACTACTTATGTGACTTATTCATATGCTAATATTCATCTTATTAACACTTAGGCATCATGATTGTATCATTTAGGCGACTAACTTACACAGTTTAAATGCTTATAATTACTTAGGTGGTGATTTGATCGATCCCGATACAATCAAGGGGTCGTGAATCCTTTGATCAACCCGATTTTCCAAGAAAATTGATTTATTCCCATGGTGATAAAGAACTAAGTACGTCTAAGCATTACGACAACGAAAGAATTTATAACAAGCACATAAATATATAACAAATACGATAAATAAACTACGAAACAATGAACATAACAAATGATTACTTCATAACTAGGCTAACACCAAAGCTGTTTAGCCTGACATGTTGTAAAGTACAACACAATCTATGATTAAATCTGAAAAAGTAGAAAACATAGCGTTTGATATGATTATTCTATGTCGATCTATCTTCGATGATGTTCGGGTGGTGATTCTACCTTGAAAAGTTCTTTAATGTTGCTAGAAAATGGCCTTGAATGAAACCCTATACTGTAAGAAGCTTTTTATGATCAACTAATCCATATATCTAAGGCATACTTAAGTTATGATGACAAAAGAAGGTGGTGGCGTGGTGGTGTTTTAGAGAGAGAAAGAAAGATAACTTGTATTTCACACTAAAAACACACACTTACACTCTTAAGGCACACTTTACAAATGAGATATGCTCTTAAGGCACACTTTACAAATGAGATATGAGGTGCCTTTTAAAATTCAACATAAAACGCCCTATGGGCCTTGAGATGGGCTTGGGCTTTGTTTAGTTTGTGGACTTAGATTTACATTTAATAAGAGGCTTACAAACTTAACTAATAGTATACTAGCTTATCCAAGTCGAGGAGCCCGTTAACTAATAATTTCATATTTTATTACACATTACAAAGTTCCTAATCGTGAATGACAATCACTTTCTATTAAGACTAACAATCTCCCCCTAAGGGGTGGTCATTCAAAAGATGCTTCTCTGTGATTAGGTCATTTGTCTTCTTGATCTTGAACTTTGTGTGATGTCATAGAATAGTCTTGATTCATTGTTCCTTCATGCTTTGTGATCTTCAATCATAGTATTTTGATCATTATTTGCTTTGATCAATATGTTCTATGATTTGTTGTGTCATCTTCTCCACCATACTCATACGTCTTGAAAAGACATTGAACATTATACTTATGTCTTCCTCACTTGATACATGAAGTTGTTCTTAACTACTTGATTAGCTCTTTAAGTTTGACGTAAATCTTTGTCTTTAACTTGATCTCTCTGTCTTGAATCGTTCTTGATTTGAACTTGTAGATGATGAACTTTATAAGTATGAGTATGTGGAGGCAAGGTTGTAAAAAACGCTAGGCGCTAGTGAGGCGGTCGGGTAGGGCCTAGCGATTAATCGGTTATGCGGGGATTAATCGGATTAGAGTTTTTATGCACAAAATTGTAATTTTAGATATTGTATTATATTATATGTATGAGATAAGCATAGTGCATCAAAGTTCAAATATTTCAAGTGTTCAAATATAAACATAATACATAATTATTCCAAGTTCAAAGTCAAACATAGATATTACTCGGTTTGTTGACCATTTTTAAGCGAGCTCTTGACCGATTTGTTCAATTAATCGGTGTGTTGACTAATTTTTAAGCAGTTTTGTCTGATTTTTAAGCGATTTTGTTGACCGATTTTTAATCAATTTTGTTTGATTAGACTGATTTTGTCCGATTAATCGATTTGTTGACCGATTTTTAAGCAATCTTTGACCAAACCGATTAAATAGGCCGATTATGTTTATCAAGGCGCTTACTGAGCAATCAGCGATTATGCGGGGATTAATCGGCCGCCTGGACCGATTTTTACAACAGAGTGTGGAGGTGAAGATGTTTGATGTATATGGTGTTCCTGAATGGAAGCTTTCGTCAGTACATGCAAAACATATAACTTGATATATATGTTAGTCCTCGGCGTTTAGTGTTTAGGTATCTCAAACGGATACATCCTAATTCGCTAACAATGCTTTTCGATTACCCTAGAACGAATGCATCAATGACGCTAACAACGTTTAGAACAGATGTATCACTGATGCTAGCAACGTTTTTTGAATACTCTTATAACGGATTGATAACATCAAATAGTCCTGAATATAAAGTGTCAATTTCCCCCGATAATGCTTGTAATTTATATCATTTATATGGATTTACGCTTGTTTTCCATTGTTTTCCACTTTCAGGTAAATTACGAGCATTGTAGCTAAAGAGAGGCGGAACTGGAGAAATATCTAAAGAATTATCACAGTATGCTACTTTGAAAAAGTTACGGCGTAACTCGTCTCTTATATTACGCCGTAACTATTGCGTGACTCAGAAAACCAACTTATCATAAGGTTACGGCGTAACTCTTTCCAAAGGTTACGACGTAACCATATTAGGTTAAATGAGGTTCCACGCCGCTGATACTTACTCCGTAACTACTGCATCTATTACGACGTAACCGAGTTTATTGAAGACTATGACGTAACCCCTCATTAGGTTACGCTGTAACCAGCATATCTAGTGCAAAATACGAGAAAATAGAAGGTTACATCGTAACTCTTATATTAGTTACGCCGTAACCCAGATCTGGCCTATAAATACCCCACGAATTTAAGCATTTCTAATCACTCCATTCCACACAGAACACTCAAAGAACGTGGGAAAAAGCTCAAGGCAGGTCTAGAGGAGCATACAGAGCTGTCTCCAAGGGAGAAATCACTCCCATACGATAAGCATTAGCGTTTTATATTTCTTTTACTTTCAATTCATGTATTTCGTACCTTTGAATATTGAATTGGTTTGCATGATTAATATGAGCTAAGCACCTTTGGTCTTGGCCTAGTTATGATTCCTTAATTTTTGTTTGCATTTACTTTACTCCGCATAATTATTTCTAAGTGTATGCATGCATAGTTTATTGGTAGCCACCCTTGGTTCGGTAGTTTTGAATGGCGATAAAGGCCAATTGCCTAGGAGATATGACCAACTGACCCTAGGTGAGCGGACTGAGATGGGAAGGGTAAGATATCACCAACTGAAGACCCTTTCTACTTGTGCGATTTGACCAACTGATCACCTATCGTTTGGATGAACTTAAGAGTTAGGGGGTGTGTGTCTAAGTTCTTAACGGCCGGGCATTCACTATTATAAATCTAGCATGTAGCGGTACTTAATGACTTGGCTTAGGGACCGGGAACAACAGGACTTATGAGGGACACACGACTTCTCTGTGGTGGCATCTTTCTTGATAGGTTAGGGCGAATTGACCAAATGTTGTCCTCTCGACTTTGACCCCACCAGAAGCAATTGGAAGTAAGTAGACGTAGACATAACTAGCTAGGAGGATTAACTAGGTTAGCACCACTCTCCTCTATTGATTTCCTTTTATCCTTTATTTGCTTTTATTTGCTTTATTCTGCATTAGTAGTTTAATTAATTAAATCCTATCGAAACCATTATTAATCTGTGACACCTAGGCTTAGTAATAATCCAACACACATAGCTCTTGGGACGACCTCGGCTTTACCGTTTACTACACTACTCACGACCGGGTACACTGCCCGTTAGTGCACTAAGGTAGACCATAGGTATAACGAGACATTATAAATATTAAGACCTGGTCAGTAAAACCTGCATCACGGATTCGGCCTAAGATGTTAATGTAATGCTTTTGATATCTTCACACTTGCCATTCCTAAATCCGGATGCTCGAAAGCTAACAACGGATAAAGGGGAGTCGATGGAGTACACCTAAGTATCACTCCACGATTGTAGACCGTTTGAAGCGCAACAACCACTATGAGGAAAATTTGGCAAGATAATTAAGATCTTGCGGGTTGGTTCAGTAATGATCGTGTATCCATGAAATCTTTTGTAAAATCACTTAAAATGTTTATGATATAAAAGATATGTTTTGTAAACACTTTGAAAGTTTTGATATTTTATAAACACTCCGCCTTTCCATATGTGCTCATATGTTTTTAAGCTAAATCTGCACATTAAGGAAGAGTTCGCACTTTTGAATTTATCAGTTCTTAATCAACAAGTCTTTTGTGAGACACACTTACGTCGATGGAGAAAAAGATCCATCATCAGCTTTTAGGTGATGCCAGCTCTAATAACCACCTTGAAACATACAAAAAAATATATAAAATATTCAAAAATATAAAAATACATCAGATTATCAATAAACTAATTTCCTAGTGGCATTGCCAAAGATGCTCCATAAGATCTCGTTGAAGACTTCCGTGTGTACGTTTATCAGGTAATTCTTTGGCTTTCCTTGGTTGAACTTCGCATCTCTCTCCAAGTACGTTGGGTATTTGGTTGTGGACTAATATACGGCTCATTGAATGTACTTATCACAAACTTTTAATCTTTCAAAATCATGTTATGCAACATGATGCACGTGTACATAATTCTTCGTAGCTTGTTGATAGTTCAAGCACACGTGGTTGTTGTATAATTCCACAAAGTCATTAGCTCTTTCAACATCTTTTCGTGCATTTTCTTGACGCCTTTTAAAGTGTCCATGTTTCTTGTCTCATGCCACCGTATATGATTTAAAAAAAGTGGCCCACCGTAGGTAAATCCCGTCCGCTTAGTAATACTCTTTTTCATACGTAACTCCATTAACTTGAAACATAACAACATGAGCTTTGTAATCAATAAGTTCGTTGAATAACAGAGCACCGACTACCCCAAAATTCCATGCCAAATCCACAAATCTAAGAAGCAATGACTTCAAACATTATAATTGTATACTTTTTATCACCTCTTTTACATTGCTCGTGTCATGCTTTATGACAGTTAACCCATTCTCAATGCATACAATCAATGCTTCCAAACATTCTCAAAAACCCATGAAGCCTCTTATATGTTGCATATAAATTTTGAATGTCATTAAACTCAGGTTTCCTTAAGAACTTAGGCATGAACAAATCAATAACGCACATAGTAAAAAAAAATTAAGACGGTCAAGTGCACAATGTTCACTCATTTATAAATATTCATCAAATGCTTCAGGTGTTGTACCATATGCCAATTAGCATATGGCAGAAATGCATTTTATAATAACACTAAAACCCATTTGACCGGTACACTCAGGGGTGACTTTAAAGAATTCAAAATGCTCAGGAAGAGGATTGTAAGTTTTAATACCTTTGACTATATCTAAAAATGGTTTCCTGCTCATACGATATCGGCGTCTAAAATAGTACTTGATATTTTGGATTATCACTAAAATAGTCGGCCAACAAACATTCTTCAACAACATCACATTCACGGTATATCGGATTACGCGTACATGAAGTTCGAGCATATTGTTGTTGCAACGATTGGTAATATTGATAAGCTTGCGTCATAAAGAAAATATCAGTTTCACCATCGACATCGGAAAAGTAAACATTTTCATCATTGAGATTCATTTTTGGTAGAAAGAATTAAGATTGTTGTGTGAAAAATGGTTAAATGGGAGTAATATTTATAAATGTGGGATTAAAAATTTTTGATTTTTTGACTGTCATGTATATTCCAACGGCTATAATAATAATAATAATAATAATAATAATAATTACTTGCTCACTGCTATCGTCCCACCATTAATCAGATTTGGTTTAGATGTTATATGTTTTTTGTTCAATGTTGTGTGTTCACTAAGCATCGAGCTGTGTTTTTTTTGTGCATGGTGATGTTGATTTTTGGATGTGGTTATATGTTTTTAGATTTTTTGGATATGTGAATGATAACGTTGAAATGTAAGAATCTATATGCTTATGTTTTATATGTTAATGTTGGATCTGGTAGTTGTACATGTATATGGTTTGACGGCGGTGGGATGACCGGATCTGTGGTGACGTTTGGGGGTTTCGTTGATTTTTATCGGTGGTGTGGAAGAGGCTATGGTGGTGGTGGTGGCCGGAGATAACGTGTTGGGGGTGGTGGTGAATGGTGACGGATGGGTGGCGATAGCGTTCCATTTGAACTTTTGTAGTTTTTGTTGTGACTTCTGAGTTTGATTCAGAAATTAGTTTATGTAAGATTTGATTTTCTACTTTGTAGCATTTTAAGTTGTAAGATGAAGTTGAGAGAACATGAAATCAAAAAAGTGTTTATATCAAAGATGTGGATGGGAATAACGAGAATTTGTTCTTGTAAATTTATTGCTGCTAAACTAATATAATTAATTCATTTAATTATTAAGGAGGTTGTAAATGACTCTTTTACGTGCAAGGCACATGAGGATAGTTAACGGTAACATTTAACAGACGTTTGAGATAAGGATCGACGGTGTGCGATATTTAAACCATAAGGAGCAAATAAGCAAAAAAAAAAAAAAAGATCAGGGACTGTGGTAGGGATTTGGCCCAAACCATAGGGACGAACGGTGTAATTTACTCTAATAATAATAATAATAATAATAATAATAATAATAATATATAAAAAAGGAAAAAAAAGAAGAAAAAAGCTGGCGCGGTGCTAGTCTCTTCATGCTAAAAATGACGCAAGGGAGACCTAGTGCGGTTGCGCTGGAATGACAGCACCATTGTGGCTGCCAAATAGGAAATGGCGCAAGGTGCTACCCTTGCTCTTAGATAAACTATTTTACCTTCTCAATTGATTTACTTATTTTGGTGACGAGTTTTACACTTAGTAATTATAGTCTTATTCTGATCCATTTAGGCAATGCTCTTTTACAAGTTTTCATAAATATACTGATGATTTAGCCATAAATTAGGATAGATTGTATTTGTTATTGAAGTTTGCTTAAATTGTCTCGATTGTTTTTACCTGTTAGTCCGCCTAATGTAGGGATGAGCACGGTATGAGAATGATATCGAATCCGTATCGATTTGGTGGGGTCAATTAAATGCTCATCAACCTAATGCATCAATTTCCTAACACGTAGTGGGAATATTTTTTATGCGGTTCCTTTTTACTAAGATATTAAATACACTTGCATAGTTAAAAAAAAATTATATTTTATAGAAAACATGGGTTAATTAGATAATCATGTTAATATTTTATGATAGACCATTTAAGTAAGTAATTATTTTTTAAATGAGTTGAGCACAATATAACTGACTAATTTAGCATATAGATATTCCCCTCACCCACGTGAGTTAAAATAATTCTTTTTTAAGTGAGTTGAGCATAATATAACTGCCAAGTTTAGCAACAACTGGCAATTGTTAATTATTTTCTCAATACACTCTTTCTCAAGATTAAGAATGTCTTGCCAAATGATGTTATCTAATAGGTACCTCATAATTCTTGATGTTGATACAATATTACAAGACATTCTTGATTACGTTTTACTTTATATGCTAGAGTTTATGATATATAAATATTTTTTTCAGGGTTATACTCGGTGTTTCAACCAAATGGGATGCTTCCAACCACATGAATCCATCTCTTGGACCCTTTGCTGGTGAGAAGTGTGTGATACGTTATAAAAAACTCGCACCACATATAAGATGTTCTTCACTCGCTACAACACTTTTTTTTTGGAACGGCAATTTATTAAAACTAGCAAGGAGCTAGATCAAACGGAAATAAGGTAAGGGTTCTTAAGCCAATCGTCCCATTTAAGCGACGCTTTACATCTATACTTACACCAATTAAAAGACAAAGAAACTAAATTATCGAAAATTAACGCCTTCTTAGGAATCTTGTTATCGAACAAGAGCTTGTTTCTGAAATTCCAAATTAACCACCATAAGCCATAGAAGACACCTTCCATCATACCTTTCAACTTGTTTGGGAACCGAATTGACACCAACCACGAACGCCATTCCTCATAAGAGCTCACATTCTCGAAGTCAACGTTCCACCAGGTAGTTACCTTGCGCATGAGTTGTTTCGCCATATCGCATTGGAAAAACAAATGCCTCGTTGTTTCCACACCTTCATTGCACACCGGACACATTATAGAATCCATGTCCATACCTCGACGTGAGAGATTAAATCTCGAAGGCAGCGCGTCAGTTTTTATCTTCCAAGCCGTGATGTTCACCTTATTTGGAACGGATTTAACCCACTCGGTATAACTACCTACCTCCTGCAAGCGCTTACCATCGATTAACTTGCGGATAGAGGAAACCGTGAATTCCCCATCACTCTCAAGCGACCAGTGATATCTATCTTCCTTAGGCATCAAATGAGTTTCCTGCATAATATCCAATAAAGAAATAAGTTGAGCTTCTTCAGCTCCGCCTCTAATATTCCTTCTGAAAGAATCATGAAGACTTGGACCCATGATTTTCATTCGGACAGTCGCATTTTTAATCGTCTCAAGAGCATATAACCGCGGGAACATGTCTTTCATTCTTCCACCTGAATACCATTTATCTTCCCAAAACAACATAGTATCGCCATTCCCCAGCTTTACGTGGATTAAATCCTCCACATTTATACCCTTTTCTTTCAATCGTTTGGCCTCCTTAACAATCGTCGTCCAACAAGTTTGAACCCCACCGTCAGATCCCCAACAAGCTTACCATCATTACCATGGATAGCTTTGATAACTCTCGTCCATAACGAGGCCTTTTGAGAATAAAACGCCAAATCCATTTAAACATGAGGCCTCTATTTAGCGCATATAGACTTGAAACCCTAAACCCCTTTATCCTTAGACGTTAAAACATTCTCCCACTTCACCCATGAAGCTTTACGAGTATCATTATCTTGACCATTAAAAAATCGACTACGGATTGATTCAAGAGCTTTAAGAACATACGAAGGTGCTTTAAATATCGACATATGAAAAATTGGCATCGATCCAAGGACGGATTTTAAAAGAGTGAACCTACCTCCAATGGAAAGAGCTTTTAACTTCCATTTAGACAAACGCGCCATCACTTTATCTATCACCTCTTTCCAAGCTTCCTTCCTCGACATATTTTCACCAACCTTCGTACCAAGATAAGTGAATGGAGTCTTGAGGATAAGACAACCAAGTTTAGAAGCCGCGTTTTGAATTTTCCCCTCCTCCACATTAATACCCATAATCTTACTCTTGCACATATTGATTCTTAAACCAGAAGCCCGATAAAAACAATCCAATACTTTCACAAGAGTATCAATATTGAGATCACTCCATCTACCAACAAAAATTGCATCATCCGCATAAAATAAATAAGATAAACATACCTTAGAATTAAGATTGATACCGAATATAAGCCTCCATCCACCACGTTGAAAGGATACATGTAAGCTCTCCATGATGAGGATAAATAAAAAAGGAGATAATGGATCTCCTTGTTTAAGCCCTTTATAGAATTGAAATTCCTCCGTGGTACTCCCATTAACAAGGATGGACCCTCTAGAAGAACGTAAACAACTTTGAATCCACATTCTCCATTTATTGCCAAAACCAAATTTATTTAAGATGTCATCAAGGAAATCCCATCGAACCGAGTCGTAAGCTTTTTCAAAATCCACTTTAAAAATAAGAGATTGTTTTTTCTTTTTACGACACCATTGAATAACCTCGTTAAGAATAAATGGCCCATCTAATATTTGACGATCCGAAACAAACGCCGACTGAACCTCATGAACAAGATCTCCAATCACAAGAACAAGACGATTCGTCAGAATCTTAGCGATAACCTTATATAAGTTCCCAATTAAACTAATAGGTCGAAAGTCTTTAACCTTATTTGCATCAATAATTTTGGGAATCAAAGCAATAAAGTTAGAATTACACCCATTCGGCATATCTCCATACTTAAAGAAACAATGATCGCCTCGTAAAGGTCTTTTCAATCGATGCCCGAAATGACGAAAAATCTAAACGAGAATCCATCCGGACCAGAGATTTATCACATCCGCAATCCCAAACGGCCTTTTGACTTCTTCTTTAGTAACCATTCGATCCAAAGCTTCACATCGATCGATGATAACACATTCGGAAAGCAAATATCAATCTTAGCTCGATTCGGTGAAGGCCTATTAAATCGACACGAAAGTGATCAAGAAATTCTTGTTTTACCTTTATGGATCCTCAATCCATATACCATTTTCCAAAATACCTCTAATACTCATTTGGTGACGCTTCTTGTTTAACATACCATGAAAGAATTTGAGTTCTCATCTCCTCGACAATCCATTTAACTTTAGCCTTTTGAGCAGTTTCCAACGCCTTAGAATTATTAACCTGTTGAATCTTATTAAGAGTCTCCAACCGATTATGGCTCATCTGAACCGAACTATTACCCTTGTCGATAGCCTCATCCAACATTCTGAGATTCTCTTTAAGATTAACAATCTCTTCTCTTGATTTCGCTCTATAATTAGAAATCCAACCTCGAATTTTCTCTTTTGTGAACTTCAATTTATACATGAAATTGCGAATTGCATTGTTCTTATTACCGGGAGCATTACACCAAGCGTCTCTAACCATCTCATCGAATCCATCAATATCTATCCAAAAATTGAAAAATCGAAAAGGAGTTGGACCGTAATCAAAACAACTTCGTAAAAAATTGGACGATGGTCCGATATATAACGATTGATGCCAAGAAATCATTAAGTTCTCTCACGCAAGCGTAAGAAAACTAAAACGATTTTAAGCACGAAATCAATGAAGATCCTGGGAGTATAGTGTTTCCCGGTCGTTATGTCCCAATGAGTCAGAATGGATCACCTCACGTATAGTGATCGAGGAATTTGACGGAAAAGGAGATTTGGAATTATTATAACTACGGGAAAAGGACATAAACTACAAGGGCTAAAATGAAAATTAAAGGAAATTAAAAGATTAAAAATATTAAATAAACGCTATCACTATATTTAAAATGATGAACGTTTAAAACTTAAAACTTAAAACTTACGTTTAAATTAAAACGAACGCACAAATAAAAACGTGAAAATTACACAAGATAAATCCTAAAAATATGAAAAATACATTTTACAATCCTAATGATAAAAGAAAATTTATAGAAAAGGAAAATTATTTTTATGACTATTTAATTAATTATTATTAATTAAAAACTATTTTTAACTATTAAATATTAATCTAAAATACAAGAAATTAGGAAATAAAGCTAGAAAAATAAAATTATGACTTAGAAAAATCTAAAATATGATAAAACTAATTTTAAAACTGAAAATATATTTTTAGACTTTTATGTATTTATTATTAATTTAAAACTATTTAAAACTAATTAAAATGCTAAAAATACTTTTTAAGCTAAGAAAATTATAGAAAAATACTTTTAAGCTTTTTATATTTATCTAAACTTAAGAAAAATGAAAATTATTTTTTGAAGCTTTTCTTAATTTTTTGTATTAAAAGCTATTTAAAAGTGTTTAAAACTAATTTAAATTAAGAAAAATAGCAAAACAACTTGGAAAAATCTGAAAATTACATGAAAACTCTAAAATAATATAGGAATCTATGAAAATGGAAAACATGGGGTTGTGTGCGAATCGAATCGATGTGCAAGTGCTTAATGGAATAAGCACTTGAATAAGCAAATGGGAACCAAAGGCTACCAAACCAAAGGAAAAGCTCTAATATGCTAAAGTAACAGAAATGCAACAAGAATAAACTATCCTAATCCTCTAAGTTACAAGCTAGCACAGATTTGAGACTTGAGATTATAAGCACAAAACAGATTTAAGGGGGCTACTTTTGGACTTAAAATAAGCACATGAATAAGCTGGAAACAGGAAAGCAACAAATGGAACCTAGACTAGACCTGGGTGAGAGCTTATAAACTAAGTTATAGACCTAGGTGAGCTCACATGAGACCTGTGCAGACTTTGCAAAACTCAGATAACCCCATGCGGTCAACGGTGACCGCATTGGGATTTAACACCCTTTTACAAGCTATTTTGATGGTTATAAAATTTAACAAAATGTACAAAATAATGACAAGTAAGTGGACCTGTTGAAGTTTTAAAATCCACAAATATCACTTAAAATATCCCAAGAATGAATCAAGGAAAATTCCATTCAGTTGAGCTAAAACTGAGTTTGTGCCATTTTGACTTTATTAACAAAATTAAAAGTTTGACTTTCTTGAGTTTTGATTCCAAATGGTGGACTGATAATGATGTAGTGAGATGAAATGAAGCTGGAATAAGCAAGTTCTATGAGTTTTGAACACCAAACAAGCTTTTGATAAAGCTAAATCTCAACAGTTAAGTAATTGGAGCAGATTCCAAGCGATTTTGACTATAGGTGGTTGCGAGACTCAATTTTATGACTCAAATGAGTTTAATCGAGCTACACAAACATGAACAAACAGAATCAACCATTGAACCAACCTTAAAGATGATTAATCAAGAATGCCAAACACCCTTTAATTAACTGTTATGAAAGTAAAATAAAGCCAACTTCTAAATTAACCTATGCAGACCATTAAACTAAGTTCAACTGACCTAAGTGCAACTAAATAAGCTAGTTTAAACAGGTTATAACTACCTAATACAAATACAAACTCAATTTGCAAAATGATGTAAAAATGCAAGTGAGACAGATACTCACAAAGGTCCAGTTGGTGTTGCAGGCCAATCCCAAAACCAAAACTGATCTAAACTAATCTATCTCAACCATTTATCACCTCTGCATCACCCAAATTAGCTTCCATTTCAAATTGAGCATCACAGCTGACTTTTGTTGACTTTTGGACAGTTTTGCTTGAGAATAGCTATTGAGCTTGCAAAAGCTAAGATGAGCTTAAATAGACTGATTTGAGTTTAAAACAAGCTTCTAGGAGCTTAATGATGAGAACTAGAAACCCAAATTATCAACGATGAGTGGAAACTTGGATTTTAGATGAAAGATTTGAATTAATGTTCACAACATATTACAAAGATAATATAACTTAGATTTGATACGAACAACTAAAATTACAACAATTTTTAACTAAACTAAGACATTTAAGTGAAAACGACATTAAAGGAAAAATAAAACTAGCTAACTCCCTACTTGCCTCTCTCTTCCTTCTTTTATAACCATGACTTCCTTTCACCTTTCGAACACTTCCGGCAACAAAATGGGCCATTGATGCCTTTTGAGCCATCTTGGCCGTTGGATGGAATTGGCGGGAAAATTGGTTTTGTTAATGAGGACGGGAAAGATAATGCAATAAATGCACTTGGGTAGGTAGGTGAGGAGGGGGGAGACAATGGGTGAAGTAGGGTGGCTGGTGAAGCTTGAGGAGGGGGGAGGTGCAGACAAAATGGTCGGGGAAGACAGGGCTTAGGGGGGCGGGTATTATTATTTTAAATCTTGGGTTGTCGGGTCATATATTTGGACCAGGTAAAGAATTTGGGCCGGGGTTGTTTGTTTGGGCTTGGGTTTAACAATTAGGATCCGGTTTGGTTTGTAGAGTATTAATACAAGGGACCAACATGTAATTCTTCCAAACTGAGGGACCAAACATGTAACTTATGAAGAGTAGTCAAAAGGGTTTGTTTTGCCAATATTTGATAGTCCAAGGTCTAGTTTGACATTTTTGAAAATTTCCAAGGACTAAATTTGACCAATTTAAAAGTTCAGGGACCAAAACAGTAATTTTCTCAAAACTTTTAGATTTTCCACCAAAGGACTAAATATGACAATTTATGATTTTAAAAAGACCTTTGGTGACTTTTCTTTTGAAATTAGGCTCAGGGACTATATTTGACAATTTTTGAAACTTGGGGATCAAACCGCAATTTTGCAAATTTGATATGTTTTTCATCCGATTTTGATATTTTGCATTTAAAACACATAAAACACTGATTTGTGATATTTTGATCATTTTGATGTGTTTCGAGTGTTTTCGATGATTTTGCGTTTATTTTGTACAAAATGATGAGTATTTACACACTCATCAATCCCCACATCGAGATATTGCTAGTCCCTAGCAATGATTTGAGAAAACATAATGGATTTTAATCTCTTTACCAAAAGCCATTACTCGAGTAGCCAAATGTTTTAGTTCAAGTAAGAACCATGGTACAATCGATAACCATGTGATTTTGAGCAAACCACCGACTTTCAACGGATTTGATTTTGTCTTTACCGAAGCCGTTTGCTCGGACTAGCCAACTCTTAGATAAATTATCAATATTATCTTTGGTGAGTGATTACCAATTATGGTTTTTTCCACGCCTTTACCACAAGCCATAATCTTGCGGGCTAGCCAACTCTTCACTTTTTAGGATATGGTGAGTCGAATACCATACAATTTTGGGCAAATTGCAAGCCATATAAACGGATTTGAGAAATCTTTACCAAGAGCCGTTTGCTCTCGGATTAGCCAATCCTTTTGTCTTACGTACATGGCGGATCGATAACCAAATGAGAAAGTGTAAAACACTTACTCCAAAAAAAAAAAAAATTTGGCAAAAACGGGAATTGGTATAATTATATGATAAAATTCGTGAGAATTCCCCACACTTAGAAATGAATATTGCCCTCAATATTCAAAGTACCGCGGTTATGCCGAAACAAAGAACGTAAAAGGAAATACTACGCCATTATTTTAAAAGATTTTTTTTTTTTTTTTATTTATTTTTTTTTATAACATGTGGGCATCACCCCACACTTAGGTGGTAGAAAGGGTAAGAAGTCGAAATATGGGTGAAAACCCATATGGTGTGTGCTCTTGTTTTTGATTTCGAGTCGCTAGCTTGACTCGACCCGCATTAATTGGTTCATGGGAAGCAAAGTGGAAGAAACAATCTCCATCGGACTTTCATTTAAGATGTTTGGACAAACATTTGAAGCACGTGAAAGTTCCACACCGACGAGATATAGAGAGAAAGAGATGCACCCGGCTCACGGATGGTACATGAAAATGCCGGGTCAAAGATAATGTCTTCACCCCGAAGGAGTTAAGACATGGAGAAGTCACACCGTATGTGAAGAAAAGAAGGAGAATCATGATGATGATCATGACTAACTCCTCATTATCGAAGGAGAATTCATGATTTTGGATCATGAATCTCATCGATGAGGATAGAATCATCATCACATGATGGAAGAGATAAGATAGAATACGAGGTGGGACAAGTGGTGTGCTCGAGAGCTAGCAATTTCCACCACTTCCGTGATGGTCTTTGTATCGGCCTCGGACATTTCATCGAAAAGAGGATTTACTTTCCCAAAAGTGTAGTCATTATTAAATTCAAAAGAGGATTTGAGAAAATCCGGAAGTAACCTCGTAAATGTCGAGAGAATCACAAAAGGCAAATCACAATCACTATCGGATATATCCTCGACTCACTTGGGATTGGGACAAGATCCTCAACACTAGACGATTCCGTTTCGAAATAGTCTTGAGATGATCATCCTCCATTATGAGAGAGTCTCGAAGCAATAATAGGTAAGATAGGTGTGATAGCAATAGGCGAGGGAGTTGAGAAATAAGATCGTTCAATTGAATAACACTCTCCTCGTCGTTCTCATAATACTCCTTCATCTCGAATACTATCCTCATCATCATCGCCATCATATCTCGATTCTTATATTCATCTCTCAAGCTTACACACCATTCTTTTCATTTGCGTTTCTTTCGAATGCGTATTTCTTCGTAACTTTGGGAAGATTACACTCGTAATCATTGAAATGATGTGAAGGCTCGGAAGTCCGATGACCGATGGAATGTGGGGTTGGAAATTGTCAAACCGGAGAATTGGAATTTTGAAAATTTTGATTCACCTACCGACATTCAAAAGTCGCATGAGGACCCCCGCAATTCTCACAACAGAGATAATTGGGAAAATAACTTTCACCAAAGTTCGATTGTAACATGGTTCCGCTTATAGACAAGCGGGACCCGTGGTGGACAATCAAAACCGTAATGAGAATCATTCCACAAAACTCGCATGAGTAGGATTCGTATTGGGGTTGTGGAGGTAGGTAGGAAAAATCGGTGTTTCATTTGAAATGGGATCGGGATTACCGACAAATTTGTCTCCGAAACTCACATTGGTACATCGCCGACAATTTCCACCGTTAAATGGACCTCCACACGAGAACATGTCGAAACCATGACATGAAGAATTAAACGGATAAGAGGATAAGAGATGAAGAATTAAATGGTTATAGAGGATAAGGAATGGAGAATTAAACAGTTTGAGGATAAAGAAATGTAGAATTAAACAGTTAGAGGATAAAGGATGGATATTTTGGATTTTTGAAAAATATCTTTGCAAAAACAAAGAATGAAAATCTTTTGGATTTTTGATTTTATAAGAAAATATAAATACATACAGATGGTATAGACAAAGAGTGAATATCCAAATCACTAATCGCTAAACGGAAGATAATCAAGAGACCTGCACTGGCCGGCGCCTAAAAATTTGATGCGTGTTAAACAACAAGCTAAATCACTCAAGCACGCCACTTGTGAATGGCGGATCGTAATTAGCTTAAAAGCGCTCAAGCACGAATGCAATGAAGATCCGGGGAGTATAGTGTTTCCGGTCGTTATGTCCCAATGAGTGTGCAATGGATCACCTCAATATAGTGATCGAGGAATTGGACGGA
The DNA here is from genome assembly GCA_022545495.1 of Chrysanthemum lavandulifolium. NCBI lineage: Eukaryota > Viridiplantae > Streptophyta > Magnoliopsida > Asterales > Asteraceae > Chrysanthemum > Chrysanthemum lavandulifolium. Next base: position 15,188,273 of record CM040240.1, on the reverse strand, counting down.
AAAGGAGATTTGGAATTATTATAACTACGGAAAAAGGACATAAACTACAAGGGCTAAAATGAAAATTAAAGGAAATTAAAAAGATTAAAAATATTAAATAAACGCTATCACTATATTTAAAATGATGAACGTTTAAAACTTAAAACTTAAAACTTACGTTTAAATTAAAAACGTAAACGTACAAATAAAAACGTGAAAATTACACAAGATAAATCCTAAAAATATGAAAAATACATTTTTACAATCCTAATGATAAAAGAAAATTTATAGAAAAGGAAAATTATTTTTATGACTATTTAATTAATTATTATTAATTAAAAACTATTTTTAACTATTAAATATTAATCTAAAATACAAGAAATTAGGAAATAATGCTAGAAAAATAAAATTATGACTTAGAAAAATCTAAAATATGATAAAACTAATTTTAAAACTGAAAATATATTTTTTAGACTTTTTATGTATTTATTATTAATTTAAAACTATTTAAAACTAATTAAAATGCTAAAAAATACTTTTTAAGCTAAGAAAATTATAGAAAAATACTTTTTAAGCTTTTTATATTTATCTAAACTTAAGAAAAATGAAAAATTATTTTTTTGAAGCTTTTCTTAATTTTTTTGTATTAAAAGCTATTTAAAAGTGTTTAAAAACTAATTTAAATTAAGAAAAATAGCAAAACAACTTGGAAAAATCTGAAAATTACAGGAAAACTCTAAAATAATATAGGGAATCTATGAAAAATGGAAAAACATGGGGTTGTGTGGCAGAATCTGAAACTGATGTGCAAGTGCTTAATGGAATAAGCACTTGAATAAGCAAATGGGAACCAAAGGCTACCAAACCAAAGGAAAAGCTCTAATATGCTAAAGTAACAGAAATGCAACAAGAATAAACTATCCTAATCCTCTAAGTTACAAGCTAGCACAGATTTGAGACTTGAGATTATAAGCACAAAACAGATTTAAGGGGGCTACTTTTGGACTTAAAATAAGCACATGAATAAGCTGGAAACAGGAAAGCAACAAATGGAACCTAGACTAGACCTGGGTGAGAGCTTATAAACTAAGTTATAGACCTAGGTGAGCTCACATGAGACCTGTGCGAGACTTTGCAAAACTCAGATAACCCCAATGCAAATCAACGGTGACTGCATTGAGATTTAACACCCTTTTTACAAGCTATTTTGATGGTTATAAAAATTTAACAAAAATGTACAAAAATAATGACAAGTAAGTGGACCTGTTGAAGTTTTAAAATCCACAAATATCACTTAAAATATCCCAAGAATGAATCAAGGAAAATTCCATTCAGTTGAGCTAAAACTGAGTTTGTGCCATTTTGACTTTATTAACAAAATTAAAAGTTTGACTTTCTTGAGTTTTGATTCCAAATGGTGGACAGATAATGATGTAGTGAGATGAAATGAAGCTGGAATAAGCAAGTTCTATGAGTTTTGAACACCAAACAAGCTTTTGATAAAGCTAAATCTCAACAGTTAAGTAATTGGAACAGATTCCAAGCAGATTTTGACTATAGGTGGTTGCAGACTCAATTTTATGACTCAAATGAGTTTAACTGAGCTACACAAACATGAACAAACAGGAATCAACCATTGAACCAACCTTAAAGACAGATTAATCAGCAATGCCAAACACCCTTTAATTAACTGTTATGAAAGTAAAATAAAGCCAACTTCTAAATTAACCTATGCAGACCATTAAACTAAGTTCAACTGACCTAAGTGCAACTAAATAAGCTAGTTTAAACAGGTTATAACTACCTAATACAAATACAAACTCAATTTGCAAAATGATGTAAAAATGCAAGTGAGACAGATACTCACAAAGGTCCAGCTGGTGTTGCAGGCCAATCCCAAAACCAAAACTGATCTAAACTAATCTATCTCAACCATTTATCACCTCTGCATCACCCAAATTAGCTTCCATTTCAAATTGAGCATCACAGCTGACTTTTGTTGACTTTTGGACAGTTTTGCTTGAGAATAGCTATTGAGCTTGCAAAAAGCTAAGATGAGCTTAAATAGACTGATTTGAGTTTAAAAACAAGCTTCTAGGAGCTTAATGATGAGAACTAGAAACTGAAATTATCAACAGTAGCTGGAAACTTGGATTTTAGATGAAAGATTTGAATTAATGTTCACAACATATTACAAAGATAATATAACTTAGATTTGATACAGAACAACTAAAATTACAACAATTTTTTAACTAAACTAAGACATTTAAGTGAAAAACGACATTAAAGGAAAAATAAAAACTAGCTAACTCCCTACTTGCCTCTCTCTTCCTTCTTTTTATAACCAACAGCTTCCTTTCACCTTTCTGAACACTTCCCAGCAACAAAATGGGCCATTGGATGCCTTTTGAGCCATCTTGGCCGTTGGATGGAATTGGCGGGAAAAATTGGTTTTGTTAACAGGGACAGGAAAGATAATGCAATAAATGCACTTGGGTAGGTAGGTGAGGAGGAGACAATGGGTGAAGTAGGTGGTGGTGAAGCTTGAGGAGGGAGTGCAGACAAAATGGTCGGGAAGACAGGGCTTAGGGGCGGGTATTATTATTTTAAATCTTGGGTTGTCGGGTCATATATTTGGACCGAGTAAAGAATTTGGGCGGGGTTGTTTGTTTGGGCTTGGGTTTAACAATTAGGATCCGGTTTGGTTTCAGAGTATTAATACAAGGACCAACATGTAATTCTTCCAAACCGAGGGACCAAACATGTAACTTATGAAGAGTAGTCAAAGGGTTTGTTTTGCCAATATTTGATAGTCCAAGGTCTAGTTTGACATTTTGAAAATTTCCAAGGACTAAATTGACCAATTTAAAAGTTCGTGGACCAAAAGCAAGAATTTTCTCAAAACTTTTAGATTTTCCACCAAAGGACTAAATATGACAATTTATGATTTTAAAAGACCTTTGGTGACTTTTCTTTGAAATTAGGCTCAGGACTATATTTGACAATTTTTGAAACTTGGGGATCGAAACCGCAATTTTGCAAATTTGATATGTTTTTCATCCGATTTTGATATTTTGCATTTAAAACACATAAAACAACGATTTGTGATATTTTGATCATTTTGATGTGTTTCGAGTGTTTTCGAGATGATTTTGCGGTTTATTTTATGCAAAAATGATGAGTATTTACACACTCATCAACGATCTAAAGCCATAGCATTCATGTTTGTACACGAATGCAATAAGTTCTCGGACACAAGAAATCTATCCAACTTGCTCATCTTTGTAGCGATTTGTGACACTAAGTAAACGTACTACCGCTTAAGATGGACCTCGGACAAGCCCGTTCTGAATAAAAGAATTGAAAATATCCGCATCATGAGGTTTGAACATCGAGCCAAATCTTTCTTCTTTATATCTCACTGTTAAAATCTCCCATCATAACTATTTCACCCTTCCATTGAACCGATCTGCGTTAAATACTCCCAAAGCATACGTTTTCATTCGCCTCTTTAGGAGCATAAATCACCACAATCATTAAATCCATCCATGATTTTAACCAAACCCCACGAATAATAACAAAGTAATCCGATCTCATAACACTAGACTTGCAAAATGAATTCGGATCCCAAATGCAAAGGATACCACCCGAATTCCCAACGGAATCACTATGCTCATACTCGAAAGATAAATTACCCCAACACGATCGGACAACCTGAATATCAATAGATTCCATCTTAGTTTCTTGAAGACCCACAAAGTTAACTTTATTTTTAAAACACAACTCCTTAACCCAATCTTTTTTAGCCTTTTGGGCGAGGCCTTGAACATTTAAAGACAGAAAATTCATCTAAAAACCCCACACTCTCCTTGTGATTTGATCATCTGTGTGATATCATTCACACACCCTTCCATTCATGCAAGTATATGAAATCTTAAAATCCGAGATACTTTATGATCCTACATTTAAGTTTGACAACGATTCTCGTCGGTGGGTTAGCCAGGTATCATTACTTTTAGAATTACGAGCTCTTATACGCAAAAGATGCAAAATTTTTAATGTATGCAGTGACGGAGCTTGACCGATGTTATTGGGAGGGCCAATATATAGTTTTTGAAATTTAAGAAGGCCAAACAATGGTTAATTAATAAAGTTTTAAGGTTTATAATATAAAGTGTAGTTAAATATAAGGGTTCATAGTATAAAGATAACAAATTTTAGAGGGGCCATAACCCTTTCTATTCGTAACATAGCTCCGCCTACAAATGTATGCATATATGTATGTGAAAATGTGATATAACATATGTTAGGCCATGTGTAATAAAGAGACCCAGAGACCGCATTCATCACCGTCATCTCAGTGTCACATTGTATATTTTTTTTTTTCTACAACAAACTTCACCACCAACTTAGTATAATAAGACAACCAACTTTACAACCACAATAAACAAAAATACAATTCACAAAAACCCAAATCAAACATACACAACCACGACTTGTTAACGACTGAAATCTCCCCCAAAAGCACCTAACCACGCGTTCTAGATGGTGACATTAATTAGGTAGACGTGTTCTTGACTTCCACCTAGGCATGCAAGATGCTTGCAACAAGCATTATTACGAAAAGTCTTACATACAAGTACAAATTAGAACGAATTTTTGATCGCGCGCTTTTAAATTTGTGTACATGGTTGTGTCACCAGTAGGGGTGTAAAAAAAGCCGACCCGACTCCGACTTGAATCCGAACCCGATTAAGTCTATTTGAGTCGGGTTACGCGAGTCAATAATTTTACTCGAGTTATTAAATTCGGGTCAACCCGAGTGACACAAATACTAAGTCGGGTCGGGTATTGGGTTAGAAATGGTTAGCCAACTTAGGTTCGGGTCGACCCGATTGACACAAATAAGGGTTTTATTTATTTTTTAATATACTTTTTATATATTACCAATTTAAACTGGTACAAATAGGCAATTTTATTACCAATTTACTCATATTCGGATTGATTCGAACCTGAATGGACCTGACCCCGACTAACCTGAGTTCAAATAAGATCAGATTCGAGTATGTTATTTTTAGCCTCGACCCCACTTTGACCAACGACCAAACCCACCTGATTAACACCCTAGCTCACCAATACTACAATACTAATTCTCCAATATTCTTACGCCGTTTTCTTATTTGTTCGTCTCAATTGGTTGTCTTATTTTCGACTGCAACAAAATACAGGAAAGTTGATTCGAGGCCTCTTTGTCATGGAGAGCTACGAGTTGCTAAAAGGAGAAGAACTAACGGATGATGAAGTTTTTCTTGCGTGTACTCTTGGTTGGTGCCTTGAATGGGTAATGACTAATAACAACATGCATATATACACGAAGCAATTTGTACCTAATGCATGAATTTTCTTAACTAATCACTTGATGATATTGATGACTAAATGTAGCTTCAAACATTTACTCTCATACATGATGATATAATGGATGGTGCATACAAACGCAGAGGTCAACCGTGTTGGTTCAGACTACCGAGGTATGACTCTATACACTTCAACAAATAGGCGAATGTTACACCTATCTATCTTCATGGCTTACATAAATTTGTAGATTCTTTTGTTATGTGGTTCACCCATTTGAGAGAAAAACAGTAGCTCCATAAAATTTAACGATACGTGTCTTATAATTTCAAGGCTAGTTCACAAATCACAATAGAAATGTTAGACTTACAAATTTTTTATAAAACGGATTTCACAAACATATGTATGAATTAATTATGGAGAGTGAAATAGAAAAAAAATAAAAAGAACATTATACAATAAAATTGGTGTACATCATTTGATATATGTGTTTGTGAGATTTATTTTATACGGTAAAAGTTTTGTAAGTCTATCATTCTTAAGTTGATTTTTTAAAGGCAAATATTTATAACCCACACTAATTATCTCACAAATTATTGTACCCCGACAAAAAACACACAGTTTAAGAAAAATAAAATCTCTACACTCTTCAACCAATTAAATATCATCTTAACCCGTTAAACTCTTTCTTGATTGGTCGACACAAGAAAAAGACTATTATTTTGAGATATCCCAAAATAGAAACAGAGACAATAATTTTAAAATGGAAGGACTAATATCAATAGTGATTCTTGATAAAACTGCAGGTTGGTCTGGGAGCTGTAAATGATGCTGTTGTTCTCCGCAACCATATCCCAAGAATCCTAAAAAACATTTTAAAGGAAAGGATTATTATGTGGACCTACTTGAGCATCTCAACGAGGTGTTTAACATAGAATACTTTTATATTACCATGCATTACATAATTGTTGTTAGTATAAACTCTTTTTTACACGTCTTGAGAAAGTGTATTTTTTTTTTTTAAATTTATTCTCATTTATTATTGTATACCTCGTAGTTTACATGTATAGTAGCGAAAAGATTCAAAAAATGCGGAGTATTGAGTAAATAGCAATGCTACATCTACAAAAAATGCGGAGTAACTGTACTAATATATAAATTTTTTTATATTTATCTGCGCTTATTAATGTAATAAAGTTTTATAAATTTATATATATATGTGAACAAGTTAATAAAAATTGAGGAATTTTTAGTAGCATAAGAACATATTTATTGTAGCGTATACATTTTAATTGACCAGGGTGAATTTCAACTTGTGTCGGGACAAATGATGGATATGATCGCTAAACATGTAGGAGAGAAAGATCTCTCTAATTATACCATGTCCCTGTAAGTTATTACTTATCATACTATGTGTTCTTTAATGTTTGTGCATGCATATTCTAAGATGCACGATGCTATTTTTCTTGCAGTGTTCGCCGGATTCATGAATACAAATGTGCTTGGTTCTCATTTTACCTTCCTGTGAGTATATATATATATATATATATATATATATATATATATATATATATATATATATATATATATATATATATATATATATATATATATTGAAGCTTACTTTTATTATTCTATTTTCTGATGGACTTCAGTTGCAAGTAGTTTTGGATGACAACATTTTTCATGTATTCTTTGCTTCAAGAAAAATTAAACGAGAATTTCGGATGGATGCATCTCCTTTAAAAATCTCATGCTAATTTGAAATATGTGCGCACTTTTTATGTTAGGAGAAAATCTTGATGATTATGGTCTAGTGAAAGACGTCCTAGTTGAAATGGGTATATATTTTCAGGTGCAGGTAATGCAATTACTACATGTAGCTATATATAAATTATGTACCACCTACTCTCACTGTATATAAATTAATCACATCCTTTTTTTTTTGGAACGACAATATTTTCATACCCTATACAACTTATGTCACAAATACCTCCGGCGAGACTTGAACCAACAATATCTAGGTTGGTGGGCAACTCACATACACTTGTCTCTGTTGATACTTAACCCATAACCACTTGGTGCGGGCACTTTGATACATCTAAGCGAAAAGCGTGGTTGTGGTGTTCCTTGTATTATTCGGGCGTAATGTGTTCTTTTTTTCTTTTTCCTAAGACTTTTAACCGAAATCTAATTAAACTAAGTTGAGTGTACCTAGGATGATTATCTCGACATGTTTGGTGATCCTGATGCTGTTGGCAAGGTTAGCCGACTCATCTATTTTATCTTAATTAGCCATGTATGACTTGTTAAGAAAATAACAATGCTCGATGTCTCTAATTATTATAACAGATCGGATATGATATTCAAGAATTCAAGTGTTCTTGGCTGGTTGTGAAAGCATTGGAGCTTACAAACGAGAAACAAAAGAGCATTTTATTTGTAAGTATGAACCGCTACATTTTTTTTTCTTGTTAGTTACCCATGTCGACCATGCAACTTTAACCGTGCATATCATCTGCATGTTTTGTTTATTTAGGAGAACTATGGGAAAAATGATCCAACTTGTGTAGCAAAAGTGAAGGAACTATACCATACTCTCAACCTTCAGGTTTCTAATTGTTAATCCTTTCCTGTAGTGTTTTATATAATAAGTGAAACTATTTTGTACCAGTAAATTTTTTAATGGCCAATAGGAGAGCTTACTTACAAAATCAAATATTCGTACTGGCCAATAAAAGTCAAAATTAAATTGGTTTGGTCAAACTTTTCATAATTTTGTTGGAGGAATTTGGCAAAAGAAACTAGATAAAAAAACACGCATGGATTTGTAGTTTTTTTTTTTTTTGGACTTAAGTGTACATAAAAGTTTTATATTAATTAATAGAATTTATGATCAAACCCCAAAATTTTAAAAGTTGGACCAATTTTTTTTTTGTAAAGGGGAGAAATCCTGCACCCTGGTTAATATAAAGTTGGACTAATTTAAATCTAATTATATTGATTTTTTTGTAAAGTCTTCTATTTTCATAATTTTTTTTTAAATTATATATTTAACAAATATCTCATGTACTTTAAACTTTTTTAAAAGACCACCATCACTACTACTACTAATAATAATATCATATTATAATAATAATAATAACAATTATTATTATTATTATTATTATTATTATTATTATTATTATTATTATTATTATTATTATTATTATTATTATTATTATTATTAATCTTCTTCTTGTTGTTGTAAAATTAATCGTAATACTACAAATTCGTGAATGATACGCCTTAATAAAAACATATATAAACACTTATATTTACTAATTTGAACGATATTAAAATATCAAGTTAAACTACTTAAACAATATCAATAAAAAACTTTGATCATACTTTCAAACTCGAACAAATATAGTTGAAATATTGTTATTAGTTGTAATCATTATCCGAATCTAATATCGTTTAATAACCCTTGCGTACATAGGTTAAAATATTAAAATACGTCTACACCCAAATTATTTTAGTTGCAATACAAAAAATCTGTGGATGCACACGATATTGATGCCAAAATGAAAGCACGACATATAAGTACACACCGAACAAAAAGAGTTCAAACATAATTATTAGTTTTACTTATAGTATGAAACCTGTGTGTGAAATATCACTATTACAAAATATTAATCAAATCCAAATTCTTATATCCTGTACACTGAAATAAAATTTTAAAATAAGTTTGAATTATGTGTCGACTTTGTGCGTGGACTAGACTTATAAATGATATATTGGAAAACTGTATGGCTATATGGGGTGTTTTAGTGTACTTGTTGGATGTTTTGTAGGGTGTGTTCAAAGACTATGAAAAAAGACTCATGAGAAACTCATCGAATCTATTCAAGCTCACCCAAACAAAGCAATACACAAAGTGGTTAGATCGTTATTGGGAAAGATTTATAAGAGGCAAAAGTAGCTCCCTAACTCTTAATAAGTGGACATTATGTCTTTGTGTGTTCTCGTTGTATGTCAGAGGTCTATCCATTTCAAAGACTTCGATTTATGTTTTTAATACTCTACGTGTATGTGTTTCTATAATAAATGGGACTTTGAAGTGATCCGCACTGGATTGAGAATATTATGCAAGTCTATTTGATCAGTATTTTTGGTGGAAATATCATTTCTCTGCAACCAAGTACAAAGAGGTATTTTTCATACAGATTTTTATTTCACTCATGCCCGGGACATAGTGAAGGCAAAGACCAGATAATCTGTTTTTAAAGTAATGAAGCAGATCACGAGTCCTAAATAAACCCAGAAGATTAGTTTTGCTGTCATGGAACTAATTATCTAATCGTTTATTGTTACAACTTTATAGTAAAATTATGCATCAATTTTCTCTCATATATTAGTTATTAATAACTAAGTTTATAACAACTGCAACAAAACTAAATATGTAAGAGTGTGCTATATCCATTTACACACTTTAACATAATATTAGAGACTTTATTAGCTCGTCAAGCTAGTTAATAAGTTCGTATCACCAAGAAAATTAGACTCTTTATTAGCTCGTAAATGAAACATGTAAATATGTTCCACCCCTTATGAGTTTTAACACTTCTATCTTTATGAGTATTTATATTTTGTCAAATGTAGAAAAAACATACTTTGGAAATCCATTGTTCCGTGAATATTGGAGCGCCCTTGATAGTAGCCACTAGCTAGATATATCACTATTACAAAAAGGGCTTTCAAGAGTTATCCTGAGACTAATCGAGACCGGTTTTTGATCCGGTTTCTAAGAGGGGGGCTCTTCATGTGAAAACCAAATAGAGACCGGTTTGATAACTAGTCTGGATAATAGGTTAATGAGACTGGTTTAAGCTTAAAACCGGACTCAATGGGTATTCTAAACTATATATAAAAACAACAAATAGGGACCTGTTTTCAAGCTAAAAACATGTCTTTATAATAAATGAAGACCAGTTTCTAAGCATACAAACCGGCCTCTATAAGATTTTTATATCATAAAAAAATAGCTGTTTCGTATTGCTTATTGTAACTTCTAATATAGGCACTGCTTTGACATTGCTTACAAAAGCTGTTGTGTACATAAAGATTGTTTGGGATTGCTTATTAAAGCCGGCTTACAAAGGGCTATCTGGGATCGTTCTTTGGCAACTCCAGACACCTACATTAGCAACTTTAATAATATGCAACCTGAAACAATCCATTTATAAGCATAAGTTTCTGTAAGCAATCCAAAACAGTCCCTTTATTAGTAATTACAATAAGAAATCCTAAACAGCCACATAAGCAATTTCATCATATGTATCATCGTGTAACTTCTACATATGTTAGTAGATATATAACCTATAGATGATATGTTCAAACATAGAATAAAAAGGTGTTCAGTTTAATGAGATTAAGGTTAAAGATTGTTATGACATTATAATATCAACTCAATGTCGAAAATACAAAAAAGAGGAACATAAAATGAGCTCCTGAAGTAAACTATATAACAACCCGATTTCATACCTGGTAATTTACATTATTGGACATTAATGTACATAAGTTTGCAACGGAACTCAAAGTACACAGGTCTTTCAACAGTCAACTAAGACAGGTACTGCATCACAAGAACCCCTTGTGAGTGATTTGAAGGAGATGGAGTCAGGTGTGGCTCCTAATTCTTTTAGTCCGCCCGCCTCTTCCACTAAGAGAGTTAACCCTTTTTCTAAAGTGGGATACATCGTGGTGTCTGATTCTGAAGATGAGGTGATTGCTAACCCATTTGATGAGTCTGCTAATCTATTCTGTGGTGGCCAAGAGTTTGAAGATGAGTATGATGACTATGACTACGATGACTATGCGAAGCACGTTTCTAATCTTCCTGGGAATTTGGATGCTATTAATGCCATGTATGGCACCAAGCTTCAAGGACCTAGGAAGTAATTTTCTTTTGTTATGTCCTATGTTATCATTTGAATAGTGGTTTGTTTTCTTATTTAGAAAGTAGGTAGTATCTTGTTATGTAAGCTTTATGCCTATGTAACGGGCTGAGATATGAGATTTCACTCATATCCTTTGTACTTAAACGTTTCTTTTGGTTAATATATTTACCAGGGTGCAGGATTACTCCCCTTTACCCACAGGTCTTTCAACATCCTTAAATATACAACTTAAAGCATAAAAACTAAAAAGATTCAAGGCATAAGGATGTCAAGCCTAATTGGTCCCCTTTATTTAGTCTATTCGCCTCCTCGACTCCGTACCTACTATTTCGAACTTGAAGATGTACAATATATGTGTAAGCCAAGTGGCGGATCTAGAAATCAATAGCAGGGTATGCACAATTTTTAGTGAAGTTATTAATAAATATGGTTTCCTGTTTATACTTTCGGGTCGGGTTTTTTTAGTCAGGTTTTCGGTAATTGAGATAACATTAGTTACTCGGATTCAAGTATTTCAACCAAATCAATTAGATATTGTTGTTAATGGAATAAGATCAAAAGAAAAGATTATCTACTGTTTCGTTTTGTAAAATTCTTAAGCTTCAATCATACTAATAAACAAAGACAAAAATGAATAATCATCAACAACATAAAAAGAACTAGTATGACTAACTCGTATTAGGATAACATGACAATTTCACACTTACAATTCTACTTTTAAATATTTCAAAATAACAATCCTAAAAACATATAGTAAAAAAAAATATATCAATATACCAACAAATTATGACACGTTAATCATAACAATTATGACAAATAAATTAAACGTATTAAAGTAAAATGTTTTTGGAATCATAAGTGTGAAATCTTAAATAAAAGTCTTTGTCTTTTTATTCCAATACAAAAACATAACCAGTAACCCATTGCTAAAAATAAAAAATAAGTATAATGCTAAAAAATGAAGAAAAATAGAATTTTGAATTGGATAGGCCAATAATTGGGACATGTACCTTAACCTAAAACTCATTTAACCTATCCTAATACATGTCACCTCCTTCTTCTTCAACACATATTGACCTGCTCAAGACTCAGAATTTAGAACTACAATGGTTTTCTTTAATTATTTTCATTTAAACAAGGGTAAGTTAGATTGGGTATGCACTTAAAATTTTTCAGCATTTCTGAGGGTATGCACTTATAAGTTTTCAATGTATTTTATAGTCACTATCGGGAAAAAACTAAAATTTTTACACTACTCAGAATTTACACATCAACGTAGATCCGCCCCTGCGTAAGCCTAAAGCTTAGTGAGGTCGTGTGTTTGTGTACCTAAAAAGATGGCACATATGATTCAAATGCAACTTATGAGATCCCGATTAATGTGTTATGGACTTTGAATAATTCGCCTTTAACCCTTTTGTTAGTCTTATTGTGTTGAAAGTCAAAATATCAAAGATAGGGATTTAAAATGTACTTGAAATATTATCAAGAAATTTTCATTTCGTTTATCCGCCATACAACAAACATTTGATTAAACCAATGTACATGACTTCATGAAATGCAAATGCACGTGTATATTGTTAGAGGTAAAATGATAATTATATTATCAGATTCACTAAACAACTGAAGTTACACAACAATATATAGAACTAAACACACCTAAACCCAAAATATTTAAATGGGCCTAAACCAACGGGTCGGGGCTATTGGCATTTATTACCTAATATCTCCTCTCAAACTCGCAATATTGCAGCGTTAAACGTTGAGAGTTTGTCAAATATAAAATAAACTAAAACTTAAAAACAAATGAAAAGCGGAGTGTCCCATAGTGCAAACTCGATGTTAGACGGAGTCTCAGTCTGATGCAATCCAAACTGTAACAAGGCGAAGACTGTCAAGTTTGAAACAGATAGACTAAAGTCATTGAAAAAGCAAAATCAGAGAAAAGAAACATAATTACGGAGATAAACGAGAGTAGATTCAGGCATATGGATAAAAAAGTAGAAGAAGAGCAGATTCAGGGAGACTGATGTAGACAGAGCAGATGCGATTAGACATAGGAGATGAAGTGCAGATTAAAGCAAATGCAGATAGAACTGAATTAGACAGATGCAGAGCATAATCAAACATAATTATGCAGAAAGAAACAGATGCGAAACCAAAAAAAGTTGTTTGATGTGGAGACACAACACATAACTACTCAAGACTTAAGCGGATTAGTTAAGATTGTCACATCACCATCACCAATACAAAACCAATTCCCAATTCAAAAATCGATGTCAATATCAATACTATACCAAATTACCAATACCAATAATCAAATCGAAAAAGAACCATTAAACTTTAATCGAGTAAATACAATTAAATGACACCATATACGAATATACGAGTTACTGATGTCACTATACGTACCAAATTAACAATAAAAACCCAACAGTCCCACTAAATAGCAATTAATATTCAAGTTGTTTTTAATTTCACAAACCAATTTCAATTTGTCAATCAAGTTTTGATAACCAAACTAATACATATATTCAAAGAGTGAACAAGCGACGGTGAGATGCGTAGGATCCGAGCAAACAAACAAATATTTATCTGTTTTCTTTGCTTGCGTGACCAGTAACCTTCCAAACAAACAAGTTAAACCATAAAATATTAAACAAAAATACTATTAACATGGCTCATGTAAACCGTAAATTCCTTATTAATTCAACCGACCCATTATAGATCCATCATTCAATAAAAATCATGTAATCTACGGCAAGCAACAAACAGTCAGCAACATAACCAAGCGATTAAACAAAGTTGTTTTTCCTTCACAGCTCTAATACCATGTCAGAGGGAAAATGACAATTATATTATCAAATTCAATAAACAATTGAAGTTACACAACAATAAATAGAAACTAAACATACCTAAATCCTAAATGCTAAACGAGCCTAAACCAACGGGTCGAGGCTATAGGCATTTATTATCTAAAATATATAACAATAAATCATATAGATGAAATAATAATGAGATGCAACACATAATCAGGACTTATAGTGTACATCCCGTTTAGTAAAAGTCACGAGTACTCACCTTAATTCCAAAATAGTTACGTTTACAATTATCCAAACCTATATGAATTCAGTATCACGCGTTAATCATTTAACTAAAGCTAGTTGATACATGCATAGTAAATAGCTTGAGTTTGTTTAATTGTGATGGTGGTGAAAAGCTTTGTAGTACAAAGGGCAATTGTTTATATCATCGTTACACTTGGCCAGCGATTCATAAGTTGAAATTGATCCGTAGATTTGACCGCACTAGTAAATAGCTTGAGTTTGCTTAATATGTGGTACAATTTGTATTAAGGATTCATTCTGTTTTAGTTGATTGATAAAGGTTTGGAGCCTATTGTTATAGACTCGTCTAAATGTTATTTGTTATTGAACTATGCTCAAATTGTCTCCAGGGGACGGATCTAGCATGGCTATCCCAAAAAATTGAAATTTTAGTGTAATTTTTAATTAATTTTGACCTTTTTCGAAAGTGACCCCATCAAAAACTCAAATTGCCCCTACACACATACTAAATCCAACATTTAACTCTTTAAATTCTTATAAATCCTTCATTTCTAAGTAAAAATACTTGATTTATCATTACATTTCTAGTTTTTTCTTTCGCATTTTGTTGCTATCGTAAAAAAATTTTCCCCCACCCTATTTTTCTGAGTCCGTCACTGAATTTGTCTCTACTGTTTTTGGTATCACTTGTTAGTTGTTACTATATATAGATGTATCGTGTTTAGAGCGAAAGGGTAGTTAACCTTTTTCTTTAGGCAACACTACTCTTTGAAGAATTTTCAGTACCCTTTTTATAAAAGGATATTATTTATATCATTGTTACACTTGGCCAGCGATTCATAAGTTGAAGTTGGTCCGTAGATTTGACCGCACTAGTAAATAGCTTGAGTTTGTTTAATATATGATACAATTTGTATTAAGGATTTATTCTGTTTTAGTTAATTTATAAAGATTTCGAGCCTATTGTTATAGACTGGTCTAAATGTTATTTGTTATTGAACTATGCTCAAATTGTCTCTAATGTTTTTGGCATCACTTGTTAGTTGTTGCTATATATAGATGTATCGTATTTAGAGCAAAAGGGTAGTTAATATTTTTCTTTTGGCAATATTGATCTTTGAATATTTTTCAGTACCCTTTTGTTTGGAAACAAGATGCATGAGCAGTAGTCTGTCGAGTCGGGCAGCAATATACGGAAATGGTTTTAGCAAGCTTATTGAGTACACTAATATCTCGTCTTTTTAGTACAGTAGTTTTCTATTTGGTTTTCGTCGTTCAATATTGTAACCATACAAGTTAAAGTATCCTATCATCTTAATTGTTTGATACTGTTACGTTTGGAAAACCAATTTGTGACCATTCAGCTTTGGTGATAATTTTGTTGCTCACAGCTACTACAAGTAACGATTACAAAGGATTAATATCTATATATATATTGCTTTGGCAACAATGCAAAATTCTAACACCACATCTTTGATATGCACACACCAACCAGCATTAGCCTACTGTAATTGATCGAGAACAAACCCTTTGTTCTCCATACCCTTTGGCGATTCTAGCGAATAACGAAACCTAAACAACCCTAACAAATCTGTCGTTTTCTAATTTATTATTTTGGCAATCGTTCCATTAATTAATTTAGTGGGTCGGTTGTGCATGATAATAGATTTTTGATAGCACTTTAGGCTTTTCCACTATCATCGATATTTTATATTAATTCTCATTGCTATATTTATTAAGTGTCAAACATTGGCTGATCACTCTAACTTGCGTATTTTATTCATTGGATCACATTAATTATTCACAGTGGGTTTCGTTTGTGTTGAATGTTTCTGGGTTACGATTGGATTCCTGTTAGAGGTATGCATATGTTTTGATGATGGAGAAGGGTTTTTTGAGTCCTAAAGGGGGAGGGAGTGGAAAGGGTGTGAAAGAGAAACTAAACTCTGCTGAACAGGTTAACGTGACAACTAATGAGGAACATGTGAAGCCGGTTTCACATGAAACTAATCTGCACCATGATGTTGATTCGAGCAATTTTTGGTCTGATGATTCTCAACCACGTGTTGTGCCAACTACTGTTATTTCAGAACATGATAAGAATGATGGTGTGCCTGGTTCGATGCAACCAAGTCCGGTTTCACTTGGTTCAAGCCCTAGTCATGACGCACCTAGTCATGACACGCCTGAGGGTCATGATACTTTATTGAAAATTCGTGCTATTGAAAAACAAATCTTTGATGGAAAACTTGTTCTTGTGGGTGATGATGGGCAACCATTAAAAACAGCCGTGACAGTGGATGCTACTACTTCTACTGGGGCTAATCCATTTGAGCATCTTAAGGTGCCGCAGTCACAGAAGGAGCTAGAGGAGATGCTTACTGCTATTGGTTATTATCCGAAACCTCCTCAAGATACGAGTGATCCTATGGCTTCTAATGTTAATGCTACTAATGCTAATGATAAGGTTGATATGAATGCACATGGGGCTGTTGGTATTGAGAAGGATGGTGTGTATGCTTTGAAACAACCTTCTTCATCGTATGCTGGTGTTACTTCTACTGAACCTAAGAAACACACGTCAAACTTTCGTAGGTTGGAGTGTAGTAAGAAAGCTAATGGTGTGGATCTTTTTGTCCCGATGAAAGTGGTTGAAGAGGTGAACACTAGGTTTGAGAATACTTTGTATGGGTATTTCCTTGGTCAACGCCTTGCTTTTCCTGTTGTTGATTATTTTGTACGCAATGCGTGGGCTAAGTTTGGTATACAAAGGTAATGATGAATGCAAAGGGTTCTTCTTCTTTAAGTTCAATTCAAGAAAGGTGTTGATGATGTTCTTGAAAACGGTCCTTGGTTGATTAGAAATGTACCTATTATTCTTAAACCATGGACATTGAACACCAACTTACTTAAAGAGGATTTGACCAACATCCCGTGTGGGTTAAATTCCATGATGTTCCTCTTGCTATGTTTTTCGATGATGGCCTTAGTCTCCTTGCCACATTGATAGGCACGCCCAAAAGGTTGGATGCTTTTACTAGCCAAATGTGCAAGGACTCGTGGGGCCGTAGTAGTTTGCTAGATGCATGATTGAAGTGAAGTCGGATGAGGTGCTTAGGGACGACCTTCTTTGTTTAGATATCGTTACTTGATGGGTCGGGTTCGACTATTGAGAAGATACGGGTTGAATACGAGTGAAACCACCTCATTATGATAAATGTAAGATTTTGGTCATACTCTTATTGAATGTCCTAAAGTTGTTGAACCTCCCGCTCGACCTACTAAGCGTGTTAATGATAGTTTCAAGGCGGTGAATAATAAGAAGAAGGAAAGCAAGGTGGTTCTACTATTCGGGTCAAGGAGGGTTTACTAAAACTGTTGTGGGTAAGCAATTTCAATATCAACCCAAAAGACTCCTCCGAACCTAAGAAAGTGGAAGTCACTAAGAAGAATGCTTCGATGTGGCTAGTTCGAGTGGAACAAGGATCTCTACATCTAATCGGTTTGATGCACTTAATATGGAATATACGGATGCTTTTGGTATTCCTTCAAATGACACCAACAAGGATGTGGATTCGGTCGTACAATGGAAGTTAATGAAGATAAGTCTACTAAGACAGTCTCGCATCACAAGTACCCCTTGTGAGTGATTTGAAAGAGATGGAGTCGGTGTGGCTCCTAAAACTAGTGATTCTTGTATTCCGCCCGCCTCTTCTACTAAGAGAGTTAACCCTTTTCTAAAGTGGGAGAGATCGTGGTGTCGATTACGAAGATGAGGTGGTTCTTGACCCATTTGATGAGTCTCGCAAATCTATTCGGTGGTGGCCAAGAGTTTGAAGATGAGTATGATGACTATGATGCGATGACTATGCGAAGCGTGTTTCGATCTTCCAGGAATTTGGATGCCTTTAATGCAATGTATGGCACCAAGCTTCAAGGACCTAGGAAGTAATTTTCTTTCGTTATGTCCTATGTTGTCATTTGAGTAGTGGTTTGTTTTCTTGTTTAGAAAATAGGTAGTATCTTGTTATGTAAGCTTTATGCCTATGTAACGGGCTGAGATATGGGATTTTACTCATATCCATTGTACTTAAACGTTTTTGGTTAATATATTTACCAGGGTGCAGGATTACTCCCCTTTACCCAAAAAAAAATTGATCGAGAACAAAAAGATACTATTGAATTGAAGATTGGCAATTATCAAAAATTGAAAAGAAAGTCAAAGGAATGACTCATATTTAGACACGATTGAATCATAATAATGACACTAAACTGTTAAATGTCGCTGGCAAAACATATTTTTGGGTAAAAGGTCAAAGACCCGGTAAATATATTACTCCGAAAGACGTTTAAGTACAAAGGATATGGGTGAATCCCATATCTCAGCCCGTTACATAGGCAAAAAGCTTACATAACAAGATACTTCCTATTCTCTATATAAGAAAATAAACCACTACTCAAAATATAACATTAGACTCCTATGGATATAAAGTTACTTCCTACCAAGGCCTTGGAGCTTGCTAATAGGCATCCAAGTTTCCTGGAAGATCGTAAACCTGATCTGCCTAGTTATCATAACCATAGTCATCATAGTCATCTTCGCGATCATGACCACCACCAAATAGATTACTCGTCTCATCAAAGGTGTTCACAACCTCCTCATCATCAGTATCAGAATCCACAATCTCTCCCACCTTAGTGAATGGGTTAATAGTGATGCTCTCCTTAAGAACCTGATCTGCTTTAACTTCAATCAAGCATCTAGCGAAACTACTTCGGCCCCATGATTCTAGGCACATTTGACTAGTATAAGAATCTAACATTTTTGGAGTACCAATCAATGTAGCTAGGAGACTGAGACCATCATCAGAAAACATAGCAAGGGGGCACATCATGGAATTTAACCCATACCGGAATATTAGTCAAATCCTCTTTAAGCAGATTAGTATTCAAAGTCCACGGTTTAAGAATAATTGGCACATTCCTAATCATCCACGGTCCGTTTTCAAGCACATCATCAACACCTTTACGAGTGGAAAACTTAAAGAAAAAGAACCCCTTCGCATTCATCATAACCTTTTGAATACCATACTTGGTCCATGTATTACGAACGTAATAATCAACAACCGGAAAAGCAATACGTTTACCAAGGAAGTAACCATAAAGGGTATTCTCAAATTTAAAGTTTACCTCCTCAACAACTTTCATAGGAATGGAGAGATCCACCCCGTTAGATTTTTTACTACACTCCAACCTACGAAAATTTGATTTGCGCTTCGTCGATTCATTAGCAGAATTTGTACCACTTGTAACACCAACATACGACATAGGTAATGTATTAACCCCAACAGATTGAATAATTGGCGTAGCACCCGTTAATTTGTCCTTAGGTGGAGAAACATGTACCCTTCCAGCTTTAGGAGCTACACTAATACCATCACCACTAGGCAGATTAGCCCCCCTAGTGGTGTCCTCGATAATCTGTAAGCGTAGATGGGGAATGTTGCATATTCAAAATACTTGTAACACCAAGAGGCCCTGCATCCCAAAACACCGAATCGTCAATACTCGCATGTGAAACCGGCTTCACAACCTCATTGGCATTCATATCCCCTTGACAAGCAGAATCAGTAGGATTTACATCATGTGGAACCGGCTCCACATGAGGTTCACGCTGCCTGCTATCCATTAAGGCATCCTTATCAACGTTAGGCACACCCTCCATCAACACGACAATAAACAAACCCTAACCAAAAGAAGACAATCGAAACAAGAAAAAACAACCCGAACCAAACCACGTAATCGCTACGTATTAATTAAACCCTAGTAATAAACTAGGGTTTATATGCATAATCAACTATAGATCAACCCATGAATAACAAATATATCAATTCAGTAATATGGATGAAATTAAAGCTACACGAATCGGCAAGACGAGCTAGCGATCAAATAATGAGGATTATACCAAGTAATGAATTCAATGTATGCATGAACCTACCCACGATAAAAGACACCACCGACCACTAAATTATAAATAACCACTGACTTCAATAGGTGAATTATCACTCAGTTAAAGAACAAGGTTGATAGTACCATGCATTAGAAGACAAAACACAATTAATGAAGTAATTTCAACGATAAGGAAGAAAAAGTTAGTACGATTAGGGATTGTGTTTTAGTCGCCACATTCGCTGGCAAAAAATAAATAAACAAATAACCACTTAAATGTCTTAACTATAGTTGGACAAGCCCAAATTTGCAAACTTTAAAGCTTGTGATAGTTTACAAACCATAAAGAACAATTATAAGTGTACACTAGCAAACCAAACCCTAGCCAAATAGATCATATTGTTTATGTACACAGTCTGCTTTTTTGGCATGAATTTTCATTACCATACTTCACTTATATAGTTGATGTACAGTCAGAAATGTGTTTAGCTTATTGTGCTCGTAGTTGTTCCAGTTACATTTTTTATAAATTTGTTTTAATCTACTCAATAAACCTTGTTCTTGATTTTATTTGATATTAAACTATACTAATGCAGGGCATGTTCAAGCTCCAGCTTCTCTGGCTTAGCTGCCGGTTCTTCGATTAACATGTGAAGTCATGTGTTTTAATTTGTTCGAGGAGATTGAAGAGTAAAATGACAATTATAATTTCCGTAATCTATCTTTTTATTTTCAATAGGTTACTTATTTTCACTGAAGCTTTGTCTAGTTTCTTATTTTAATATTTGTATGGATTCTTGGATTTCTCTCCAAGATTTTTAATGTGTAAGTATTAGAATTTTTATGTTTTTAAATGAAAAGAGAATTTCTCTTGAGTCCAGATTGGGCATCCTTCGGAGGGTTTATCTAATCATTTATTCTTTGTTATTTGTGTGGTTTCTTTCATTCACAACGGTTCCACCATCATATACTCAAGTTGTTCTATTGTTTTCGGTTCTACCAGTTATTAACACTGATTAATTGTTGGTCACTGAGACGTGATCAAAGACTATTTGTATAAATGTTGTTTTTCATCACGCTTTCCTTACCGACTTGCATCTGTGTGAAATACTAGCTAGTAGATATGACAGCACTGGTAAATAGCTTGAATTTGTTTAATGTTTGATATAAAATGGACTAATAACTATTTCCCTTTCACCCAAATGGACTAATAACTTAACATTGTTTTCACAATTTTTACTATTTTACTTGTTTAGTAAACGAGTCGAAATTATATTATCTCTGCTTGAACTATGCTTAATCTGTTTCTATTGTTTAATTACTGGTTACTCTCACTTGTGTTCCATTACTGATCAACTTTTCGGTTCTAAAGAAGGTGTTGAGAATGTTCTGCAACGGGGCCCTTGGATTATCCGTAATTCACCTCTCATTCTCACCAAATGGACTCCTGATGTATTATTAACCAAGAATGAGGTAACCAAAGTACTCGTGTGGATTAAATTGCACAATGTGCCTTTGCTTGCATATTCAGAAGATGGATTGAGCTTGATTGCTACACAGGTAGGTAAGTCGATTATGTTAGATGCTTTTACAAGCTCAATGTGTGTTGATTCATGGGGTCGCATTATATTATGGCGATCCCTAAAAAGGACGAGAGTGGTTTTACTACTGCATGCATCAAGGTTGAATATGAATGGAAGCCTCCTCATTGTGCGGTGTGTAAAGTGTTTGGACATGACCATTCCTGTTGTCCAAAGAGTGTTAAGGAGCCTAATCATATTATTACTAATGAAGCTGTTGTAGCCCCCACCACTACTTTGGAGGAGACGGATGATGGGTTTAAGATAGTTCAGAGTCGGAAAGCTAAAGCTAAAGGTAAGAAGCTATCAAGTGGCATTAATATGGGTAAGGGGCCTAAATTTGCTTCTAAAAAGCTGGTATATGTTGCTAAGACGAAGACCCAGGATGCTACTACTTCTAAAGTGGCTAATACCAGTGGTACGCCTATGACTACTTCTAACACTTTTGGGGCTCTTGATATCCCCGATACTTAGGAGGATGGTATTCCATGTCCTTCTGGTGGTTTTCCTAATGTGGAGGCTGAATTGGAAAGGTCTAGTGGTTGTAGCAAGGAAGCAGATATGGTAGGACCTCAAATGACTGGTATGGAATCAAATGAACACCTTGTAATTACTTTAAAAGGAACAGGGGAGGGTGTAGAGGATTCTGGTAATACAATGGAAGCTAAGGAGGATGGGTTTCTCAAGACAGGTAATGTATCACAAGATCCGCTTGTGAGTGATTCAATGGAAGCTAACGAGGTTGGTCCTACCCCTATTGTTGAGAAAATTGGGGAGTTTGAAAGGCTTCTTATTGATGGGAAAGCTACCCTTGTTGATGATAATGGTAATCCTATTAAAAAGGTTGATTATCAAAGTTATAATAAGGATTTCCCGTCTACTTCTTTTACTAAAAGGGTTAACCCATTCACTAAGGTGGGAGAGATTGTGGATTCTGATAGTGAAGAAGAGGAGGTTGTGAACACCTTTGATGAGTCGAGTAATCTATTTGGTGGTGGTCATGATCGTGAAGATGATTATGATGACTATGATTATGATAACTATGCGGATCAGGTTTACGATCTTCCAGGAAATTTGGATGCCTATTATGACACGTATGGTATTAAGCTCCAAGGCCTTGGTAGGAAGTAATTTTATCTCCATAGGAGTCTAATGTTATATTTGAGTAGTGGTTTATTTTCTTATATAGAGAATAGGAAGTATCTTGTTATGTAAGCTTTTCGCCTATGTAACGGGCTCAGATATGGGACTCACCCATATCCTTTGTACTTAAACGTTTTTTGAGTAATATATTTACCGGGTCTTTCACCTTTTACCCAAAAAAATACATGAGTGAAACGTATCTGGTATATTTGGCCGCACTAGTCAATAGCTTGAGCACTTTTGTTAAGGGTTTCATTGTTTTGTAAAGTAGCTGTGTAAAACCCTAAAATCTCAAATCGCGTGAAATGACAATTTTGCCCTCCAACCTAAAATTTTACCAACTCGGGAAAACACGTAATCATCACTTAACAAGTTGTATGATTAATAATATTTATACATTATGAAGATAAGTAACTTATGATATAAATTAAAAAGAACTTAAATGATAAAAGTATAAGTATCAAATAAACATGTAAATGGTACACAATTAACCTAGTCTTGTAAGAGGACTACATACATGATTGAAAGGATAACTAGGAAAGTTTTGATTTGGTCTTTTTCCCCCTCTATGTGGCCGGCCATCAAGGCCTAAAATCTCTCACAATATCAATCAACTTTAATCTCATTTATCTCATTCCCTTTCAATTCAAAAACACAAGAAAACCCTAAGTATTTTTCCTCTCATCTCAAGTGGCGGCACCCTTTTATTTTTCACCATTCAATCCGAAATTTTATCAAACAAAAGTGATCCTAGGAGGCTCTTGATCGTGGGTAATCGTTTGGTGGACGCGGTGTTTGTGTTTGGGTCGATTTGGAAGCTTGGACGTGGGTTTATTAAGGTGTACGTGGGGTTTTGATAAGCCAAGGGAGACTTGGTTTGATTTTTGTGGTTTGATTCTTGTTTCTTGTCTCGTACACACAACAAGGGTAACGTATGATCATCTTGAATCTCTTCCTTTTCGTTTCTTAATCCAATTCGTGGCTTATGTGTTTTCTAGGGTTTGTATTCGATTTATATAACACATGAAATCATAAGTATAATTGTCACACAAAATTGATAACATAGGTATACATAAAAACCTTGATTCTTAATCTTTATAAATAGTATGATATATGACATGATAAAACGGATATGAAACTGAAAATGGGTCTTCCTTTATGTCGATTTATATGTATGATAATAAAGGGTTTAACGAACTTGTGAAACTATACGAATACTTATGTGATTAATGGATTCGATAACAAATGATTTACGGGTTTGTTTTGATGTGATCATGGGGCGTATAATCTGAAGTGGGGGAGGGTTGTCTCGAATTGGATATAGGTATCTCATGTGAGTTGTGTAATTTATTGATAATCAAGCCTACATGTGTTAAACGTATACGTAATCATAATCTAAAACTAGGGTTTTACATTACATGATTTAATAAAGTTAAGGGGTTGTTTTGTAAATTATGAAACTTGATGAATTAACTTGTTAATATAGTAACTAAATGGATTTAATGAGTAAAATGAGTAAACTTGCTATATTTACACTTTTAACCCTATACTTTGCAATATTGACATTTTAAACCCTAAACTTTTGTAACTTGTCATAAATGATCCTTAAATCATGATAACACTCATTTTCATTATTTAACTATAGATAAGTGACTAAACTTACTAACTATGGAAAACTGCTAAATATGGGAACCTGCTAATTATGGAATGTTACTAAAAATATAAACCTGCCTAAAATAGAAAGTTTCCTAAAATAGAAAGATTACTAAAAGTGGAAACCTGCTAAAATGGAAAGCCGTCTAAAATGAGTAATCCGACTTTAATAAGCGTTATCCAACTTCATATAGGTTTCGGACGGCGGGATTGATTCATCGTGTGACCTTATTTTCCTATTTTGCTCGCTTTGAATAAGGTACAGATATTCTATCCATTTTCAGTAAGGATTCCTCATAACTCTTCGATCCTTGAATTTATTTCACTTATGATATTCCTTTGTTATGATTTCCTTATGCTATGATTCTTTTGGTATGTTTCCGACATAATCCTTTGATATGACTCTGTTCGCTATGATATTCGTTTGTTATGATTCTGAACTTCTGATTATGAACCTTATGATTATGAACCATCTGATATGAAACTTCGATATGAACTTTGATATGAACTCTGATATGAACTTTGATATGAACCCTTATGATATGATATGACATGATTATGATTTGACCCGTCAGTTTGATACCCGAGCCAAAATTTGTTTCCTAGTCAGGAAGGTAACCTGACCGTGTCATTGATGCACCAATGGCATGACTCCAGTGTGCACGAGTGATGTTGTACACCGTCCCCATTTTGATATGATTATGAGCTCACTATATGTATATGATTTGGCCATTATATGTTTTGGGGGGCGTATGGATGCATCCTAGATTTGATTTGTTTCGAGGGATTTGATCTGATTGGAGCTTTGTTTGGTGAATGATGTCGGGTGCAATCCGCGTCTTCACATTTCTGGGAGCTAGCTACTCCATTTGTTACTGAGGTCTCCCCTCCTATTATGTATGGTATTCCGAGGTCACCCTCCGAATACAATGGCTACTTATGATATGATATGATATGATATGTTTACGGGCTCGGGTAGATTTCGATAACCCTTACACTTTTGATAACCTATATTGTACCTTCTGTATTCCCCAACGCACCATAATCTGTATTACTTGTTTATTACTCAAGACCCTTATATGACTCACTCTACTACCAAGATATATATTACATTGCTTTGATCTGTCACACTCTCATTCCGTTACTTCAGACTATGGTTCCATTCACGTACCGGGTTATTATATGTTTATTTGTTTTGGTTATGCTATTCATGTGTGATGTGACTACTGATTACCCTGTTATGATATGATTAACATGCGATTATAAGATTTACCTGTGGTCATCTGATGATATACTATCTTACTATTCTATGGTCCTTTTGATTTGTCTGGCAACCGTGCTTGTGTGAAATCGATTGTTGATCTGTTTATCTTTTGTACTACATTCAGTTGATCTCGTAGACTATGACTATCCGTTGTATCCTTATCTGCGTGTTGTTGACCTGCCATGTTTGCATTTCGGTTTATGCTACGGTTTGATTGGGTAAAGGGTTCAGCTTGTGATGTCTGGCTTGTTAACGTGTTCAATTGCCCTGCTATGTCCCTACTTCATTTAATTATAATGTTCATATTGTATTCCTACTTGTTACGTGTGACTGCCATGTTTTGACTGCTGTTATGATATCGGTTATGTTTTCAACTAAGGGTTTTGACCTGTGTGAATTGCCATGCTCACTTATTAATAAATTGCTTCCGCTTTCCTATAGTTATCTGTTTGGTTGTATGTCTTCTGATTTTCCTGAACTGATTGTATGACATTTACGTTGTGTGGATGCTATGCCTGTTATGTTTGCTTATGTTTCCGTTCTTGTATGTCTGGTTTGTATGTGCATGTTTATATGTCATCGATGCTCTGCTTCGCCCGCTCTCCTTGTTATCTGCTCGTTTTGGATATCGTATAATTGTGTTCGCGGGATCCTCTTTGACTCATTACTCTCATTTCGCTCACGACTTTGTTATCCGTTCCTTTGTTTCATTTTGCATTTGATTTTGTTTAGCTTTCGCTTTGTTATATCATTCTTTGGGCTTTTAAGCTCACCGCATTTCTTTTCTGCGGCGGTTTTAGGTTTGAAGATGGGCTTTGATTGGGTGAGAGGTGGATTATCCGGTGGACTAACCCTAGTTACCTTGGGACTTTTGGCGGGCTTTTGTTTTGAGATTTTATTTTATTCTAACTATTGGATTTTGAAATTTCCTTGTAAATCTTTGGTTATTATGACTTGGTGCATTATTATTTAAAGATTTCGCTTGAAGATTTTACTTGTATGTTACGATATGACACCGATGTGACACTTCTACCCTTGTCGGGTTGGGGTGTTACAATTATGGTTTCGAGCTAAGGTTTCGTCTTGTTGACCTTAGGATTGACCCGTGAGGATTGGGTAGACATTAGGCTTCCGTACATTCCGATATATTCCGATTCCTTTTGATTGTCGTTCGGTTTTGACTTGATAATCTTTTGTCTTCTTGTTTTGGGTCTTCTTCTCTTCACATTGATTTTATTATTGAGTATTCGCATATCCGTTTGTCGATCGTTAGATGGAGACTAACCGTGGAGCCGAAGACGATGGTGCCGAACCTGCGTTGCTGCAACAATCCCTGTGCTGGAGAGGTTTGTGAAGCAGAAGCCACACCCGACTGCCGTGCTGTTGGAAACATCAGGATGCTGCTGGAGGAAGCTGGAATAATCAACCAAAAACGCAAAAGACGGAGACAAGGTTCAACAGGTGGCTGTGTAGGTTCATATACTTCATATGATTTGGGCGCGACTTGTGTTACTCCGATTTGTTTGTCATATGTTTGTGGCGGTTTGATATTTTGTTATGTGATTTTGATCGGCATTACTTTTCTTTGATTCGTTCGGAACTCGGTTTGAATGTTGAAGTTTTATCGTTTGGCATTTGGTTAATATCTCAGTTTTCTTTTGGATCGTCAGTAATGAGTCATGAGGAACCGTTTTGAGCAAGTTGGTGACCTTATTCTTTGGTGATATGGTAAGTTGTTGATGTGGTATATGTTGTATGTATGTGATCTGGTCCGCTTTGGTATGTTACTTGTTATCTGTATGTGATATGTTTTGTGTGATATTGGCTATGTGGTTTGTCATGACCCGGGACAGAATATGGTGACAATAAGGGCTTGTTATGTGATGCAAGTATTATGACGCCTGATCAACGTGATAATACCGAGATCATATAATTTGAACTTATTGAAATCATACGACGTGTTGGGAAATGCCTGGGTTGGTACGTGAATGGAATAGGGCTTATATCCGTTATTTATCAATCCTCATATTCGTTTGGAATTCTGTACCTCTTGCGAGATTCTCACCGACATCTGTTACGTATAAGTTTTGTACGCCTTGGAAACTGAAATCGTTATGGTCTGTGTGAAACTATGAATTGCTATGTCTGCCTTGAACCGGTACGTCTCCAGGTACTTATGCGACTTCAATTTTCGAGGACGAAAATTTTCTTTTTAGAGGGGAAGAGTTGTAAAACCCTAAAATCTCAAATCGCGTGAAATGACAATTTTGCCCTCCAACCTAAAATTTTACCAACTCGGGAAAACACGTAATCATCTCTTAACAAGTTATATGATTAATAATATTTATACATTATGAAGATAAGTAACTTATGATATAAATTAAAAAGAACTTAAATGATAAAAGTATAAGTATCAAATAAACATGTAAATGGTACACAATTAACCTAGTCTTGTAAGAGGACTACATACATGATTGAAAGGATAACTAGGAAAGTTTTGATTTGGTCTTTTTCCCCCTCTATGTGGCCGGCCATCAAGGCCTAAAATCTCTCACAATATCAATCAACTTTAATCTCGTTTATCTCATTCCCTTTCAATTCAAAAACACAAGAAAACCCTAAGTATTTTTCCTCTCATCTCAAGTGGCGGCACCCTTTTATTTTTCACCATTCAATCCGAAATTTTATCAAACAAAAGTGATCCTAGGAGGCTCTTGATCGTGTGTAATCGTTTGGTGGACGTGGTGTTTGTGTTTGGGTCGATTTGGAAGCTTTGACGTGGGTTTATTAAGGTGTACGTGGGGTTTTGATAAGCCAAGGGAGACTTGGTTTGATTTTTGTGGTTTGATTCTTGTTTCTTGTCTCGTACACACAACAAGGGTAACGTATCATCATCTTGAATCTCTTCCTTTTCGTTTCTTAATCCAATTCGTGGCTTATGTGTTTTCTAGGTTTTGTATTCGATTTATATAACACATGAAATCATAAGTATAATTGTCACACAAAATTGATAACATAGGTATACATAAAAACCTTGATTCTTAATCTTTATAAATAGTATGATATATGACATGATAAAATGGATATGAAACTGAAAATGGGTCTTCCTTTATGTCAATTTATATGTATGATAATAAAGGGTTTAACGAACTTGTGAAACTATACGAATAGTTATGTGATTAATGGATTCGATAACAAATGATTTACGGGTTTGTTTTGATGTGATCATGGGGCGTATAATCTGAAGTGGGGGAGGGTTGTCTTGAATTGGATATAGGTATCTCATGTGAGTTGTGTAATTTATTGATAATCAAGCCTACATGTGTTAAACGTATACGTAATCATAATCTAAAACTAGGGTTTTACATTACATGATTTAATAAAGTTAAGGGGTTGTTTTGTATATTATGAAACTTGATGAATTAACTTGTTAATATAGTAACTAAATGGATTTAATGAGTAAAATGAGTAAACTTGCTATATTTACACTTTTAACCCTATACTTTGCAATATTGACATTTTAAACCCTAAACTTTTGTAACTTGTCATAAATGATCCTTAAATCATGATAACACTCATTTTCATTATTTAACTATAGATAAGTGACTAAACTTACTAACTATGGAAAACTGCTAAATATGGGAACCTGCTAATTATGGAATGTTACTAAAAATATAAACCTGCCTAAAATAGAAAGTTTCCTAAAATAGAAAGATTACTAAAAGTGGAAACCTGATAAAAATGGAAAGCCGTCTAAAATGAGTAATCCGACTTTAATAAGCGTTATCCAACTTCATATAGGTTTCGGACGGCGGGATTGATTCATCGTGTGACCTTATTTTCCTATTTTGCTCGCTTCGAATAAGGTACAGATATTCTATCCCTTTTCAGTAGGGATTCCTCATAACTCTTCGATCCTTGAATTTATTTCACTTATGATATTCCTTTGTTATGATTTCCTTATGCTATGATTCTTTTGGTATGTTTCCGACATAATCCTTTGATATGACTCTGTTCGCTATGATATTCGTTTGTTATGATTCTGAACTTCTGATTATGAACCTTATGATTATGAACCATCTGATATGAAACTTCGATATGAACTTTGATATGAACTTTGATATGAACTTTGATATGAACCCTTATGATATGATATGACATGATTATGATTTGACCCGTCAGTTTGATACCCGAGCCAAAATTTGTTTCCTAGTCAGGAAGGTAACCTGACCGTGTCATTGATGCACCAATGGCATGACTCCAGTGTGCACGAGTGATGTTGTACACCGTCCCCATTTTGATATGATTATGAGCTCACTATATGTATATGATTTGGCCATTATATGTTTTGGGGGCGATGGATGCATCCTAGATTTGATTTGTTTCGAGGATTTGATCGATTGGAGCTTTGTTTGGTGAATGATGTCGGGTGCAATCCGCGTCTTCACATTTCGGGAGCTAGCTACTCCATTTGTTACCGAGGTCTCCTCCTATTATGTATGGTATTCCGAGGTCACCCTCCGAATACAATGGCTACTTATGATATGATATGATATGATATGTTTCGGGCTCGGGTAGATTTCGATAACCACTTACACTTTTGATAACCTATATTGTACCTTCAGTATTCCCCAACGCACCATAATCAGTATTACTTGTTTATTACTCAAGACCCTTATATGACTCACTCTACTACCAAGATATATATTACATTGCTTTGATCATCACACTCTCATTCCGTTACTTGGACTATGGTTCCATTCACGTACCAGGTTATTATATGTTTATTTGTTTTGGTTATGCTATTCATGTGTTATGTGACTACTGATTACCCTGTTATGATATGATTAACATGCGATTATAAGATTTACCTGTGGTCATCTGATGATATACTATCTTACTATTCTGTGGTCCTTTTGATTTGTCTGGCAACCGTGCTTGTGTGAAATCGATTGTTGATCTGTTTATCTTTTGTACTACATTCAGTTGATCTCGTAGACTATGACTATCCGTTGTATCCTTATCTGCGTGTTGTTGACCTGCCATGTTTGCATTTCGGTTTATGATACGGTTTGATTGGGTAAAGGGTTCGACTTGTGATGTCCGGCTTGTTAACGTGTTCAATTGCCTGCTATGTCCCTACTTCATTTAATTATAATGTTCATCTTGTATTCCTACTTGTTACGTGTGATCGCCATGTTTTATTCTTTGTTATGATATCGGTTATGTTTTCAACTAAGGGTTTTGACCTGTGTGAATTGCCATGCTCACTTATTAATAAATTGCTTCCGCTTTCCTATAGTTATCTGTTTGGTTGTATGTCTTCTGATTTTCCTGAACTGATTGTATGACATTTACGTTGTGTGGATGCTATGCCTGTTATGTTTGCTTATGTTTCCGTTCTTGTATGTCTGGTTTGTATGTGCATGTTTATATGTCATCGATGCTCTGCTTCGCTTCGCTCTCCTTGTTATCTGTTCGTTTTGGATATCTGTATAATTGTGTTCTGCAGGATCCTCTTTGACTCATTACTCTCATTTCGCTACGACTTTGTTATCCGTTCCTTTGTTTCATTTTGCATTTCAGATTTTGTTTAGCTTTCGCTTTGTTATATCTGTTCATTGGGCTTTTTAAGCTCAGCCGCATTTCTTTTCCTGCGGCAGGTTTTAGGTTTGAAGATGGGCTTTGATTGGGCTGAGAGGTGGATTATCTGAGTGGACTAACCCTAGTTACCTTGGGACTTTTTGGCGGGCTTTTGTTTTGAGATTTTATTTTATTCTAACTATTGGATTTTGAAATTTCCCTTGTAAATCTTTGGTTATTATGACTTGGTGCATTATTATTTAAAGATTTCCGCTTGAAGATTTTACTTGTATGTTCTGATATGACACCAGACTGTGACACTTCTACCCTTGTCGGGTTGGGGTGTTACAAGCTGAATCTAATGTTGTAGATTTGTAAGCTTCTTATGTTTACATTTGTTCCATTTAGTATATGCATTTTCTTTAAATTTGCTCATTTAAACTTTATTGGTCTTAGTTGTATTAGTTATTGAACAATGCTCAAGCTGTCTATTGTTTTTGGTTCTACTTGTCACTACCATTTGTGTACTGTTGATTCAATTGAGGTGCTGGTGAAAATTCAATTTCTAATAAGGAAGATTTTTCATTACCGTTTGTGTACCGTAGACCACTTTGACCCATTCAACCAGTTTTTTCCTTCTAAACTATCTTTTACCTTTCAAAGTTTAGTAAAAAAAAGTGGTTAATATCATATGTCACTTCCAAATGCTTAAAAGATGTCACTTCCAAATGCTTTAAAGATGTTACTTACTTCCAAATACGTTTCGTACGTGGTGTTAGTTTTCGTAAAAAAACCTTCGATTTTTCCTAATTGAAACGGGTCAAAAAAATCTATGCCCTTGTATTACAATTGATATTTGATTTACTTACTTAAATAAACCAAAAGAGAGTTGATTTCCAGCCTATAGACACTCGACTTTTTTTTCTCAATAGTGGATTCGAGCAAAATTATTGTGAAGTTGAGCAAAAAATAAAAGTGGAGTAGAGCAAAAAAAAATGTCGTGCAGTCAAGCAATCTATATTTGAAATTCTTTTTTCCAAACATAGACCATGATTATAGTGTACAATGGATTAAAAATTTCTTTTGGTCTATTGAAGTCATTCGTTGAAATTTTATGTGCATCTAGTACTTTAAAAGCATAGTTCCGCCGGTGGTCGTCAATCTCGTGTAGTCATGCGTCATCAAAAAGTCAATGTTGACCCAAACATTTTCACTAGGGATCAACTGTGATTTCTCATAAGCAATTGAAAAAATATTTTCATCATTGATGTCTCGGTCTTCAACAAAAAAATGTCAATCCGGTTATTCAAAATATACAATTCATCATGTAAAAGTAATAAGGGCTGGTTTATACAACTTTAGAAGTGTAGGGACTGTAAGTGACAAGTTGTAAAGTTTGGTTCTTAGTTTCTTCTTTATATTTGTAAAGCGGTTACCCGCTCATTTTGACTCAATGAACTCAAATTAATTTTCTCTTCAAATTCATTTCTCCTTCATTAGAACTTCACATGGTATTAAAGCTCAATCAATGGAGTTCTAACCGTTACAAAACTGTTATACGTTTGTTAATTGTCACACAAGTGTGTTAGTTAGTGTGTGTCAAGTTCGTGTAATACTCTATTTTCTTCACATTTTCTGCTCAATCTTGTTAAGTTTTCTCTTATTCTTGAACAATCAACAATGGCAAGCACATCTAGAACAACTCCAGACCTCACACAACCAGCACTCTTTCAGAATCCACTCTATCTTCATCCCTTAGATGGACCTGGTTCTTTAGCAGTTCAAGAAAAGCTAACTGATACTCACAACTATCGTGCATGGAGAAGGGCGATTGAGATTGGATTATCCACAAAGAGAAAGCTAGGGCTCATTAAAGGTATTGTAGTTAGATCAACATATTGTTGGCCTCTTTTTCCAGGTTCTAAACCAAGCCATCTTCGACACATAACGGACTTATAGTTTACCATGATTATGCGCAATGAACTTGAGACAAAAGTAACTTGTATATCGAAATAAATGATAACACAAATGATGAACAAAGATAACTAAAAGACTTTAATATAAAAGTAAATTGTTGTTGTACATAAACATCCTAGACTTGATCTATATATACCTAGTGAAACGGTATGAACAATTTCCATGAAACGTTGTAACGTTTCATGTGTAACCGTTTTTCTTAACTGCCATAAAACAGGCCCATAACTAACTTAACAACCAAAGTTTAACGGGGTGTTTGGGTATAAAGTTCAACCCATAGTTTCATACCCGTTTTGACCCAAACATAATAAAACATAAATAATATTGTTCAAATTAACTTTTTTTTTTTGGTAAAGGGGAGTAATCCTGCACCCTGGTAAATATATTAACCAAAAAAACGTTTAAGTACAATGGATATGAGTGAAATCCCATATTTCAGCCCGTTACATAGGCAAAAAGCTTACATAACAAAGTACTTCCTATTTTCTAAACAAGAAAATAAACCACTACTCAAATGATAACATAGGACATAACGAAAGAAAATTACTTCCCAGGACCTTGAAGCTTGGTGCCATACATGGCATTAAAGGCATCCAAATTCCCTGGAAGATCATAAACCTGATTCGCATAGTCATCGTAGTTATAGTCATCATACTCATTTTCAAACTCTTGGCCACCACCGAATAGATTAGCAGACTCATCAAATTGGTTAACAACCACCTCATCTTCAGAATCAGAAACCACGATATCTCCCACTTTAGAAAAAGGGTTAACTCTCTTAGTAGAAGAGACGGGCGGATTACAAGAATCACTAGTTATAGGAGAGACACCCGACTCCATCTCTTTCAAATCACTCACAAGGGGTTCTTGTGATGCAGTACCCGTCTTAGTAGACTTATCTTCATTAACTTCCATTGTACGACCAGAATCCACATCCTTGTTTGTATCATTAGAAGGAATACCAACCGTATCCGTATTGTCCATATTAAGAGCATCAAACTAGTTAGATGTAGATATCTTTGTTCCACTCGAACTAGCCACATCAGAAGCATTCTTCTTAGTGACTTCCACTTTCTTAGGTTCGGGGAGTCTTTTGGGTTGATATCAAGTCGCTACCCACAACAGTTTAGTAAACCCCTTGACCGTGAATAGTAGACCCACCTTGCTTTCCCTTCTTCTTGTTATTAACCGTCTTGAAACCATCATTAACAGGCTTAATAGGCTGAGCAGGAGGTTCAACAACTTTAGGACATTCAATTAGGGTATGACCAAAAATCTTACATTTATCACAATGAGGTGGTTTCCACTCATATTCAACCCGTATCTTCTCAATAGTCGAACCCGACCCATCAAGTAACGTTATCTCAACAGTAAGGCTGTCCCTAAGCACCTCATCCGACTTCACTTCAATCATGCATCTAGCAAAACTACTATAACAAACATTAAAAGGAGTTTACATCTCCCCCGTAATTTTGTAAGTTAATGTCTTCATGGTTCTTTTCCTTCATGCCAAGATGATGAAATCATCTTCACTTGATGCGTTTTCCTTGCCATATCCACTTGTAGAGCACTCCATATCCTCTTCCTTCTTAACCTCGCCATGGACATACTTGATCCTCTTCTTTGGCTTTTTTCTTGTGCTTCCTCCATGTACACGCTAGTCTTTGCATCACCACATGGTTCATTTTCGACCATATCAATCTGTGGTTCTCCATGCCCTACCCTACGTGCTTCCTCATAGTACACTTTCACCATGCTATATACTCTCGATAGCATTCCTTAACATTATGTTCGTCTTCCCATGTCAATCCCAAAGGAAGTGCAATATCGCCCCACAAATCATTGAACGACACGTTCATGTAGCCACCCATGTCGTCTACAAATTTATACAAAGCAAGCAAATCTATCCTAACCACCCCTATTGTTGGTGGTAAATCACCCAACGCATCCATACCCATGTACTCATAATAGAACCATCCCAACAAATCAATAAACTTTTCTTCCATGATTTTCCAGTTTTTGAAAACTAACTTATCGATTTTAACTAGATCTAAAAACGATAAGAAACGTTGAAACGTATTTATTTTAAGATGATAGAGCGTACCATTTAAACTAAGGTACTCTTCATCAATGTAATTATGACTATCTTCTTTATTCATCTCTAGTTCCTCCATTCCTTTTACTAACGAGCATTCCTCGCTTGGATCAAGCGACTTGTAGTACCCTTCCATGAATTCCTCATGTTCCTTGATTGCTTCCTCATCACCCTTGTCTACGGTTTCCTCATCTTTGTCAAACATGTATTTTACTTGACATGTACCGTCTTTACAAGTCACAACGAAGCCTTGATCCTTGAGTTGTTTCATGCTCAGCACATTCATTGTAATTTCAGGCGTATACAACATGCTAGGAATTACAATCTCTTCTTCCATATTATCAATGATTGCCTCCCCTATTCCGTAGGCAATGATAAACTTTCTCACCCTTTCATCTTTTCCCACTAATTTGAATTGGTTTAACATGCGCTTGAACAAGTATCTTGATGAGGTCATATGTTTAGTAATGGTTCTACTAACATACCAGATATTGTTCCAGTTTTCTTTTTCCGTTCCCTTTATCATGTAATCAGTATCCACATGAATTTTTTCTGATGGCCAGTTGAAGATTTCATTCCTTTCTCCCTCGTTCTCTATTCTTTCTGTTGAATCGATGTGTTTTTTATTGTTGCAGTTCCAATAAAAATGTCCTCTGACTTTACACACATAACACTGTGACCTTTTTTCTTTTCTGGAAGTTGTACAGGTTTTCCCTTGAAAAGTGGGAAACGGTTGAGATTCTTTAGGAACGGTTGGGTTAGTTTTTGAAGTATTAAAGGATAAGACTTCATTTAGTTTATCCTTTAATAATTGTTTTCCAAAACTTGATAACCGTTTTTGCTTTCCCTCCTTTCTTTGAACGATAGTTGGTTCACAGCGTTGTAGAAATCTTTTGTTTAGCGTGGCCCTAAAATCCTCTCTTGATGACTTGTTCCATGAATCGTAACGTGGGCTTTGATACCAATGTTGGCCTCTTTTTCCAGGTTCTAAACCAAGCCATCTTCGACACATAACGGACTTATAGTTTACCATGATTATGCGCAATGAACTTGAGACAAAAGTAACTTGTATATCGAAATAAATGATAACACAAATGATGAACAAAGATAACTAAAAGACTTGAATATAAAAGTAAATTGTTGTTGTACATAAACATCCTAGACTTGATCTATATATACCTAGTGAAACGGTATGAACAATTTCCATGAAACGTTGTAACGTTTCATGTGTAACCGTTTTTCTTAACTGCCATAAAACAGGCCCATAACTAACTTAACAACCAAAGTTTAACGGGGTGTTTGGGTATAAAGTTCAACCCATAGTTTCCTACCCGTTTTGACCCAAACATAATAAAACATAAATAATATTGTTCAAATTAACTTAACAAACATTAAAAGGAGTTTACACATATGATGCTAATCTTGCTAAATTGTGGGATACTTGTAACAATATGGTTATTTGTTGGATTATAGGGTCTGTTAGTGATTCTATTGCTAGGTCTATCATGTTTGTTGAAACTGTTACTGAAATATGGTAACATTTAGAAAGAAGGTTTTCTTTAAGTGATGGATCTAGAAAATACATATTGAATAAGGATACTAATGAAATCGCTCAGTCTGGTATTTCAATTTCAGAGTATTACACCAAGATGAAGTGTGTTTGGGAGGAATTAGACAATGGGAATGTGTTACCAGTGTTCAGTAATGTTACTCCTGAGATTTCTATGTTCTTGGCTAGTTGGAATATGCAAAAGGAAGAAAAAGGCTTTTTCAGTTTCTTAATGTATTGGAGGATCATTACAATCATCAAAGAAGTCAAATCTTGATGATTGATCCTTTGCCAAAAATGTTGAAAGTGCATGTTCTTTGTTACAACAAGAAGAATCCCAAAGAATGTTGTTTGGATCATCTTCTGGTGTTGAGTCTACAACCTTGTTTAACAGACGAAATGTGAAAGACAAGTGTACTATATGTGGGTTCACATGGCATCTACGAGAAAAATGTTGGGAAAAAATGGGCTATCCTGCCCGGCATCCAAAGCACAAGGGTTTATAAGTGAAACAAACTAGACCAGGGCAACCTCAGAATAGAAATCAATTTGTGCCAAGAACTGCAGCACGTGTGGAAAGTGGCAACATTAGCTTTACTCCTTAGCAGTTTGAGTAGTTATTGAGAAGTGTTCGGCCGATGAATGTGTTTAACAATGCTAGTGAGGAGTTTGACCATCAGTTTGCAATAGGAATTTCATGTCTTAGTAGTCATTTAGATATGCTAGATGTGTTGGAATATTGGATTTATGACATTTGTGCATCTGACCATATGAGACCAATGAATGATACTGTGTTTGATCCATATTTGTTACAAATCAAACCACAAATAAGATTCCCAAATAGAAAAACTTCTATGATATCACATGTGGGTAAAGTAAACTTAAGAATTATATTTTACTAAAAGATGTGTTAGTGGAATCATCTTTCAATTTTAGTCTGCTTTCAGTTCCAAAGTTGACTAACAGTTGACAAAAGTTAGTCAATGTGTTGTATCTTTTTACCCAAAGTTTTGTGTTGTTCAGGACTTGACAACAAAGAAGGTGACAAGACTGGGTAAGAAGAAGGATGGCTTATATCACCTTGTTAATGTTCCATCTGACAAGGTTGATAGTGTTTTTGTTGGTTTGTAGGAGTTAAAA
Source organism: Chrysanthemum lavandulifolium (assembly GCA_022545495.1). NCBI lineage: Eukaryota > Viridiplantae > Streptophyta > Magnoliopsida > Asterales > Asteraceae > Chrysanthemum > Chrysanthemum lavandulifolium. Next base: position 15,149,999 of record CM040240.1, on the reverse strand, counting down.
CCACACGTAAACGACTAGAAGTTGTTGGAAATGTATATATTTACAAATACGTAAATGTCCGGATTCGAACTCGTGACCACGGGATTGCACACTTTACGTATGAGACTCGATGTTTAAATAATTAATATAAAATATTATGTTTAATTATTAAATTCACAATAAATGACTTAACGAGCGATATGTACTTATCGGTAGTGACTATCGGTCGTTAAATGTCAACGGGATATGAAGAAAAGTTAACGAGCCAAGAGAAGGTTTAAGGAACACTCTTTTGGGCTTGTTTTTGGCCGAAACTATGGAATCCACATCGAAAACCATAGTAAACTTGACATCTACCATAAGGCTATAAATACATTCCTTGTATTCATCCTTTGGTACACGATTTCAATAGAGGCCAAACTTCTTCTTTTCTTCCCTTTTGTCTTGGTCGACAGTGAATCCCCATTGTAAAGGATTTACGGTGACCTTGAGCATAACTAAGATGTTTGGTTATTCTATTGTGATCAAGAACTAGCATTCGCATCGAATCGCTAATAATGCGTGTGTACAAGAGCGTGGTTGTAAGACATTATTCTTACACCAATAAGTACTTCTTTGTTTTGCTTTGCTCGAGGGTTGTTTTGCTTTGCTCGAGGATTTGAGATTCGCAAGAGTGCGTTACGCATACTTTCGTTAATTAATTTATTTGTTATGATCTTAAGTCTTCCATTGTGTACTCTTGATGTCTTTATGTTTTATTGTATTTTATATATCATAAACTCAACGGTGGCATCACGAGCCTTGTATAACAAGTAATTAATTCTTGAAACACATAATTAAAATAAACATGAATGTGTTATTATTTGTATGCTTAGATCTAGGGTTTGCAAAACCTAAACCCTAATTTTGAGGGGCGTTTTTTTTGGTGCCCTAATTAGGGTTTTGTAAACTATTGTTTTAATTGGATTAGAAACCCTAAGATGCATGCAACTTTATGTGTATATCGTAACTTTGATTTAATTGCATTAATTGTTAAGTGTAATTTTATGTCCATGATAATTACATGCATGTTTTATCATGGATATGCTTTTATTGTATGTCTTTCATGTTTAAGTGATATACACTAATTATGATAGATCTAAAATTGGGAAAACCTCAATAATTATTATTTAATCAATTATGTGCTATGTGGTATATATTTAGTTTTGACTTACATGATCGATGAATCGATGCATGTGGTTCACCTTGTACATAGATGAAAGCGGGTGGAAGTCTTAATTAAATATATGCATATTGATGAGATCTAGAATTGGTTATTAATAAGATTTATCAAAACCGTTTGCATGTGGCTATTTGATATGCATGACTTTTATTTGTTATGCATTCATTGTTTATTTGTTTATTTTTCAAATACTTGCTTGTTTGTTATGTGTAACAAGGGTATTTTACAAGAAAAATAAACCGACCTAAACAATGGTGAAACATGTATTTTAAGAATAGTAATCATAATCGTTTAATTGATGATGACTTTGGTACAAATAGTGAGCGGCTCACCCATGAGAATGAACTAATAAAGGGGTTTAAAGAAGTGCGCATGATCACTTTGAAAGGATGTCTAAGGTTGTGCTTTAGCGTGCACAGTCCTCTCCCTCTGTAAGTTCGAGTGGAGCTACTTAGTAAGCCATTAAATGTGCAAGCTCATCTTAAGGCGAATTAGTTTTAATTCCATGCGCCACCGGTGGTAATTATCCGAAACACTAAGTGTTTACACTTATGCAAAAGTGCGGTATAATGGATGATAATTAACACTAAATTCCTTGATTGGTGAAACCAATACCTCAATTAAAGTTTGATGATGAAAACTTAAACATTAAAACAAGATATAAATGTTTTAATAAAACCTATGTTACGAAGATGAATGCATGACATCTTTGTACATATTTGATTTGACATCAAAATTATTACCCTTTAATTTAAGTTATATGCCATCCAACGAAGCGGAAACACCTAAGATTATTTTTTATTTGCGTGAGACCGTGACTTAGATCGTAATCAAAGGGTAAAATGTCCACGTGTCGTGAGAGCGGGCATGGACGATTTTGCGGTTTCTTAAGTTGGACAACTTAATTGAGTTAAGCGGTGAGCGGCAACTCGAGGCATAAGATGGGATAAAACATGTTTACATGGCAATTGAAATTGGCTATATGTAAATCCCATAAATCTAGGAATTGCAATTGAAATTGGCAATTGAGCAAAAGCTCTACCATTTTGTATAAGGTTCATTACTAGCGGATCAAGCGATGTGATGAGATTATGACAATTTGGATCCTAGTTTTTCGGTGAAAATTAAATGGTTATATGCTTATGAACCATGGGTAATTAATTTTCTTGAAAAGGTTAATTATCGAAAATACTAAAATTGAATTTTGTAATTCTTTTGAATGTATAATTGCAACATTTAACCGTAAACAAAGTTTAGTCTTTGATCGATAAATTGCTCCATTCGCTTTCAAACAAATGTTTGATCGAGAATAATTCTTGAAAAGACAAACAAGTCTCTTTTCCATGGGAGAAGCATGAGACTCAATCCTATTCCTTTTCATGAATGAGAAAGGTATAATAGGAACGTTTGAATTGTCTAAATTCTAATGTAACTCATAGCAATGAATTGCACATCTTATTTTCCATAAAGATTTCATTACCCTCATTTGGTGAATGAATCCTTTTGTAACAAACATGAATGTTGGTTAACTGGAAAACATGTATATGAGTTACTAAATTAGAAGCTAGACTAATTACCGCGAAAATTGGTAAAAGAAAAACTAGTTTAATTTATCTAGTTGGTTTGCTTTAGCCTTTAAAGGTGCTACATACCGGTATGGGGATGGTAGACCTAGTAAGGAAGAAATTGCATACCCAATTTTTCGAGTTAATAACATTGATGGATAACCCGTCATTCATAGTAGAATACACCTTTTAATACCTTAGTAATGATTACGTATGGTTCTTCAAAGGTGTAGGAAAGTAAAAAGCAAGCAAGTTGTTTTCTTTGGTTATGCAACACTTACAATGTTGTCGATTCGGTGGGAGCATTTGTGTTGCATTCTTGAATAAAGTTGTTTTAATGATTTCTAATTCGATGGGAGCTACAAGCCTTATTTTTGTGTAGTAATTCAAATTATCTCTTGAAAATCATGTAGATAATTACTTTCCAATTGTAGGCACTTATGTTTTTAAGGATTGTCATGTGCGTTTCCTTACAAATCAATATAGTCCTATATCTACTAGTTATATCTATGACACAAATTATATTAATCAAATAAGCGAGCGTGTATCGTGTTGTTTATATGTTATATGATGTTGTTCCATGCACAAGTGGGAGAAATCTTTATTGTGTGCAAGGTACAACACATATTAATATGATTTAAATGAATTCTCTTGACTGAAAAGTAAGAGAATAACGTTCTAATAGGAAGTATACATTTAAATATGTATGATTGCCCTATTAAGAACATGTGTCAAGATGATAACAAAGACTACTTTATTTTAAATTTATGTCATTCAATATTTGAGAAACACTTGTAGTTACAATTTATGTTACGTGAGCGTGAACTAGATTGTAGCCCAGGTAAAATATCCATGCGTCGTGAGCGAGCATGGATGATTCTCGATTTCTTACATGGAACATTTCATGGAATGACATAATTAAATGAAGTAATCTAATACTACTTTGAATTTGAGTATTCGTTGAATGACTTAAATATATGTAGTAATTATTAACTTGAAATATTAATTGAAACACGAGGTGGTGTTCATAATTACTTTAATTATAAATGTTTATGATTTTGTAAAGTCACAAACATAAAGTCTTTAAAAGACTTAGAATATAAAGTAAGACGTTAACTTGCTATGTTTTAAGACATATGCATAAAGTCAATGAGTTGATCAATGACTTATAACGTATAGTGGGATTATAACTGTTATGTCTTTTGACTTGGTCAAAATACTTGAGTTATAATGCATGCAATTGATTTGGTAATTCTATTGTACCATTAAGTTTTACTTTGTTGGTAAATAGGATAAACCAAAGAGTAGATGGTTATCTTAAATATTGTTAGATTAATCTTACAATATTAATTCTAAGGAAATACCATAGCTTTATGGTATCTTGATTAGAAGAATCAAAATCTATTGGCATTGTTTGATTCAAGATAACTATAGTTTCTTCCAAAAGTTATCAAGGTTAGTAGATTGAGTATAGATTGAATATACTCAATAAGACTCCAACCTAGAAGATTAATAAGACACCATTTGTTTATGGAATGTGATGAATCACATTAAGTCTTATAAATGAAGTTCGAATTTGTTAAACTACTTATAGAGTGAGTTGTAACAAACTAATGTTAGGAAGCTGTCAATGTTTTTGTAATATCCCAAAAGAGAACAATGTATTGTTGCTCTACTTGTTAAACTATTTAAAGGTAATCTTTAAATTTTTAAAGGCAAGTGGGAGTTTTGTTTAGATCTTGAAAGATTGAATTACAAAATACATAATCTTCTAAAATGCACTAGCAAATATCATGATGAGGCTAAACATGTATATGATAGACCTCAATATGATGGAATTGTCATTCATAGATCCGCAAGGATATCTCAGATATTTAATATGTTGAGGAATATGAGTTCTGGGATCATGGTAAGCTGTTAATCATAATGATGAATTTACCAAATGTTGAATTGTGGTAAATCAATCATACTATGAATGTAGAGATCTTGTCCATAGAGATAATCAACTTTAGATATTTGGTTTATCTTAATGAGTTTCTTCAAAGGATGGAAACCCTAGTGGTTTAAATCTTTGTGTAGAAATCATATGGACAATATTGTACTCATATTTAATGCATGTCTAGTGACAATAATATTAATCATACTTAATCAATTAACTATGATTGAATATTCTTTTCTAGATACATTAAATAGAAGTATAAAGATTATAATTGTCATACTTAGTTTCATTGATATGAAATTTTGACAATGAATATCAAAACTCTTTGTTGTGGAATTACTTTTGCGAGGACGATGAGTAATACAAAGTAGTTTTATAAATTCAAATAATCTTTGAATATGTACAAGCGCAAGAATCCATGAATGGATATATGCATGCATCTAGGAGATGATTCTTATGTTTAATATTAAATTCATGTTTGATTTAATAAATTAAAATAAGATAGCTCATAAGTATTCACGAAAGCTAGTGGGAGTATTATTTTATTTTCTTAGATCTTATAAGTTGTATGGGCAACTACATTCCACATAAATTAAGTTTTAGTTGGGAATGAAACTTCGTTTGTAAGATTTGGAAATAAGACATACAACCTTGGAATATATGTTTGTTACTATAAACATATGCGGTAAAATAAATGAGTCTAATAGAACATGATGGATATATAATGAGATCTTAAAGTCTAACTTGAAGATTCATCATGTACATCATGTTGAAAGATTGTTGTGTCATGCTTGATTACAAGATGATTTGACAACATTGAAAGTTGTTAGTGTAATAAATATTTTAAAAGGAATATGTTTGGATTTAGAATCACATTCCACAGTCTGGAGATGCTCCTAGATTCTATGGATGGAAATATGGCAATTATTTCATAATTGTCATTGCCAACAAACTTGAGTTTGGAAGGCACCAACATTACACTATAAGCATTCAAAGTTTACGGACGTTTAAAGAGCATATTGTTGTACACAATGATCTTTGGTATAATTGAGATGACACTCAATTCTAGTCATGGTATCCTTGATGATGACCATGTTGACTAGTTATGCTCAACTAGGAGCATAGTTGCATTATACATTAAAGAAAAAGAATACTTTAAAACTTTAAAGTTTTGAAAGATGATTGTCATAAAAGGGTGGTTCAGGTTATCACGCACCTTATGGAATGATATGACAATATCAAGATATGTGTAATCACATACAAGAAATTCACTTATTGAATTCTTGAAATAAGTATTCTCAAAATTCCTATAGATCAAAGTTAGTTGAAATTATGCCCTGTCAACAAGTATGATTATCATGACTTGTGGCAAAAAAATTCATTAACTAGTATTATCATGCATTGATCTATTTAGTATTTGGATAAAGGATGTTAAACAATTATTATTTATAATGAATTAAAGTACGGTATACGTTTAATTTCATTTATAATATTGTGTCATGTATTTGCATGTTTAAATCCTTGAATAACTTAAGTTATTCTAAAATAGTCCGTTGTCGATCAATAACATGGGAATGATATTGAATTAAGACAAATCTGAGTATTAGTTAGAATATACTTGAAAGTATATTGATGCGTAGCATGACTAATTTCGAGATGATATTCAATGTATTGAGTATAGGACTTATCCCACCCACATGATGATACTTTATGGATCTTTGTCATTAAGTATATCATGAATATTTATCCTCGACTTGAGATACCGAGATATGTCATGGATGTAGTGCATTTTGTGAAGCAATCTAACGCTATACGTAAGCGGTAGTTATAAGGGTTGTTTTCGAAGTGTTGCGAAATTTATGATTTCGCTTGTAGTCAAAGCAGGATTTGTTTCCTTCAAATTTATTTTGAAGTATAATACTCTTGGGCCCTCGTAGGGTTGTTAAGATGTTTGCATGGCCATGCCCAAGGTCTTCGGAATATGTTCGGAAGAATTGGTAATCTTGATCAATCACATAAAGCGAGAAAGCAGAATAGTTAATTAAGAAATGAGTGAGATCCATATTCTTATTAACATGGTATTAGAAACAAAGGATGAATATGATGATGAATCATCAAACTTGGTTTTCTCCGAAAACCATACACGAGTTATGTCGGGGCATTGGCGTGTTGCTAGGCGCTAACTAATGTCATTTCACGTTTGTAAACATATCCAGTGGGAGTGTTGGAAATGTATATATTTACAAATACGTAAATGTCCGGATTCGAACTCGTGACCACGGATTGCACACTTTACGTATGAGACTCGATGTTTAAATAATTAATATAAAATATTATGTTTAATTATTAAATTCACAATAAACGACTTAACGAGCGATATGTACTTATCGGTAGTGACTATCGGTCGTTAAATGTCAACGGGATATGAAGAAAAGTTAACGAGCCAAGAGAAGGTTTAAGGAACACTCTTTTGGGCTTGTTTTTGGCCGAAACTATGGAATCCCACATCGGAAACCATAGTAAACTTGACATCTACCATAAGGCTATAAATACATTCCCTTGTATTCATCCTTTGGTACACTAGATTTCAATAGAGGGTCAAACTTCTTCTTTTCTTCCCTTTTGTCTTGGTCGACGAGTGAATCCCATTGTAAAGGATTTCTGGTGACCTTGAGCATAACTAAGATGTTTGGTTATTCTATTGTGATCAAGAACTAGCATTCGCATCGAATCGCTAATAGTGCGTGTGTACAAGAACGTGGTTGTAAGACATTATTCTTACACCAATAAGTACTTCTTTGTTTTGCTTTGCTCGAGGGTTGTTTTGCTTTGCTCGAGGGATTTGAGATTCGCAAGAGTGCGTTACGCATACTTTCGTTAATTAATTTATTTGTTATGATCTTAAGTCTTCATTGTGTACTCTTGATGTCTTTATGTTTTATTGTATTTTATATATCATAAACTCAACAACTAATCACTAAATCGATTGGACATTCCTAATATCCAATTAGATTTTAAGTTTGGTTTGTATAAATTATTATACTTGCATTGTACCGAGATCCAAGAGCAATTAATAATTTATTGGTTTGGTATACTTGTGATAAAGTTCCTGGTTGAACTAGATTAGCAACAAGTCGAGTGTTTTGTTCGTAATATATCTGGGACAGTAGGGAGTATATATATCGGACACAATTTGTCCGATATCGGATGGAATGCAAGTTTTGTTTTAAGTGGTTATCGGACAAAAGTGGTAAAGGGTTTATTGGTTTTCTTTTGTTCGTGGTATTCAAGTAATTCAAAGAGTTGATTTTAAAAGTTCTCGACTAGCGTCTAATCGAACGTACTTGGTTTAAGTGTTTGTGTGTGATACTCATAGAGGTATCTAATTTAGATACTCGGGGTTTCATATTGGTTTTCTTGTTCGTTACACTTGCGTTCAATTACCACGAAAGGTTAGTTTCCTATTTTACCTTTTATTTAATTATTGTTTATTAATACGTGTTAACCTAATTGCGATTACTAGATCCATATCCGCTGCGTACTCGTATACGTTAACTGGTTAACGTAGTTCTAAAATCCCAACAGTTTTCTCTAATTTGGTAATGTTCACGATGCAAAAGTTTCCTTTGTTGCTTTAAGAAATTTTAATTCTGTGAATAAAGATGCTACAAACTCATATGCTTTATGGCATCACAGACTTGGTCATGTGTCTGAGTTAAAGTTGCAATGTATGAACAATTTGCCTATTTATGTTTCTAAGTCATGTTTTGATACTTGTTTGTCTTGTCCTATGGCAAAGTTTACTAAGCTTCATTATTCATTAAGTGATTCTCAATGTTCTAGCGTATTTGAGTTGATTCACATAGACATATGGGTCCTTATAAGGTACCAATAGATGGCAAATTCAGGTATTTTTTGACAATTGTGGATGATTGTAGTAGGGTGACTTGGACTTATTTGTTGAAGCAAAAGTCTGATTCATTTGCTGCACTAAAGTCATTCATTAAGTTTGTGGATACTCAATTTACAAAGCAAGTTAAGATTGTTAGATCTCATAATGCTTTGGAGTTTGTTCAAGGTCAGTGTGGTCCTTATCTTTAAAGTCAAGATATAGTGCATTAAACTTCATGTGTAGATAGGCCACAACAGAATGACAGGGTTGAAAGAAAGCACAAGCATTTGGATACATCAAGAGCTCTTAGGTTTCATTCTAAGCTTCCACTGAAAATTTGGGGTGATAGTGTTGCCACTGCAACATGTATGATCAATAGGTTGCCTTCTTCTGTGCTTAATAATGTGACTCCTTATGAAGTGTTCCTTAAGAAGAAGCCTGAGTATAACCATTTAAGTGTGTTTAGCTGTTTTGCTGTTGTAAGTAATCCATAAAGAACAGCAGAAAAGTTTGATCCAAGAGGTATTCCATGTGTCTTCTTAGGTTACCCTTCCAATCAAAAAGGTTACAAATTCTATATATCTCTTCACTCATACTACTTTTGTGTCAAGGGATACTTTATTTTATGACCACATTTATCCTTATGCTTCTGATAGTATTAAAATGTTTTTGACACCACTACCTACCACTTTACCTTGTAACTTTGAGTCTACCAATACTTATGATGACTTTGTTTTCACTCCTACATCATGTAATAATCCTTTACAAACACGTTTTGTGTCTGTTCCTACACCAACTGTTCATACCCAAACACCTCAGTTACCTGAGTACTACTGCACCATCTTCTTTGTCTCAACCTTCACATAATGTTCCTGTTCCACCTTCATTACCAATCAAGAAGTCATCTAGAACAACCAATATCCCTTCTAAACTCAAAGACTTTATTTTAACTCATGTTCCAAAAGTGAATCAAGTGTCCAAGACACCTCTTGTGTCTGACTTTAAGGATTTTGATAATGCTCTTTTGGTTCAAAAAGACCCTGCAAATTTCAAAGAGGTTGTAGTAGATTTAGGATGGTGTCAAGCTATGGATTGTGAATTGCAAGCTTTGGATAAAAATGGTACTTGGGAAGTGACTCAGTCACCGGTTGGGAAAAAGGCTATAGGTTGTCATTGGCTTTTCAAAACAAAACTTAAAGTTTATGGTACTTTGGAAAGAAAGAAAGCTAGACTGGTTGTATAGGGGAATAGACAGAGATATGGTGCTGATTATAAAGAGACCTTTGCACCTGTAGCAAAGATGGTGCTGATTATAAAGAGACCTTTGAACCTGTAGCAAAGATGGTAACTGTAAGATCTTTACTTGTTGTTGATGCACTCAAAGGATGGCACACTTGTTAGATGGATGTGTCAAATACATTTTTACGTGGAAAATTACTTGAGGAAGTTGATATGAAGATACCTTTGGGATATGTAGGCATAGGAAAACCTGTAACAGCAGATTTTAAATTTGATTCCAACATGGTCTGTAAGTTGAAAAAGTCCTTATATGATCTCAAACAAGCACCCATGCAATGGTTTTCCAAATTTTCATCTGCACTGGTGGAGTTTGGATACAAACAGTCAAACACATATTATTCCTTGTTTGTAAAAAAGGATGGTGATAGTTTTAAAGTTGTTCTTGTGTATGTAAACTCATTTTTCTTTTCTTAATGAGGCTTAATTTCGAGACTTGAATTCTTGATCTGAGTTGTATTTAGATTAACTAACTTAAGGTGGTGGGATATATGGACCAAACAAACGAACGCACATAAAAATCAATAAAACGTAATTTCAAAAAACAAATACAGTAATAAATGAGTAATTTTGCGCAAAAGATATTCATTGAGTAGTAGATTTAACTCTTGCTAAATGTTACAAAAAGTAATAATATATTCTGGTAATACATAATGTGGTACATTTATATTAAAAATAAAGTCCTCCTTCACTGGAAGATACAAATAGTATAGAGTTACTACACCCCTTGGATTGGATTGACAACCAATGATAGTACATATGCTTCCGTCAAATCTATATTATGACCATGCCCATCCGCTACCTGGTACATGAACTGTGCCATCCTCCCAAAGTTTGCTGCACACTCGCCGAACTCTTTCAAGTATGTAGTCTTAAGCCCTGCTCGTTCTTTGTTTAGCTTCTGCCATACCTTGATTATTAGCGATCTCACATGCGCTCTAGCTTCCTCTTCTGTTGCACCAGTCTCATGCATATAGACTTGGATTGATTTTGGAGTGTCTCCTCTTGCCATTTCGTCCTTAAAAAATCACGTAATAGTTAAGTTCAATTATTTATTTTTACTATCCAATACCTTTTCGTATATGATATATGATATAGTAGCAAAAATGCTAAATGTGATATGCTAGTAAACATAAACACCAATAAAAGGGAAATAGTAATAGTTACCGAGGATGTTCCCAAGTCATCAGCAAGTCGCAAGATTAGGGATGAATAATGGATTAAATTCTTAATTTTATCCATGCTTTGTATGACTTCTGCGGTTGAACAAACATTCATTACAAAACTTATATGCGTGAGCATTAAAGGTACCGATATAGATACTTCAGCAATGTCCAAGTACTCCTTGAATGTTGGCATATATTTAGTATGGTACCACCTTGCTTCTACTAGGTATGCCTTACATAAATCTTCCCACTGCAATATAACCAATTCAAAAATATAAAGTAGCATATGGGAATCGAATCTTAAATTCAATAATCATAATGCAACTTACTGCTTTATGTAAGTATGGAAGGATGAAGAATCCTGTGTCTATCAATGTGGTATATGCCATATCATTTACCGAGTTATAGAATCCAAGAAAACATATTTTCATATAGTCGGGGAGTTCTTCAATCGCGTAGATATTCCACCTTTATGTTAAAAACATTTCAACATCTCAGGAAACCAGCGCAAGTACTAGAAAATTTATGTGTAATATATATTTTTTAATGATAGTACTATTGTATTAGTAACCTTGAGATAACATCAGTAAATTTTTCAAGCTCATCCAAAGTACCATGCACATCATATACATCATCGACAGTAGTAATTATAGCGAAAACCTCTGTTAGAATTCTCCTCAGAAGAGTAAATTTAGGTCGGTAACTATTACCAATTGTCCACATATAATTCTCCACCAAACGGTCGCGCAAAGCTCAACTTATCATCCCATTTTGTTGTTCTCCACCATCTGTTCTTCATAGGAAATATGATTAGTTCTTGAACTGTGAGTAAAACATAAAATACAATCCAATTAATTTACTTACAGGAAAAAAGAAAAGCAAACATAATGCATATACCTTGATGCGTGTTTCAGATCTTCTTGGTGAACTGCTTGCACCATGTTAAAGTCCAACTTGGCAAGATCGAGCACCATAGGGTTCATTCCACTTCTTTTCTCATATGCTTCTATAAACCACTTTGTCTCCACGCGTGCAATCCTCCAATGAAGCGGCATATCCAACGCACGGCTTGTTAACGACGACAAATATTGGTCACTGATCTTCCCTAAACTTCCTTGTAAATATTTTGTTGTGAAATCTCTAGCTTCATCCAATATATTTTCCTCCTCAAATGAATGATAAGAAGCTTCATAAAGGTTTAGCATACCAAGAGTTTCTTTAATCGAGTGTCCCTGAAAATTACCTGTCTTATCCTTAATGTCCTCAAATATGTCTACACAAAACATTCAAATACAACAATGTCAGATTTTCAAGATTGTGAATTAAAGCAACGAGATAAAACACATCCTTAATGTTCTTCAAACCTTGAGTGATATGATATCCATTATGTCTCAAGAGTCTAAAACCAAGAGCTTTAAGATTTAAATCCAATGTGTTCCATTTTTCGGGACTTTTGTAGTATTTGTTGTACACATTATCCAAAACATTGCTTATATCACCCACAAAATGATACCATATGCCAAGTCTTTGTAAATCATCAACCAAATTGAGTGTACTTAACGGATTTTCCGCCTTTTCATTCTCTTTGTAAATCTTGTTCCTCACTTCTTCTTTCAGAGTTTCCAATCTTGCCGTGTATTTCTCTCCCTACGCATATCGAAAAAACTGCCACGTTAGTTTTAAACAACCATGTGTTAAATTTTCACTTCAACAAAAGAGTGAACAAAGTTTATTGAATGAAAATTAAATCGCATACTGTATAATTGCTATTGATCGATTGAATACGCTCGTATGGCCATAATGAAGGCGGATAATCTGCTGATCTTCTAATAACAGGTGACACGGTATCAACATCCGTTAGTGCGGAATGTGGTGATGAATATACTCGCTTTTCACAAGCAACATTTTTTTCAGTACTTCGGTTAAGAAAAATATTTCTTCTAACTGATGAACTATTTGATACAAAAAATGGGGAAGCAAATGCACACATTGAAGCCATTACTAGAAAAGACTAAACTTTTATGTGTTTAATTGATGATGGTACTTAAAGTTATGATAATGGACATTTATATAGAGGGAAGTAGGCTTGCATGAGATGACATTTTCAACAAAGCCACACTGTAACAGTAACGATGTGATTAAAGACAATTGATACAATTAGCCATGATTTTGGAAATAATAAATTGTTGTGTCAATTCAGTGCCCAATTATATCTGTCTAGATTTAAACATATATTATTAGACTAGGTAAAGAACACTCGTTGATAAGGAAATCAACAAGCAACCTTAGTGAAGTTCAAGTGAGAGACATCAACAAGGAATGGAAGATAACTTGAAGAAATACATGTTGTTGATTCAGAGTCAGCTAGTATAGTACAATATGTGTAAGGAACTAAGGCCGAAGGACAAAGGCTCATCAGGGGTTGACAATGCCCTGATGAACGAATGAGTTCTCTGACTCTTCCAACGTAGCATAGCTCGAAATACCTGTTAAAGATATTTAGGCGGGACTTCTCAAGATTGCTAAAAGAGCGGGATAAACTGAATCATTAGATAAAGTCAAAACAAGTATGATATGCTGAAAAGGCAATGAACATTTGGCAGGACTGTTCTATAAAGCATGCTTGTGTTTCCAAGAATAAAAGCGTTTAAAGAGAATGTTGGTGCGAGTAAATGTAATCACTTCCGTATTTATTGTAACATTTAAAAAGTGCATTAACTCTTTTGAACTCGTTTTGGTCCCTGATCCTATCAACGACCTCATAGTTCACTTGCGAACTTATACTATGCTAAAGTGTGCTTATTGTCATTCAATTAAGTGTTATTTTATATAACATCTTTTAATTCTTTAATTCATTCTAATAAAAATTGTACGATTAAAAAGTTATATTTGTGTTTGCATTAAAGCTTTTATATCATGATTTATAGAATAGCCAAGCATTTGGGAACAATATAAACTAAGGTTTTGGCTCATTAGTAAGTTAATTAAGCACGTCCGTTTATTATAGGCTAACCCCTTTTTATGTGTAGAAACTTATTTGAAGGGTTAAGTCTATTAAATAGAAACTTATTTTCAAAAAAAAAAATTCATTTTAGTAAACAAACTTTTTAACTACACATTCTATGATCACAAGACCTGATTTGGCATTTGTAGCCCAAGCTTTGAGTCAATTTCTACAAGGACCTAATTCACTCCACATGAAAGCCTTAATCAAAGTCATCAGATATGTCAAGCTTAATACTTGTCAATGAAACTAATTTGATGACCGGCTACCGGCTAAACCTCTGGTTTTGCTCATTTGGCATTTTTATTTTTATTTTATTTTCTGCTAATGTGTAATCATTTTGTATTTCTATTTTTTATTTTTAAAGTTATCTTCAAAGATTCATCCTCCAAGTCAAGATTCGTAGACTCTATATACTACACATTAAAACATATCCATCTGAGATATGAACAAATACGTGCAGGCCCACAGACCACAACCAAAAAAAGATGGCAATATTAAACCATATCCATCTGAGGAGGTGCCGGAGAACAACATCTCATCCCTAGTCAGTATTACTATCTTGTGATTTTAGCATTTGTACATATGGAATTCATTTGATGATGACACTTTAAAGTTATGATAATGGACATTCATATCAAGAGAGGTACGTTTGCATGAGATGACATTTTTGAACAAAGCTACATAGTAACATTAACTGTTGATTAAAGACAACTGATACATGCAGCCATGGTTTTCTGTTATTATAGGATAACCCCTTTTTATGTGTAGAATGAGGATCCGTAATTAAAATACCTAAAAGACCACATGTAGTGACGTGTCTTCTACCTTACCACATCCTCCAACAGTCTTGGTTTATTTAAAAATCAAAAATCAAAAATGAAAAAAAATAATAATAATAATAAATATATAAATAAAATACAATAAAACTCTTTGAAATATCATAAAGAGTGATTAATTTGAGATTTAGAGAAAATTATGAAAATGATGTATTTTAAGCTTTTAATTTGAGACTTTTAGGATTTGAGATTCAGAAAAATTTCATGATAATGATGTATTTTAAGCTTTTAATTTGAGATGTTAGCGATTTGAGATTTAAAGAAGATTTCATGAAAATGACATATTTTAAGCTTTTAATTTGAGATGTTTGCGATTTGAGGGAAATTAATGTTTTATAATAAAGGTAAGAGACAATTCTTTAAAGGGACAAGTAGCCTGACGCGATACTTTTTGTAGACGGAAATCTTTTTTTTATTTATTCCTCAAACTATATATGAGCTATTTTGGGTCTAGGATACCATAGTTAAAATTATGACACGTGTCTATTTACAAAAATACATCAAATACAAGTGTGTTTTTTGTTGTGAGTATGAGTAGGTGATACTGTACTTGATGTACTTTTGTAAGTGGACACTTGTCATGATTTTAACTATGTTAGCCCAGACCTAAAATAGCCCATGTTTAGTTTTAGAAAAGGAAAAAAAAAAAAAAAAAATCTTGTCTAAAAAAATATCCCCATCAAGCTACTTGTCCTTTTAGAGAATTGTCTTTTACCTTTAGTATAAAACATTAATTTCCCTCAAATCGCTAACATCTCAAATTAAAAGCTTAAAATATGTCATTTTCATGAAATCTTCTTTAAATCTCAAATTGCTAACATCTCAAATTAAAAGCTTAAAATACATCATTATCATGAAATCTTTTCTGAATCTCAAATCGTAAAAGTCTCAAATTAAAAGCTTAAAATACATCATTTTCATAATTTTCTCTAAATCTCAAATTAATCACTCTTTATGATATTTCAAAGAGTTTTATTGTATTTTATTTATATATTTATTATTATTTATTTTTTCCATTTTTGATTTTTGATTTTTAAATAAACCAAGAGTGTCTTTAAACAACTATCAGGCCTCGATGAGATGCATAAATCAATATTTTTTGTATAGGTTAGTGAAGATGTTTGCAAGAACTTAAAACCTTGTTATTAAGCTTCATCTATGACATGCAACATTAATACTTTTCTGTGAAACTTTTGTGGAGCTTTTCTCTTTGATGATGATGAACAAGTAAGTCAATGATGAACACTTTAGGTGTTCAAAAAATGTCATAATGAAAGTCTTTATTATTTCAACGTTAAAGTGTTTATGGGATGCTAGCATGTTTTAGTACTTCATGTTATTATGAAAAAAATGTCGAATTTTTTTGGATGATCAATTTATGTTTTAAACAATGATGAACAAAATTTGAAATTATGGTGAACAAAGTATAAGACTCTGATAAACAACAATTCAATATTTTATGTCTATGTTTATCAATTATTCTCTGAATCAATAAAGGTTTATAAGTTATTGTCTCATGGCTAAGAATCAAATGAGAAAAATTTGAAAATAAGAATAATGAGAAATAATTATAACTACATATTAAAGATGCACCGATTTGAATTAGATACATCCTTAATGTTTTAAATGCATCATAATATAATTTCTAGCTAAAAGTTAGATACATATACATATATTAGATGCATTTCATTAAGTTAGACGAATCTTATGTATTTTTCGTCCTATGCGAGTCAAATTTGTTGCTAGTACTACTTTGCATCGTTTTCACTTCAAAATCACTTTCGAAACTAATTGCAATGCATCTAAATGAATAGAGATGCATATAATTTAAATCGATGCATCTCAAATATGTGGTTATAGTTATTTTTTATTTTTCTCATATTATGTTTTCTTCTCACTAAATCCTGATCAACACAAACTTTCTATAAATCAAATGGGAAAATCTTGATCGTTCATTTTTTCATTAAAAAAAAAGTATTTTTACCTTTTTCTTAAAGAAATAAAATATCTTGCAAAAGGTAAATCGTTAAGTGACAAAACATACACCATCGCGACAAGAATTTTTTAATCTTTCAATAGATGAACACTATGATATACTTTTGACGATTTTTTTTGAGCTTTATTTAAGTGTTGGTATTTACGCCCTGAAAGATCACATGTAATTTGTTATTTTAGAAACCACGTGTTTCACCAATTATATGTGATTTTTCATAGCGTAAATTTCAATACTCACAAAAATAACTCGAAACAAAATCGTTAAAAGTATTTAGAAGTGTCCTTATATTGAAAAATGATTTAATTATCGTCGCGGGGATATGATTCCTTTCACGTAAGATTAATGGTTTGTGTGATATTTAATTTTCAAAAAATAAAAATAAATGAGGGTTTTTTAGTTTGATGAAGAAATAAACGATCAGAATATGTTCATTTGAAATTCACAGAATTTGTGATCTATATTCAACTTTTTTCCCTAGTCAATGATAAACTAAAATGGTTGGTTTTGTTGTTAGAATATAGTGTGTGGGTTTTGAGAAAAGTGCTGGTGTCTGGTTTTAGATTTAGGTTTAATCTTGCAATTGAAGATTTAGTTGTGCATATAAGATTTGGTTCGCGTATTGATTTTAGATTTTGATTTTTGAGTATGATATTTTCAAAGATTGTGCGTGTATATCCATGAATAATTTAACTGAATTTTGGGTTTAGTTTAAAGATTGTGTTTTTTTTAGTTTAATTATAAAAAAGTGAAAAATAAATAAGAATATTAGAGGTAGGAGATGAATGTGGGTAAAGTGACCTTAACACCATCATGTGCATCTCACATGAGTATTTTAATGGAGAAAAGTTAACGATCGTTTGGTTAAAAGACTGGTCCGTTAAAAATCGACAACCACAAAGACGGGCGGTGTATTTATTGAAATTTTTGGACGGAAGGCGAAAAGTGGTGTAAACCACAGGGACGATTGTTCATATCGAGCTGGACATGAGAGACACTCTTTAAAGTTAATAGAAGCAATTCCTTTATTTATTTAACTCTATCTTCAAAGTCTCTTGTTTCAAATTGTCCTATGAAACCAATTAACGAACATAAACTTTCGGTTTCATTAAAACCAAAAGCCAGTGGCAGACCTAGCACAAAATCTAAATTAGTTCCTTGTTAAATGAAGGTGAAAATTTTAACGATGTCAACCGATCCATGAGTCGAGACGTGTCGGGTCATGTCCAACTTAAACGAAAAATTAAAATGACACATCAAAAGCATGAATCAAGTAATTAACTGTTAAAAACTAAGTAATTTTCTATGAAAAATAAAAAAGAAATCAGCACATTCACATTATAGAACACCACGCTACATAAATATAGCTAAACTATGCGCAAGTCCTTTGATAAGAACTGAGTTTTCCAAAATTTCGTTTTCAATAAACTACATAAAAACAAGTGAAAGATATAGCCAACACAATACGTAGTAACAAATTAATAAATAATACTTTGAAATATAAAAATATACAACAAGGTTTATAATTTTTTTAATGGGCGGTTACGTTTCTTTATGTGGTCATTTTGAAAATGATAGATAGGCTTATCAAATGCTCAAGGGTTTAAAATCAATTACTCGTATTTATAAAGGAGCAAAGGTGAAAAAAGTAACAATAGTTTACATGAGGAATACAACTTCTCCAAAAGTGAAACATCAAAAATGCATTTTATTCTCAATCTGACACGTTTAATTTCTATGGTAGTTCCCATAATTTTGTTCCATATGTTTCTAGCAATTTTCGGTATCTAAGGTGGTTCCCGGACACCACCTGAAACAACCGTAAGTCCGCCTCTGCCAAAAGCTTGCGGTTTTAGAAATGGTTCAATTTCTAATAGTGTTTAGATAGATAAATAAATATATAAGACAATAATAGATTTTATGCATTGTGTGATGAGTTTGTCTAATCTATGTACTACATCTATGGAGTTTCATGCCTCGTAGCATTTTGTATGTGTCATTATAGCACACCTTTTTAAAGGGTACTCAATATATAGCTGCAAATTTAACTTTTTGTCAATACGTCGACCTTCATAAATATGCAGGCATGTCTATAACTAGAAGTGCGTATAACGCAAAAAGTCACATAATCAGGGACGGAGCCAGCGGTTCCCGCGGGTGCCCGGGACCTCTATGGATATTTTCGATCTAGTGTCAATTTTTAAAAAACAACATCAATTTTTTTTTAAATGCATCTAAAATGCAACTGGTGCATCGAAATGTGTTTCTATATTACGATTTCAAAAAATTTGTACACCCAGTTATATTTGATTTTGATTCCGTCCATGCACATAATTACTACTATATACTTGTTATGTACTTATGTATAATATATTGTAAGCAAGAACATTAAGTGTGACTTAGCCCTGATGGTGAGACGCATTTGTTCCAATTAGGGCTGATCAAAATAGATCGAAAGTCAAATCGAAACCAAATCAGTCCGATCGAAATCAACCGGTTCGGTTTATGCATTTTTATGATTTTCGGTTCGAACCGGTTTGAAATCAACCAAATCAGTTATGTGTTTTTATGATTTTCTTTTTCTATTCGACCCAAAACAAAAAAGAAAAACGTACCTAAATCATATAAACCGAATCGACAGGCACAAAACCGAATCGAACCGAGTCAATTCGGTTCATGTCATTCACAAAATTGGTTTTAATTCGGCTCGATTTTGATTGGTTCAGTTCGATTTTAACTTGATGCTCAGCCCTAGTTCCAACAAGTCACAAGTTCAAGTCAACACTTTAGCACTTCTCTTTTTAAGCATCACCACATAAGCTTTTGATAATTTATAATAGTATACTAATATATATTTTAATCTAGAGCATGAACAATGACTTAGTTAAAATAGTAATGTGCATACTTTTATCTCAATAAGTCCAAAATTTTCGAGCCACCTCAATTAGACTCTTTATTTTAACTTTTTATAAAACATCACATTTTACCACATAAGATTTTGATAATCTATACGCGAGAGACTAATATATATTTTACTCTAGAGCATGAATAATGGCTTAGTTCAAATCTTTTTATAATAAAAGAAGGGAAAATTACCAAAATTGATTACTCGTTTTATGATTTATCACTTTTCAGACTTAAAATTTTCAAAATAGACCGGACGACTGAGCAACTTGTATATTGCAACCACAAGCTAACAAGTGTCCAAGTATTATAGGTGGATTAATTTTTATTCGATTCATTAAGGGCACGTGTCAAACGTAGACACGAGTTGCCTAAAAAATGAGTCGCCCTTGAAATATTTTGGACTTTTGAAAATTTTAGGCCTGAAAGTGATAAGTTATAGGACGACTCGTATTGTGTTAATTTTCCCATAAAAGAATTATATCATTTAGAAAATATTCTGCTAAAACAATCTTATTGAGAAAAACATTGGGTCAATCAGGTTATTTTATTTTGACGCGTGGCAAAATTGAGAATTCTTATTAGCTGATTGAAAGTTAAAAGAGAAAAAAATTGGTCAAACTTTGAAAAAATTAATGAAGAAATTTGGTGGAGAAAAAAAACATAAACGTATAGAGGTCAAATTCATGAAAATAAAATTCATGAAAATACTTTAGTGGTCAATTTAGATAAATTATATGAAGTCAAGTGTAAATTTATGAGTTTTTTTGTTTCTTAATAAATTTTAAACAATAAGCAATTACCCTTTTAGAATTTATACACCCTAAACTTTATATTTTAAAAATACAACATGTATATGCACATGATTGAAAGCACGAGTTATTATGTATTAAATAAATATACAAGCTTATATGTATACGAACAACTCATGTTATTCTTCTTTATGAGCTTAGGTAAGGAAATCCGAAAAAAATAGTATTTTTACTATATTCGGTCAATAACGACTCATGCGTACATGGATTTGAAAATTAAATACGGCTAAATTATTATTATCAGGAATACAAATATTAAATGTAAGCACATGTTACTGTGATATAAATATAAATATATGCGATTGTACTTATAACAACGACTCATATAAATCTTATTTAAAGTTTATATACGAATATCTGGAAAAACATTTTCAAAAAAACTTTATATTTTAACTTCATCGATGGTCATTATGTGCTATTAAACCCGCATATTGTCTATAACATGATATCAATAGTTAAATTTAAACAAAACATCAACCTCAACACCGGTACCAACTAAAAAAGTTAAATCTTTTGTTACTGTATATCACTACTAGAAAATCAGGCATCAGCAACGAAAGTTTGCATCGCTATTTTGTCACTAAAGCCCTTCAACGACAGATTTGTGACGGATATATTTTGTCACAAAATTTTGGCGACAGTTTTTGTGACGAAAATTATATAGTTTCAGTGACGAATTGTCGGTCTCCAGCCCCTCACTAGATCCTTTTTAAAGTTACCTAAATTAAATTTGATTCGACCATCAAGTGACGGCTTAGCGACAAACTTTCTGTCACTAATAGTAACGACAAAGTAGACACTAATTTATTGCTACCTGATGTTACCAACAAAGTTAGCAACAAACAGTGATAGTGGGAAAATCGCTCGTCGTAAAAAAAATTACCAACGAATAATCTATTTATTCTGCAATTCATTTCATATATGACATGATAAAAGATATATACATAAAGATACATCACTTACATATAAAAGAAATAATTGACTTACATATAGTTCAACTTCGTTCGAAGATAAACAAAGATAAAAAATCATTACTTTACTAACAAAAATTTGTAGTAGTCATGAATCATATGGATAACGCCATGGCAAAGTTTATGTTATGAGATCCGCTTGCGCACATAGCATGCATCCTTTTAAGCTACACTTCGTCAATGTTGTTAGTGTCCGCCTCCTATGACCTCCTTGCCATGTGCCAAGAGAAAACTGCTATATGTAAAAAGATACTCCAAGTACTTTGTAAATGTCAGAAGATATCTGTATATAGAAACAAAATTAAATCATCAACTCACTCAAAGTAATTTGTAACTACTATACAAGAGATGGTTACCCATTGGTGACTTCTAATTAAGAAACTGAATATTATATAAAGTGTACTAATATTATATATCATTGTCCAAAACTACGATAAATAAAGAGATGTAGCAAAAACATTACACATTATGCGATTGCGCGGTGTACACAAATTCAGAATGTGAATAAAAGGATGAGGCAATCCTAAAGTTAATACATTAACATTATCTACAGTTGAATGCTAAATAAGCATGGCATACAGTATTATCCAAAATCTACAGTTTGAAGCTTAAAGCGCCAATCATAAACAATTAAAACATAAACGAATTGGGAATTAGAGAAAAAAAAAAATTAGAAACAGGGAATTAGAGAAATCGATGTCAAAGCATAGTTATATACCTAGTGTGCCTTCATGTTTATACTTCCAGGAGCAAATCAAGTACATCGACACTCAAATATAAATCTTTTAAGCCTAGCTTATATTCAACTTAGCTCATTAGGTTCACAAATTAAGCCAACCCAAATCACAAAGAATAAAATTGAGCCGTCTAAGCTAGCCTAGCACAACCCATCGTATAACTCGACACATAAGTTTAAAATTACCCTTTCATTCGCAGCAGTTGAGCAATATATGATAGGCTTTGTAGTGTCCTCCTTAATCTTTGTTTTGTGCATCCACTTAGCAATCTGTTAACCAGAGATGATATCAGCCCATAGAAGTGTTGGTTTTATGGATATAAATTAGTAGATGTGAGTTAGGATCGAACTCGAGACTGTGAGATTGCACACTTTACGTATGAGAATTTAAAGTTAATAATTAAATATAAATGTTATATTTATTTATTTATTAAACGAAATAACTAACGGACGTTAAGTAATTAATGTAATGGACTAACGGGCGTTAAAGGTATTTGGAAAAGGACTAAATTGCAATAGTTGGGAAGGTTCCGGAATCCCTATGGGATACCATGAACCGATCGGCCAAAGGAAACAAGGAAACAAACCCAACTTGTTCACCAAGTTAGCTTGGGTATATATACAAGGCTAGGGGTCTTGTTTTTCTATCTCTTGTGCTCATTAACTAAACCCTAAAAATAGTTTTGTGTGTGTTTTTCTTCTCCAAACCGGTCGAACACCTTTGTGGGTGTCGATCCATTACTTTTCCACAAACCAAGTTATTTGTTTGATAAAACTAGCATTACTTTAATTCGGTTTAGTGCGTGTGTACAAGAACATAGTAATAACATACTTTTGTTATTATCTTGGTAAGGGGTAATTCTTATAATCCTATAAACCCTAATTAGGGTTCATCCTAATTGCTAGTTTGTGGATTTGATTCTTGTTCGGCTAGAATCAAGTAAGGTATGCATATTTTATTCTTTAGTTAATTAATTATTCATTATATGTTCCTATACGCTTCCGCACTTACTTTGATGTTTATTGTTTATATTTATGATTAGTCATGTTATATAATTCCAACAGTGGCATCACGAGTCATTGGTTTTAATGAGTAATTAATTACTAAACACGTAAAAAACGGATATTGTATTGTGTTTGATATGATTTATTCTAGGGTTTTGGTTATGATTATATAAACCCTAATTTTAGGGTTAAGGCTTTTGCCCTAATTTGGTTTTAAAAATCTATTATGGATCGAATTTTTTTTTTATGGGTGGAAACCCTAAAATTTTTTAGTCGATTTCCTAAATTTTTTTTAGGGTTTATATTAATTGTTATGTTATCAATATCGAAACCTAGATTTAATATATTTGTTACGTGATAAATTCATGAATAAAGTGTTATGTGACATGGAATTGTATGCGATCTTGTGACTTAATTGAATAATTGTTATGTTATATCCATGATGATACATGCATGTTTGTCATGGATAGTTGCTTGTATTATTATTTAATTGTTAAGATTGGATTAATTGTTAAGTTTTATACACATGTATATTTATGAAAAATCTTGAATTGGGGATGACTCAATTATATACATTAATGAATCAATTATTTGCAATTTGGTATATCATTAATTATGGGTTTACATAATCGATTCGTCGATGTATGTGGCTCACTTTCAATTGAGAGAGTGAAAGCCCTAATTAATATATACGTTAATTTAACCTAGACATTGATTATTAATAGGGTTTTATCGAATAAGTTGCATGTGGCTACTTGTTTACACGTATAAATTGTTTATTATGTGCGCATTGTTTTTAGTTGTTTATATTTTTTATTGGTATTACTTGTTTGTTTATTATGTGCGACAGTTTTAAGCAAAGGGTAATTTTGAATAGAAAAATAATACGGACTAAACAATGGTGAAATTTGATTGGTTTTGGAAGAGTTAAGTTTTCAATAGTTTAATTGATTGGTGACTTTGGTACAATGACTGAACGGCTCACCCATTAGAATGAACTATAAAGGGGTTATTTAAGAAGTGCGCAAAGTCACACTGAAAGGATGTCTAAGGTTATGCTTTTGCGCTTACGGTCCTCACGCCCCTCAGTAAGTTCGAATGGAGCTACTTAGTAAGCCATAAAAGTACAAGCTCATCTTAAGGCGAATTAGTTTTAATTCCATGCGCCACTTGGTGGTAATTATCCGAAACACTAAGTGTTTACACTTATGCAAAAGTACGGTATAATGGATGATAATTAATGCTAAATTCCTTGATTGGTGAACCCAATACCTCAATCAAAACTTTGATAATTTGATCTTTATGAATTGGTAATAAAAGTTTTTATTAAAATTATGCTACAAGATGAATGCATGACATCTTTGTACATATTTGATTTGACCACATAAAATCAAAACTAGTACCCTTTTAAATTAAGAATATGCCATCTAATTAAAAGGAACACTTGAAGTTGCAATTTACGTCATGACATACTTGGCTAGATTGTGATGGAGAGGTAAATCTCTATGTAAAGTCGGACCTTACATGGACATATTTGCGTTCTTTAAGTTAGATACTTAAGTTGAGTAGGAAGTGAGACACGGACTCAATGGCATAAGATGGGATGAAACATGTTTATATTTGCAATAGCGTTGGAAAATATAAATCCCATAATAATCTAGGAGTTGGAAATTGTTTGCCAATTGTTGTTTGATGATTACCTTATTATATCGTTCGTTGCTAGCGGATCAAGCGATGTAATGAACCTATGATAATTTGGATCCTAGTTTTCGAGAAAATACTATGGTTATATGAATATTACCTTGGGTATTTTATTTTCTTGAAAAGTTTAATTATCGAAAATACTAAAATTGAATTTTGCTAATTCTTTAAATGTATTAATGCAACATTAAACCGTAAACGAAGGTTATTCTGTATTGGTAAATTGATCTACACTGTAAGGGTTTTGGTAGAGTCAACTTTACTAAAAGAATAAACCTAGTCCTCTTTCATAATAAAGAGTGAGATTCAATCCTATTCCTTTTCATGAATGAAGAAAGGTATGATAGGACAATTAGAATTGTCTAAATTCTAAAATACATAACTCATAAGCAAATTTTAATAGTTAAGAAAATTGCATATTTACGAGTTATTAAATTAGAAGCTAGACTAATTCTTGTATAATTGGTAAAAGACAAACTAGCATATTTTATCTAGTTGTTGTGTTTTGACCATTTAAAAGTACTACTTACAATTGTTGGAATAGTAGAACTATTAAGAAAGAAATTGCATGCCCAATTTTTCAAGTTAATAGCATTGATGGATAAATTCATCATCTACATAGTAGAATACATTCTTTTAAGTACATTTGTAATTGTTATGTATGGACTTTCTCAAAGGTGTAGGAAGTAAATAATACACTATTTTCTTTCACTGGTTAATGAAACACTTACAATGTTGTCAAATCCAGTGGGAGTGTTGTGTTCTTATTACTGAATAAGGAATTAATGTAATGATCTCTTATTCAGTGGGAGTTACAAGCTTTGTCATATTGGTAGTAACCCAGATTATCTCTAGAATGTCTTAAGATAATTACTTTCCACTTGTAGACACGTATGTTTTCAAGGATAGTCATGTACGTTTCCTTATTAGACAATAAAGTGGTTCTACATCTACTAGTTATGCTAATATCAATGACACAATCATATTAGTCACATAAACAAACATATGTCGTGTTGTTTATTTGCTACATGATGTTGTTCCATGCACAAGTGGGAGAAATCTATATTGTGTGCAAGGTACAACATATAGTTATATGATTTAATGGATTCTCTTGATCGCAAGGTAAGAGACTAACATTCTAATATAACTTGTACATATCTAATTCAAGAAACATTTGGTGTTGCAATTTACGTCATGTCAGAACTTGGCGAGATTGCAATAACAAAGTAAATCTCTATGTAAAGTCAGACCTTGCATGGACATATTTACAGTTTCTAAATTAGACAAGTATTTAGAACATGTGTCAAAATGATATATAAGACTACTTCAAAATTAAATATTTATGTATTATTAGAATGACATAAAATTAAATAAAGTAATCTAATCCTACTTCAATTTATTTATTTATGTATTTTGGAATGACATAAATGAAAAATAATGTAGTCCTACATTATTGTGAAGTAAAATAAATTAACTTGAAATTACTATTGAAAACAAGAGTTGTGTTCATAATTACTTTAGTTAAACATGTTTATGATTCACTGTAAAGACATAAACATAAAGTCTTTTAAGACTTATAATAAAGTAAGACGTTAACTTGTTATGTTTTTTAATTAAGACATATACAAGAAGTCATTGAGTTGATCAATGATTTATAACGTATAATGGGATTATAACAGTTTATGTTTCTTGTTGAGACATGGATATGAAGTAACTTGGTTAAAAGTACTTGTGTTATAAAGCATGAAAATTGGCTTGAAAAGTCTATTATACCATTAAGTTGACTTAGTTGGTAAATAGGTAAGCCAAAAGGAATATGTTTATCTTATATATTGTTAGATTGTCTTACAATATTAAATTCTAATGAATACCACAAGTTGATGGTATGTTCAGTTAGGAGAATCAAACTCTATTTGATTTGTTTGATTCATGATAACCATAACTTCTTTCTTAAAAAGTAACAAGGTTAGAATATTGAGTATGGATTGAATATACTCAATATGACTCCAACCTAGAAGATTAATAAAACACCATTTCATTATGGAATGTGATGAATCACATTAAGTTTTAAAGTTGAAGATTCGAATTTGTTAAACTACTTATGAATAGGTTATTAACAAACTAATGTCAAGAATTATCAATGTGTATTTGTAATGTCCCAAATAGAGAACAATGTAGTTTTGCTCTAATTGCTAAGTATATATAGATAGTCTATATATTGCAAAAGGCAAGTGGGAGTTTTTATCTTGAAAGATAAAATTACAAGATACATAATCTTCTAAAACACACTAGTAAAGATCATGATGAGGTTAGACATGTAATTGATAGACCTCATGATGATGGAATTTTCATTCATAGATCTGCAAGGATATCTCGGATATTTGACTTATATCTTTGAGAAATATGAGTTCTGAGGATTATAGTAAACCTGATAATCATTATGATGGATTACCAAATATTGAATTGGGAAAATTACTCATACTATGAATGTTAAAGATGTTGTCCATAAAGATAATCAATTTTGGAAATTTGGTTTATCTTAATAGTTAGACTAGAGAATGGAAATGAGTTTCTTCAAAGAGATGAAAAACCCTAGTGGTTTGAATTTCTATGTAGAAATCATATGGACAATATTGTACACATATTTAATGCATGTTTCATGACAAGATTATTGATCATACTTAAGCAATTAATTATGATTGAATATTCTTTCTTAGACACATTAAATATATAAAGATGACAATGGAATATCAAAACTCTTTCTTGAGAAATTACTTGAGCGAGGACGGTAAGTAATCGAAAGGTTTTTGAATTCATATAATCTTTGGAAGTGTACGAAGTGCAATAATTCATGAATGGATAAATGCATGCATCTATAAAATTATTCTTATATTTAATTATTAAATCTTAGTTTTGATTTATAATTGAAATAAGATAAATTTTAAGTATTCCTAAAAGCTAGTGGGAGTATTATGTTAAGGTTTTAAATCTTATATGTTGTATAACATATAGGAAGTAACATTCCTTGTAAGCTAAATGTTAAGTCTTAGATTGGAATGTAACTTCACTTATAAGATTTAAGAATTAAAACATACAACCTTGGAATATATGTTTATTATTAATAAACATGTGCAGTAAAATAAATGATTCTAATAAAACATGATATATCATTTGGGAAATGGATAAATATCTTTTGACAAGATAGAACATGAATGAAATCTAAGTTTGAATGTAGATTCATCATGTACATCATGTTGTGTATTAAAATTGTTGTATCATTCTTGAATAAGAAGTGATTTGACAACATTGATATCTAACTAAAAGTTATTAGATAACTTGTGTAATGAATATTCTAATAGAATTACATCCTCAGCCTGGAATTGCTCCTAGATTCTATGGATGAACAATATGTCAATTGTTGTGCAAATTGTCATCAGCTACAAGCTTGAAAGTTTGGAAGTCATCGAACATTACACAATAAGATATTAAAGTTTATGGAGTTTTAATAAGCATATTGTTGTTTGTATACAATGATGCTGGTTTAATTGAGATGACACTCAATACTAGTCATGGTAGGATTTCATTCTTGATAATGACCATGTGACCTAGTTGTGCTACTAAGAGCGCAGTTGCATTATACATTAAAAGAATAAGAATACTTTAAACTTTAAAATGTTTGAAAGTTTAAATTGTCATAAATTGGTGATAGAGGATGTCACACACTTTATGAATTATTATGTGGATTGTTGAATGCACACATACAAGGACTTCATTAATTGAGTTCTTGAAATAAGTATTCTCAAAATTATGATAGATCAAGTTGGTTGATTTATGCCTTGTCAACAAGTATGATTGTCATTACTTGAGGCATAATTCATCAACTGGAATTTTCATGCATTGATCTATTTGGTATTTGGATAAGGGATGTTAAACAATTGTTATAATATAAATCAAATACTTGGTATGTTTGATTTTATAATATATTGTATCCTATATTTGCATGTTTAATCCGTGAATAAATTTATTTATTCTAAATCGTCCATTGTCGATTAATGATATGGGAGTATCATTAAACTAAGACAAATCTGAGAGATGTGGTAGAATATACTTGAAAGTATATTGATGAGAATGCATACCATTTTCAGATGATATTCATTGAATTGAATATAGGACTTATCCCAACTACATAATTACTTTATGGATATTGTTGTTAAGTAAATTATGAATAGTTATCCTCAGACTTGAGATACCAGATAAGTGTCATGAATGTAGTGCATACGTGGAACAACTTAACGCTATACGTGAATCGGTAGTCATAAGGGTTGTTTTCGAAATGTTACAAAGTTTGTGGGTTATTCTTGTAGTCAAGATAGAATTTGTTCCTTCAAATTTATTTTGGAGTTTAATCTTCTTGGGCCCTCGTAGGGTTGACAAGATGTTTGCATGGCCATGCCCAAAGTTCTCCCCGAATATGTTCGTAAGATTTGGTAATCTTGCTCAATCACTAATAACGAGAAACAAAATGGTTGAATAAAGAATGACTTAATTCCATATCTTTATTTAACATGGTATTAGAAACAAAAGGATAATAATAATGAGAAATCATTAAAAGGTTTTCCAGGAGCCTTGCTCGAGTTGTACTAGAGGCATCGAAGTGTTGCTAGACGCTAACCGAATGTGATCACTCTATTAAGATATATCCAAGTGGGAGATGTTGGTTTTATGGATATAAATTAGTAGATGTGAGTTAGGATCGAACTCGAGACTATGGGATTGCACACTTTACGTATGAGAATTTAAAGTTAATAATTAAATATAAATGTTATATTTATTTATTTATTAAACGAAATAACTAACGGACGTTAAGTAATTAATGTAATGGACTAACGGGCGTTAAAGGTATTTGGAAAAGGACTAAATTGCAATAGTTGGGAAGGTTCCGGAATCCCTATGGGATACCATGAACCGATCGGCCAAAGGAAACAAGGAAACAAACCCAACTTGTTCACCAAGTTAGCTTGGGTATATATACAAGGCTAGAGGTCTTGTTTTTCTATCTCTTGTGCTCATTAGCTAAACCCTAAAAATAGTTTTGTGTGTGTTTTTCTTCTCCAAACCGGTCGAACACCTTTGTGGGTGTCGATCCATTACTTTTCCACAAACCAAGTTATTTGTTTGATAAAAACTAGCATTACTTTAATTCGGTTTAGTACGTGTGTACAAGAACATAGTAATAACATACTTTTGTTATTATCTTGGATTGAATTACAAAACGGTAAGGGGTAATTCTTATAATCCTATAAACCCTAATTAGGGTTCATCCTAATTGCTAGTTTGTGGATTTGATTCTTGTTCGGCTAGAATCAAGTAAGGTATGCATATTTTATTCTTTAGTTAATTAATTATTCATTATATGTTCCTGTACACTTCCGCACTTACTTTGATGTTTATTGTTTATATTTATGATTAGTCATGTTATATAATTCCAACAAGAAGCCTTTCGCTTTGCTTCTTTTATAGCAAAATACAAAATGCGTATCACAAGAAACAGTGAAAATCTTTTGATTTGACTATTCCTCGCTAGTTGTATTAACAAAATCAACATAAGTAAATCAATAATATTAGTAAGCTAAGGCTGCAAACACAAATGTTCTATATATCTCATCCATAAACACTTTTATATATCCAATCTATTTTTCATTTTTTTCTTATAAGTTATAACCTAAGAGCTTAAGCATCTGAGATAGATTCTATTCATGATTACTCATCTGTTTTGAAAGCATATAACCTTCTTTTATTTCTTATCTCATTTAAGCATTTGACAAAAGTAAGCATATCTTCAAATTAGAAAAGCAGAACACAAATCTAACCCAATCCCCTAATTAGGAGTAAAAGGTTAAAAGTATGCTACCCGGAACTGAAATTAAAACAAGTTGCTTACTTGATTCTTTCTTAATGCAATAAGCTCTAAAAAAAAAACAAAAAACAAAAAAAGTCACAATTTTTAGCCAAAACTAAATTTACCTTATCAGGAAGATCAACTAATCCATTCCAAAGACTAGATCCATAAGTAAAATCTTCCAACAAATTGATGGCAGAATAAGTATATGAAAAGTGTAGTTCACTATATGTCGAATCATCAGGTTCACTAACGATTTCATGATTTTGATGGTAAGTAACTACTGGGAACACATTCATAAGTTCATCTTCCACATTGGAAAACAGATTCGAGTGTTCTTCTGCATTTAAGGATGGTTCTGTATTTTCAATGGTTCCCTCATCTGCTTTGCATTTTCAATGGTTCCCTCATCTGCTTTGCAACAATAGATCAAATAAGCAACTCTAGAAACAGAGTTCAACCAAAGATTGGAGTTTCCCAAGTGATGCGTTTGTAGTCCATAGATTGGATATTTTAGTCTCACACAAGGATAAGGACTTTAAACATGGCATACAGGCAAAGAAATCTTTTCCAAAACTTGTTAGTGATGCACTAAAATCAAGATTGAGTGTATGCATATCTGCATAAACTTTCCAGTCATATTGACCTTCCGGAAATGTGAAAACTTAAGGTTTAAAACTTGGCATGTCAAGCCTCCTGGTGAGAGCCCCCTAGCAGAAGAAGTCATAAGCAAGTCGTCAGTTTAAGTAAACAATAAATTCAAAGTATGCTGCAAATAAACAACACAACTAGACTTTTGAAGGATTCGCACAACTGCACACGCACTAGTAGGGGGCATTTGACTTTGTGTTTCGGTACTGATAATCTGTTCCATACCATAATAATGAAAGTAACAATAAAATTAATTATTTAACCTAACCGGAGCGACTGATATCCCCATATACAAACCATCTCTACCGTTTTCACAAAAATTCATTTTTGGCCATTTTGTTCTTAAATACTCAGAAGTAATCAAACACTATGACAACTAAGTAGCTGATTATTAAAACTTCCAACACTATTATAACCAACAACAGAAGCACATCCAAACACTATTTTAACCAAAATCGAAAATTGTTTCACTTACACTTGAAAGTAACTGCATAATTTCCTCATCCAGCCTTTGCTCAGGCAGCCCTAATTTCGAGCCTTCATCAAGAAAACATGAAAAAGGTCATGAATATAACAATAACTAACTATGAAATAGAAGATAAGACACATAACATACCTGTTTTCTTGAGAAATTAACTCGAAATCCCATTTGAAGCATGAACAGGGTAGAATGTTTCCAGGTGGTGGGAACAAGTACACTCTAAATCCCATTTGGGGAATTGACGGTGATGGCGAAGCAGAGGTAAAGTAACGGTCAGAGTTAGGTGAGGGTGGAGCGGCTGTGAGAAACTGCATATCATAAATTTAGGGCAAAACGGGTTTGGGTGAAATTGGGGGGAACTGTTGGAGTTAGAAATTTTCAGATGGGCGGGAAATCAATTATTTCTGAAGGGGAATGAAATATGGTATGGATTTTTGATTGAATTTTAGATGATTTTTTTTTTGAAAGGCGAATTTTAGATGATTTAATTAACTCCGTCTCTATAATTACGTTTAGCGACAGAATTGTGATAAGTGCGTAATTCTTCTCTTGTACTAATTTGCCACTACTTGACCGCTAATTTATCAAGGCCAATTTTGTAGCTAGACTATCGCTAATCCGTCACTATGAACCATTTTTCTGTGATGGACTAATTCGGTCGCTAATTTTCGTCGTTGTTGTTCAATATTCTAGTAGTGTATATTGTTTTAATTGGATGGTAAAGGTGCTGAATCTGTGTTCCAGATTTGTTAATTATTATGCTTACATTTGATCTCATTTGGCTCTTCAAATTTACTGAAGTTTGCATAGCTAGATATTTTGAGATTTTGATTGGTATTAAATGTATTTGGTATTGAACCCTGCTCAATCTGTCTCTATTGAATCAGGCTTTTGTGATTGCTAATGATGTATCGTTTTTGTACACATATGCGGTAAAATATATTTGTTTCTACAATTATGCTATAGAAAGAATTTTGTTTTTATTGAGCCACAACCGCTATAGAAAGGTTTTTTAGAACCTATTCTTTTGGGAAGACGACTCATCAGTACTAGGCTGTGAAATTTGTACTACAATGGAAATAATTTTAGGAAGATTAATGAATGAATGCAATTTTTAAGAACCTAAGGTTTCGGGTTACTAGATTTTAGTCAGGTATCGACTTTGCATCAACGCCTCAACGGTTGATACCATTACTTGTTTGGAAAAAAATTTGAGCCTCACATTTTTTTATTTTTTATTTTTATATGCAATTACCAGACATTAGTCGGATATTTACTTCACTTGCATAGTTGATATCATTACTTGTTTGGAATAGCAACTGAACCTATCATTACAGATGTGTTTACTATGCTCACATTTGTTCCATTTAGGCTCGATCTACATTTTCATTTATAATTTTGTAAAAATTTACATTTTAATCTTATAGATTTGTCTTAGTTGTATCTGATTTTGAACTACGCTACTAGTACTGGTTACTAACACTCAGACAATGCTTGTCAATTTAGTTGCTGGTGAAAACCTCTTTCTTGCAATTTTTAATAACCTAAGGTTTTGATTTCACTGGTAAATAGCTTGAGTTGATTTAACGACTCACACAGTCTAGATTGACCATTTTGACTTTGTTAATCACTTCGTTTATAGTTTATACCGCTTTAATTGTTTTATTAAAGAAGTGGAACCTATAGTTAGGGGTGGAAAAGAGTCGAACTCGAAAGCTCGGCTCGATTTTATATCTAAAGCTCGAGTTCGGGCTTGTTTCGAGCCTCATCATTTTAGCTCGAGCTCAACTCGTGGAAAATTTCACAAGCTTGGGCTTAGTTCATTTTTATGACATGCTATAGGAAATATAGCTTATATCAAACTCGGTTTGTTAAGCACACCGGGCTCGAGCTCGTTTATTTATTTTGAGCTCGTTTATTTCTAATGCTAATTTAGGCTCGCGAATCTAATTGATCTTTATATACGAAGCTCGGGCTCGAGCTCGATTATTAAATGAGAACGAACATAGGCTCGAGCTCATTCGAGCTTTTTAACGATCCAATCGCGAGCTTTTCATGATCGGCTTGGCCAGGGACGGACCCGGCCAACACTATAAATCATCAGGTGCACATATTTTTTGACATGTAAAGGAAATAAAAATGGAGAAGACATGCATTTATTTTCACATATAGCAGCGTACCCGCGCGATGCGGTGGCGGATACCCTGTGACTACATTTTGAGGAGAGAAAATGTTATTCGATTATAAGTTTTTTCTAACAATAACTCTACAAATGAATGATAATTTAAATTAATATAACTTTAAGCAATATCAATGCGAACTATTTGATATGTAAATAAACATAAGGTCCAAACTAAAGATATGAGCATAAATACCATCTTTAAAATATAAGTTAAAATAGACGTCATTATATAATGAAATGTAATTTGGCATAAACACAAATATGACAACAATTAATATGCATTATTAGTTGCAACGTCTTTTTTTTCAAAATCTTTGGACAATGAAACATAAATGAAGGGGTCATTTGTATCACTAAGAGCACTCACAACAATAACACCATAACACCAATAACACCGTCCACGTCAGCGCCACATCAGCTTTACCATTTAACATTAACATCCTCAAAAAACACCCACAACAATAACATCCCAATAACACCATAACACCACTAATATTTCATATTTTCAATTTCAACCCCTAAACTAAATCAAACACTTCATTTTTTAAACTAAAACAAACATTTCATTAAAACTTAAAACATATTACAATACGAGACTAAAAAAATACAACGAAATTAAAAAAAAAAAAAAATACAACGAAATAAAAAAAAAATACAACGAAATAAAACGTTTCTACGGACGAGGTTTCAAGTTATATTTTGCGATGATTCGATCTTTTTCGTCATTGATCCACTGCACGACCATTGGATCTTGCCCGTCAGTAGGCGTCATTAGAAACTTTATTTCTTCCAACCGGGTTATTGCGGATCTTTTTCTGCTGCCCGACACGCCGCCGGAGACTTCTCGTTTCATACGAAACTCGTTTGCCATAGTTTCGGTGAAATAAGTCGACGAGCTCGTTCCTCCAAAGGCTTGTTCCCCAAGACTTGTTGTAGTATCGGATCTTGCTTTCTTGGTAGCACGCTTTCCCATGGGGCGAGGTTGTTCATCTTGACCAAACAAAGCCTCGCTTGTTTCGCTGGGACTTCGCGGTTAAATCAACCGGTTGCGTGTTCCATTTCTTATAATGACGCAAAACCTCCCAAGCGTCTTCGAGGCCAAAAGTCGATCCCTTGGTTTCTCACGATACCATTGCTTTGCCCATTGCATCACATCCACTCACTTTCCCGCTCGTTGATCCCGTTTCAACGCTTGTAATGAGAGTTGAACTTTGTGCATATGCCGTTCAAAGTTTTCCACTTGCTTGACAAAGATGTCCTTGTTGCGCCGTTGAAAGTTGTTTTATTGAACTCATTTCGCACCCGATACCAAACGTATCCTCGGGTTGGTACTTTCCAACTTCGGATCATCCGAAACAACTATGTAACATGTTGCAAGTAATGCTTCCTCTGCTGAGTCCAACGTGAGTTAACAACAACCGCCTTCATCGAATCAACCGGTTCGGGCTCGGGGTGTTTGGATTTCTTTGATTTTCGCTAATG
Source organism: Chrysanthemum lavandulifolium (assembly GCA_022545495.1). NCBI lineage: Eukaryota > Viridiplantae > Streptophyta > Magnoliopsida > Asterales > Asteraceae > Chrysanthemum > Chrysanthemum lavandulifolium. The sequence goes on along the minus strand of CM040240.1, from coordinate 15,114,280 downwards.
CGACCTTTTCCTTTTTGGAGGAGACGTGGGTGTGTCAAGAACATCATGTGTTTCAGTTTGTGATTGTTGTGATTGTTGTGTGAATTGTAGGTTTTGAAAGTTAGAGTTTAAGGTGTTTTGTTGTTTTGTTGTTGCCAATACGTAAATGCTTGATGTTGTTGATACATTTCTTGGCTCGATAAGCCTAGTGGGTTGGGGATTGAAGATGAACCGACGTTCGGTACACTACCACATTTACCACTTTCCCCATCATTGTTTTCCCGGCGACAATTGTCATTGGGAATCCTCACTAAACGACAAAAATATATCCTACGTGGCACGAAGTCTCGTAGAAAAGTCAGCAAAATTATCTCTCACTTTTCCCCGGCGACATGTCGCCGGGGATTCAACGATAATATTTTGACCGAATATTTCATGGTAAAACGTGGCGGCAAATTTTCCCGCTTACGTTTCCCCGGCGACATGTCGCCGGGGATTCTTTTGTTTATTAAAAAAATACGTAATTAGTGTTAATATATCTTAACGTGACGTAAAACATTTTCCCCGGCGACATGTCGCCGGGGATTCTCTTGTTTATTAAAAAATTCATAATTTTGCATGCCATATTTAATTGGATCAAGAAGCCAAACGATGCATAGTTGAATGTGTTTTATAAATCTATGATTCACCAAAGTTACTCTCCCAATATTTTTCTTAAATTGGGATGAAATGAGTGATAAAATCGTATTCTTTTGAAGTCGTTAACAACATAAACTAATTAAATTGAACGTCCAATGTGTAACCATAACATATCGACTCATCCGTTGAACGTCTAATGTGTAACCATAACATATCGACTCATCCGTTGAACGTCCAATGTGTAACCATAACATATCGACTCATCCGTTGAACGTCTAATGTGTAACCACAACATACCGACTAATTCGTTGAACGTCCAATGTGTAACCATAACATACCGACTCATCCGTTGAACGTCTAATGTGTAACCATAACATACCGACTCATCCGTTGAACGTCTAATGTGTAACCATAACATACCGACTCATCCGTTGAACGTCTAATGTGTAACCATAACATACCGACTCATCCGTTGAACGTCCAATGTGTAACCATAACATATCGACTCATCCGTTGAACGTCTAATGTGTAACCATAACATACCGACTCATTCGTTGAACGTCTAAATTGTAACCATAACATATCGACTCATCCGTTGAACGTCCAATGTGTAACCATAACATATCGACTCATCCGTTGAACGTTCAATGTGTAACCATAACATACCGACTCATTCGTTGAACGTCCAATGTGTAACCATAACATACCGACTCATCCGTTGAACGTCTAATGTGTAACCATAACATACCGACTCATCCGTTGAACGTCTAATGTGTAACCATAACATACCGACTCGGATGTTGAACGTCTAATGTGTAACCCTAACATACGGACTCATCCGTTGAGCGTCTAATGTGTAACCCTAACATACGGACTCATCCGTTGAGCGTCTAATGTGTAACCATAACATACCGACTCATCCGTTGAACGTCTAATGTGTAACCATAACATACCGACTCATTCGTTGAGCGTCCAATGTGTAACCATAACATATCGACTCATCCGTTGAGCGTCTAATGTGTAACCATAACATACCGACTCATTCGTTGAGCGTCTAATGTGTAAGCATAACATACCGACTCATCCGTTGAACATCTAATGTGTAACCATAACATACCGACCCATCCGTTGAACGTCTAATGTGTAACCATAACATACCGACTCATCCGTTGAACGTCTAATGTGTAAGCATAACATACCGACTCATCCGTTGAACGTCTAATGTGTAACCATAACATACCGACTCGGATGTTGAACGTCTAATGTGTAACCATAACATACGGACTCATCCGTTGAACGTCTAATGTGTAACCCTAACATACGGACTCATCCGTTGAACGTCTAATGTGTAACCATAACATACCGACTCATCCGTTGAACGTCTAATGTGTAACCATAACATACCGACTCATTCGTTGAACGTCCAATGTGTAACCATAACATATCGACTCATCCGTTGAACGTCTAATGTGTAACCATAACATACCGACTCATTCGTTGAGCGTCTAATGTGTAAGCATAACATACCGACTCATCCGTTGAACATCTAATGTGTAACCATAACATACCGACCCATCCGTTGACTCATCTAGCGTCTGTGTAACCATAACATACCGACTCATCCGTTGAACGTCTAATGTGTAAGCATAACATACCGACTCATCCGTTGAACGTCTAATGTGTAACCATAACATACCGACTCGGATGTTGAACGTCTAATGTGTAACCATAATTATTCTTCGGTGAATCATAGATTTATAAAACACATTCAACTATGCATCGTTTGGCTTCTTGATCCAATTAAATATTGCATGCAACATTTTGATGTAATATGTTCTTGTTCCTCTAGCCCGTTACTAGATTGTAAATCTAACTCTCATATAAGAATATAAAGATGCCGAATGGTAACTTTTGTTCGAGTTTATATTAAAAGAAAGGAAATATTTAGGATTATAATAAAATAAAAGATAAAATCGTATTCTTTTGAAGTCGTTAACAACATAAAGTAATTAAATTTTACAAAAAAAAAAAAAAAAAAAAAAAAAAAAGTTTTCCCGTGACGGTGTTGGGATTATAATAAAAAATTAATTAGTTTTCCCGCGACATGTCGCCGGATACCTACCACCAAAATATTCGTTATCGCGCCATTTACGCTAAACGACAAAAACTATATGTTTCCCCAGCGACATGTCGCCGGGGATTGTCGCCGGGAAAAGTTTGTAGATAAAGCAGATCTGGTCAGTATTATCTCTTCACAAAACGAAATAAAACATATCTTCTTCTCCACAAGGCGATTTCTGCAACAAAAACGAAATAAACATCATCAACAATCATCAACCATCGTCACCACCGCATCCACCATCACCACCACCGCATCCACCATCACCACCACCACACGTTACGGTTTGTTTTACAAATTTTAAATATTATTCAACTAAATTAGTTAATTATATTATGATTTTGGAGATTATTATTGTTGTAAGTTGTTGTAAATTAGATGATAAAGTAAAGTTTTTTTTTTTTTTTTTTTTTTTTTTTTTGGCCGGCGAGGACCGACGAGGAGCAAGAGCGAGGTATGTTATAATTTTTGCAGATTATTATTGTTGTAAGTTGTTAATTAGAAAAGTTAAAGTTTTTTTTTTTTTTTTTTTTTTTTTTTTTTTTTGGGCGACGAGGAGCTAGCTAGACAAGGTATGTAATAATTTTTTTCTCCTTTTGGTATCCCGGGTGACATGTCATTTGGGAATGTTTATTCATGTCATTGGGAATGTTTATTGTTTAAATTTTGTTAGTTTATAGTTATTATTAGTTCAATTGCCTTGAAATGTGCTCGTTTATAATTATAATAATTAGTTGTTTAAATTTTGTTAGTTTATAGTTATTATTTGGTAGTTTATGTGTTAAAATAATGGTATGTATGTTAAAAAGTGAAATGATATGTATGTTAAAAAGTGAAATGGTATGTATGTTAAAAAGTGAAATGGTATGTATGTTAAAACTCTTAGCAACATACATACCATTTCACTTTTTTCAACTCTTGAGCCGTTTATAATAATTTTGTTAGTTTATAGTTTATAGTTATTATTTGTTGACATGTGCTCGTTTATATTATTTTGTTAGTTTATAGTTATTATTTGTTGATATGAGCCGTTTATAGTTTATAATAATTAGTTGTTTTAGGATTTTAGTGATTAATTTTGGAAAATACCCGTCTAAAATTAATCATCCTATAGAAAACCCGTCCGAAATTAATTTATTAGAAATTAATTTCGGAAAGTCCCCATTTGGGACTGCTTTTTGAATGTTTTGTCTCATTTATGATATGAATGCGTATAATTGGTTTACTATTTGAGATGATTTCGACAGTGTTTCTCCTTTACTCCTACGAATATGTCTTTAAACACATATTTGGGAGTTGAGGAAATCTTGCGAAATTTTCTTAAATAGTAAATCGATTATCGCATTCATATATGAGACAAATTATTCAAAGAGTGGGTTAGGATTGCCTTCCATAGTTGCACTAGGTGAACAAAACATCCGGTATTCCTCGTTTGAATGTGTTTAATTAAGTTGCATATAATAACTAAATGTATCGTTAAAACGCAGTTATGGTATTCGATGATAAGACTTGGGCAGTTTACTACGTCATGAACCATTATTTATTCTCGGTCTTGAAAATTAGTCAATCATTGCAAGTCGTTAGTGACTAGTCTGCGGGAGAATAAGATGTCCATGCAAGTCTTGTCGAAATATATTATGGGTACACATCAAAACCTTTCAAACCACATTATGAGAGAAGGGTGGGACCCACGTTATAAAATATGGGTGGAACACGGTGAACCGGCTCCACCTATGCCACCGCCGATAATAGATAACACAAGACGACCTCGATGAGTGACATGGCGTTAATTAATGATCTTAGCTATATTCCTCCGAATAATGAACACAATGAACCAACTCAAGGAGATATTGGTGAGACAAGTAACGAACCGACTCAAGCTACACGTAACGAGTTTGAAGAGTTATATGCGGTGCCAACGAGGAGTCATACCGGTTGTGACTATGTGACTCGATTAGACTTTATGGCAAAGTTTACCTATTTTAAGGCTAAAGGTAGATTGGTGATTCTATATTTAATGAAATGTTAGAGTTTTTACAAAATGTATTTCCCATCGGTAAAGGATTCAAGCTCCCACCATCATACTATTCAATAAAGAAGACATTTAAAGCGATTGGGTTAGGGTGCAGTCGATACATGCTTGTGAACACGATTCTTTGCTTATTTCGGGAGACAAGAACAAAGATTTGGATTTTGTCCGATGCATGTCTGAGTAGATGGAAAGACGGTAATGCGGGAAGAAAGTTCCTAAGAAGGTGTTGCGTTACTTTCGATCATTCCTAGACTACAACGTTTGTACAAGTCTAGTCACACCGCAAAGGATATGATTTGGCATGCTCTTTGGAAAGTGTACGGAGCCGGTAAGATGCAACACCGGTTGATGGTGGAGCATGGAAGAAATTTGACACAAAGTATCCAGTTTTGCAAAAGAACCAAGAAATGTTCGACTAGGGTTGGCTGCGATGGTTTCAATCCGTTTGGGAACCTTAGTCGCCTACGACATGTGGCGGTGATATTGACAACATACAATCGCCTCCGTGGTTATGTATGAAAGAGAGTTCTTTTATGCTAACGTTGTTAATTCTGGTCCTAAATCCCGGGCAAGGACATTGATGTTTACTTGAGGCCTTTGATTGAGGACCGAAGGATTTATGGGACAAGAAAGGTATCGAGACTATAGGCGTTGCCTCGGGCGAAGTTTAATATGAGGCGATGGTTTTATGGACCATCAATGATTTTCTGCTCAAGTAGTTTGTGCGGGTGGAGTGGGCAAGGTTACAAGGCATGCCCTACATGTAATAAAGACACTCCATCATTCGTGTGTTAAGCAAAACGACTTATTTTGGCCACGAAGATTCTTAACGAAGCCCCATAAATGGAGACGCTCACTTGAATTCAATGGCCAAACCGATAACGCAGATCCTCCGAAGAATTTGGTGGGATGTAATCGGCTCAACTTGATAGATTGCCACGCGTGTGAAGGGTAAACATCCGAGTTATGGAGGTGTGAAGATAAAGCGCAATCTTCTTGTCGAGCATAAGCGGACTAAACGGTCTATTTTTACGAGCTTGAGTATTGGTCTTTTCTTTCACTAAGACACAATTTAGACATCATGCATATCGAAAAAATGTGTTGGAGGCCATCTTGAACACTTTGTTAATGAATGATAAATCTAAAGACACCGTCAAGGCAAGACAAGACTTGCAAATGTTGGGCATTCGAAGTGGCTTGTGGCTCGGCCAAACCAAAAACGGGAAGTGCTTGAAGCCTCAGGCTGCGTATTCTTTCACACCAGAGAACCGAAAAAAGTTTTGTCAGTACATCAAAGGATCTAAACTACCAGATGGGTTCGGATCATGCTTCAAGCACAGAGTGACCGATAATGATACCAATATAACGGGCCTGAAGTCTCATGACTGTCATATAATGATGCAACGTTTACTTCCTTACGGACTTCAAAATTACTTGCCCGATAAGATTGCAAAACCATTAATTGAGTTGTGTTCCTTTTTTAAGCAAATATGCTCTGCAACTTTGATGGAGGATGACATGTTGAAAGCTCGGATCAAGGTGGTCGATATTACATGCGAGCTTGAGCTCATATATCCTCCTGCTTTCTTTGACATTATGGTTCACTTGGTTATCCATTTACCTATAGAGGCTCTTGAAGGCGGGCCTATTCGCCCCGGTGGATGTATCCATTTGAAAGATACATGAAGAAGCTAAAGGTTATGTTCGCAATAAAGCTAAGCGGAAGGTTCGATTGCGGAGGGTTATGTTCTTGAAGAAGCATTGACATTCGATTCTCATTATTTTCGGATGTTACCACGAAATTTAATCGTCCCGACCGTAATGTGGACCCCCTCCCCAACGTGTCGATTTGGTGTTTCGATCGGTATGTAAAACGATTGGTTTACGGTCATTTATTGGGTTTGATGCCCAAGAGTTTAAAAAGTGAAATGGTATGTACTTCACATGATCCACGAGATCGACACGCGTCGGACCCAGTTCAAGAGGTGCAGCGTTTTTATTTTGAAACTTCTTTTCTTAACTTATCATTTCGACGACTTATTCTAATACCATGAACGTTTTGATTATTTCCTAACAAAGACATGCAAGAAGAATTCCCATTGGTTTGGGTCGCAGTAAACTTAAGACTTATTTGGTCTACTTAAGCGTAAAAATAACAATATCATATTTTGTGTTCTCTATCTAGCTAATCTGTCTTCTTCATAGATCCGTCAACGTCACATAGACAATGACCAAGACTCGAGGTTAGCACAACGAGCGAGTTATTCGCTTTGGCTAATGGACCATCATGGACTCCAATCTCGGTAAACTCTTGCGTAGTCAGCGGTGTGAGGTATGTCGTGCACAACCGTGATGAGCGTCGCACAACTCAAAACAATGGCATTTGTTCGCTGGCCGTGACGGAGAAATGTATTATGGTCGACTTCAAGAAATCCTCGAGTTTAAGTATTTGTTGTTCACGAGTTGCGTTGTTCCGAGTTAAGTGGTTCGACACTAGCAACAAAGGACGTAAAGTCAAAAACTTGTCTTTAGAAACAACATGACACAAATCGTCATTGCAGGCTGAGGCATTTAAAGATGACCAATACATTCTCGCAACACAAGTCAAACAAGTCTTCTACCTTGAAGATAAGACCAAACCCCACGGAAGGTCGTCGAACATGTTAATCATAAAAGTTTTCCGACGGGGTGTCATCGTGGTAGAGGGCGATCACGATATTATACATTTCGACAACTCATCGATCTCCCACTTTCTACTAGTTTGAATGACTTGGATAATGCGACCTTGCATATAGATGGTCAATCAACGGTTGTTGACGCACCGCCGATATCATTGATGTTCCCGACGAAGACGATGATATTATTCGATGAAGACGCCTTCCTCATGATTTAGCGATTCGATGTTGAAGCCCTCATCAATGTTGATGATGATGGTGTTGAGAAAGTTTATTCTAGTGAAGAAGAAGATTGATCTTGAGTTGTAACTTGCAAAATACACTTATATATTTGAATGAATGAATGAAATTGTTGTGGATTGTTTAAATGTGTATATTTATTTGGATGTGTATGTATTTGGATGTGTGCATGCTTATATTATTTTGTTCATGAATTTCTATATCTTATGCTAATTGTACTTGTACGGATGTCGACAGATGTTGCACGGTCCCACAGCGGTGACGGTGGCGGGAGGATCGTCCCCTCCGGACCAGCGTACCCACCGGTTCTTGGGCAAGCTTCATTAACAAAGGTAAGAATTTCCGGATTATTGTAATACAAGCATAAATTTGATACATATTTATGACTTTTATCACTAACTTGATTTTGCGAGCAAAGGTAAGCGAAAGCCCAATTTGGGCGGCGAGGCGTGAGCGGTGAATACCGCGACAAGACCCGGAACCTTTCGTGAAGGCAATCGCAGAGCGAAAAAGGTCCGTGTCGATCACTTTTGAGGTGGGTGACAAACAAACCTTAAACCTCTCGGCCCCATGCGGCGCATTGGTCTAACTACATCGGGAGGTCGTTAGGAAGGTGCCGTTTACTACCCTTCTTGGGAGAAGGTCCCGAAGGAGAAGAAGGCGGGAATCATTTCGGATATTGGGGTCGATTATCCTTTTATGTTTATTTCATTATCGTGTTCATTTATTTAATTGTGTATATTTATCTAAATTCGCTTATTTATTTATATCATATAAATAAATAAACAAATTAAATAAATATATAAATTATATCTCTAACTCTCTTTTCGTTTTGTTGTATATGATTGCAGACCTATTTGACCTAAGGCGCACATGAACTCCCCTGGCCCCGGATCTCGAAGGCATAAACTCGCACTGCAAAAGCCTACAATACTAACAAGGCTTCTTTCAAGGCCAAACATTGGAAGGTAGACCCCACCACCGGGATTACGATGCGGAGGCGATTAGGCGGGCACGTCCAGGAAATTACAGCGGGTGATTGGGATGAGTACATTAAGTTTTGGAATGATCCCAAGAACATTTCTCGAGCCGCTACAAATCGGCTTAAAGGCAAAAGAGCAAGGTCATATCTAGGCGGGGATCCCGGTCATTGTCTCGCCTTCGAGATAATATGGTAATAAACATTATAATTATTTTACATGCATATATACATATATATATATATATATATATATATATATATATATATATATATATATATATATATATATATATATATATATATATATATATCGATTATACGCTTTGGTGTGTTGTGATTTGTCGTTTTAAAATTATTCATCTTATATGCGTGTGTATATACAGATGCGGCATCGAGACTCATGAATACCCGTCACTCATCGACACTTATTGGCGAACACATATTGTTGATGGGGTATTCCTTAACGATGAGGACCGCGGATATATGTAAGTTTTGTTTCAAAACACACTTTAATGAATTATCGAGAAATAATGTAGCAACCCGACTAATATATTTACTATCTTGTGTTTTGTCACTACATAGGACGAGATGAAAAGCTTGAGGCCACGGGTCAATATACGGAGGATCAAATCAATGCGTTGGCAAGAGGGGTAAGCTTCGTGGGCATATTCCGGTGTGGGTCGCGTATTGCCATCACGGGCCACATCCGGGCCAAGTATGCCGCCCCGAGTCGGTCACCAAAGATGTAGGCTTTATCATGAGTCTCCTCGAGCGACAATGAGATCTGCGGATATGTTTAGGGAGTATGACTCGGGTGGTGCTAGCGGGAGTGGTGGGTGTGGTGATGACGAGGAGAATGGCGGTGATGAGGATAACAACGCGAGAGGTAGTTGTGTATATATTATTAGTATGTTACATTGGTACTAGCTTTAGGTAGTTGTGTTATATATTATTAGTATGCTACATTGGTACTTTAGGTAGTTGTGTTATATATTATTAGGTTCATCTTGGCGCCATTTAAACACTTGTTTCCTATCTATCAATGCACATATTGACTTTTGAGTCGTGTTTATGTAAAAGTTGTGATCTATTTGTATTGCGTTGATCCGTTATATGGTATTTGTGTTTTGGTACAAGTTGTGGCGAGTCTATCTGAGGTTTTGGTACAGGTTTATTTGGTAGATTTTTAGGAAAATTAGGAAAAATCTGAAATCGCTCAGACCGCAGTGCATTAAAAAAAATGCAGACCTTTCCCGTGACAGTCGCCGGGATAAACACACTAAACGTTGACAAGTCAACGAGAAAACTAGGTTTCCCAGTGACATGTCGCCGGGATAGTAGGCTAACTCGTTGACTTGTCAACAAGTAACCATAGTATCCCGCGACATGTCGCGGGATACTTAATCACTATAATTAGTGTCTTAATCATTTTGCTTAATTCGACTATTCCCCGGTGACATGTCGTTTGAGATAATCTGCCATGATGTGCTTGCTTCTTTGACTTAAATTTGAGTGGGACCCACGTCGTCGCCGGGATTGTCGTGGGGATACAATCCCTACGAGACTTCCCAGCTAGGATTCCCAATGACATGTCATTGAGATATTTTTCCAGCGACATGTCATTGGGAATCCCATATGTCATTGGGGTAGCGGTGAATGTTGTAGTGATGTTCTGGCGTTATTATTCTTGAGTGCTCTAAGAGTGGCTTGGGCATCTTCGCATGGTACAACTACCACATTATCATTGTTGAAGTTTTCGAAAACCTTTTAAATTCCTAACCTTTTGAATCTGTAATAAAAAAAAAATAATAATAAGACAGTTAACATATCTGTAATAATAATAATCTTACCTATTACCTCTTTCTCCAACTCTTCATGCTCCTAATCATAATCAAGAGGTTGTGCGTAGAGTAAATAAATATTGAGTATATGTTCTTGTAATGTTATATATATAATTTTCTCATTTAAAAGTGAATTACATTGTTACAATTACGAGCCATAATTTGTTTAAGAGTTAAGCCATAATTCATCTTCTCCATAAAATTCCAATTTGAGACTATCGTCATAACATAAAAGATACACAAATAAATGTAAAGTTTAAGCATTTTCAAGAATAAAAAGTTTTTTTTTTTTTTTTTTTTTTTTTTTTAAATTATTTATTTAATAGAATATGACTTATTCATGAAAAGATTTTCATGACACATAATTTTATATGACAGCTAACATTGATGTAATTATTATATATACTTATGTGTATTTAATTTTTTTTAAAAAGGTTTCTAAACTCCACCGTTCAAAATACATATCCACCATATTTCATCAAAACACTTAGATAACACAACTACGATATTAATATTCTTAACGGCTTATAGTTTAGTTACTTGCTAGCACATAAGCAGCACAAACGGATTCAAATCAAGTATATACACGTCAAGTTTGTAAAACAATCACGTACTTGTCAAATTTATTTTTGCCACAACTTTATTATTATTATTATTATGTTGTGACGAAGTAAAGATCAAAACATATAACAAATTTACCTCAACACTTGAAGCGATATCGTAAATGATGTCTTCATCTTGAACTTCAACAACCTTTGGATTATTTTTGTCAAGGCTATATCTGGATTCATGTAAATAACAAAGTGAAAAAGATAACTTGTTAACAATATGAGAATCGAATAAAAATAATCAAAAGCCTAATTTGTATAAGGAAAATGTTTTTACCTTAACGATCGATGAATATTTGACTTGGTGGTTTATTAATAGTCCAATTACGAAGCCCAGATTGCATCTAGTGTTTAAATCCGCGAATGAATTGTTTTCAGGCCAAAACACAAAAGCTATTAAGCTAATATACTGTGATATAGATTGTGAGGAAGAAAACAAGATTGTTCGAACCGGATACCAAGGATTCAAGAGGAAGAACAACAACGTCAACCACACAAGCTTCTGATTTTCAATTCTTCTTGATTTGAGTATTATTTCTATTATGATGAGGTAAGAACATCATAGTTGCTTTTTTAAGTTTTTTTTAATTTTTGATTGAAGTTTTCAATTTTGTAGGGCTTATGTTTGTTGTTATCTATATAATAATCATTGATTGCTTATTGGTTAATTAGAAGTATCAACAAAGTATTTTATTTACTATTTTGGTTGCAAGTGATGAATAGGCGCTTCATTCCTAATAATCAGAATTGTTACAGGTTGGGTTAGTGAAACTTTTTACATATATCTAGTTTTTATATGTTTTTGAATTAGCAATGTGACTGCTATGATTCTGTTTACTTAGATTAGTGAAATGTTTGAACCAAGTTATCACAATTAGTAGCAATATGTCTATTTGGTTGATGTAAAAGTCAATTAGGCATACATGAATTATATAATACAACAAATCATGAATTTTCAATGTTACTCATTATTAAAAAAGAAACGTAATTAATTATAAAAGTGAGATTAAACAAAATAAAATGATTGTTAATGTGTCTTAGTCGTCATGTAAAACCTCTCGATACACCACGTTTGATGTGTAAACTCCCGTCGAGATTAAACTTCTTCGTAGGATTTACTAATACTTTTGTTGTGTGATGTGAAATTCCTCTTGACAGGGCAACGTAAAGTTGACCATGTGAAAAAGCCGATTTCAGAAGATAAACGCCAATGTTCGGAATTGTCTGTCCTTGAGCTTTGTTGATTGTCATATCGTTTGATATGTTATTGGTTAATTTCTAAATTGATGCTAAGTATTTTCATTACCATACAAGTAATCTGTCAAAATAAAATAGAATCCGTGAATAATGTCATTTAGTATAATGTATGGTAGAATGTGCTCTTTGTCTGCATTTTAAATGAAGTAAATTGGTAAAGTTATTGAATTAAGGTTTTATGTGATTTGAGTCATTTAGAATATATATGATTTATTGTTCTGTAGAAGCTATTTTAGTTTAGTCTAGATTGAACTTGTATTCAGTTTTGTAGACAAACGACCTTACAAAGGTGATGATCATGATCTATTTTCTTAACACAAGCTAATTTCCAGCAATATTTAGAACTGTGTTACGTGTTTTGGTGATTTGTATAGCAATATATAGATCAAGTAATAGAGAGGAAATATGGAAATTGGTACAGATTTGAACACATGAGAATTTTAGCAAAGAAGTTTGGCACAAAGTTCAGATCTTTGACTTTTGTTTTGTAACACCCCCAAATCTCGGTACAGCGGAAGACTTAATCAAGTTTTCGGGACGCTACTATTGGATTGGTATCGCACACAAGTATAGCAAAAAGATAGTCATTTAACATTCAAAATCAATCCCAAATTTAGTTATTCAAAACATTTAATCCAAAAGTGTAAATATTAGGCCCAAAACATGATTTAATAAAATGTCCCCAAAGTTTATCAGAGTCAGAAATGATCCTTGAACCCCGCCTTCTTGCCAAGCTTCCACCGATCACGTATTCCAAACATCTCTCAAATACCGAGAAATCATGCTAAAAGGTCGACTTCTGTTGGTGAGTTCATAGGTTTAAGTTCAACAAAATCATAGTGGACTGTAGGAGTTGATTTGCTATGCAAGACCTAAGATAGATAAATACCGTTTGCACACACCGATCCTACCCGGATCACCATCCATATAATAATATCCCGCATCCAGGGATTACTCGGGCCCCGCGACTCTAGTCCTGCACTGTCGTGGCAAACCTCTAGAACAGTTGCCAACCCCAGACTAGGTCGATGTAGAAGTCTATTCTTAGCTAGGCAACGGTTCAACCTAGTCTAAGGCAACAACTACCGCACATCTATCTAAACAGTCAAGCATATAAGCAAATCCAAATAGTTTTAACAGTCCAAAAACAGTAGCATGATTCTCACCCCAATAAAAACGTAGATAAAAGTGGGGCTATGAAACTCACCTCAAGCAATCAACGTACAAATAAACACTAGTAGAAGATAACGGTAATCACGGCACAATAACTATCGACTCGGCACAACCTATTAATGTGGACCAAATTTAATATATATATCTCTCGAAATCAACGTTATCTACCCCAATGTATTCCATTTCGTTATTTTTAAAAATGTCTCGTTTCACCATTTAATCCTAGTGTTTGGTATCCTTATCCCATAAATCAGTCGCATCCTAAAGAGTCATAAGGATAATTCACACATTAATAAGGTTACCCAACGTACCTAGCGGGCTCTTATTAGATTCCTCAACCTAATAAGTCCGCTACCCACGTGGATCAACACTATTAACATTAGGTTATCCATAACTCATGCACACAACGTAAGTAAATAAATACTTAAAACTAGTAGTAAATGCCCATAATTGGCATTTATCGATAAACGTGTACTCGAAACATTTATTATAAAACATTCCCATTTTTAGTCGTTAGTTTCCATTTAAAAATAGTAAATAACAAGATAAGACTTGTTATCGATATTTTTGGTATAAAAGCCCTTTTTATTATTTTGGTTTCATAATTTATTAACATTTTCATATATAATATATATATATATATTTCGTCAAATCCCAATATCAATTTCATATTGTCAACCAATCAACCAACCAAATATACCCGAAACCAATGTTATGACCCTAATGGTCATGACACGGTCACGGTTAAGACCACGTGAACCAAACAAGCTCTAGAAGCTTTTCGGCTCCACGCGTCTCATCCAAACACCAACAATATCAACCAACAAGCTACCAAAACGACCCGACCCGGACCCTAGGTCCATGTGGGTCACGTACGCAACCCATGAGGCTCGTATGTGCCCTAGGTGGCTCGTACACCATGTCACACCCAACCAAACGCTACCAAATCAATTCCACAATATCCAAATACAATCAATCAACCTCCAATCATCAACCAATTATCAAATCCAACATCTATTCTAACCAAAAACATGAAACTAGACCTAAAATGCAAAAAAGCCATCAATATGATACACCACATGATTACCAAACACTAGCTACATGTTTATTTAAGTGTTAATTAGACTTAATCCCACGTTTAAACCAAAAGCCCTAAATTTCGTGATATGGTCTAACCATATTTAATGCCATACGTGGCTAACCAAAGCTCAAACAAGGTGTATTCAAGTCCCTTTTACCTTTTCCAAACACGAATTGCAAAACCCACTTGAAACCTTAAAGATTCAACTCTTGATTCGAAGATTTGAAAGTGTTATGGAGGTCCAAATGGAGCATGTAATATATGGTTGGAAAGAGGAGGAAGAGAGCTTCAAAATGGTGGTGGTGGTGGGTGGTCAAGCGTCGTCGTGTGGCTGGAATTGGCCGGAACAGTGGCAACGGCTAAGGGTGGTTAGGGTTAGGGTTTTATTTATTTTGAGGAGAGAGAGAGAGTAGAGAGAGAAAGGTGAGGTTGTGTGTGTTTTTAGTGAGAGAGTGAAAGAGATGAAATGAGGGGGAGGTGAGGCTTTATATAGTTGGACAAAAGGACCCAAAAATAAATAAAATGGGGAGGAGGGGCGCCGGCTAGGGGAAAAGAGGAGGGGTCGGAGTTGTAATTTTTCGTAACTATCCCGTTTACCCATTCCCGAGCTCATATATTGTTCCACGAGTGTCCCATGACGTTCATTCGACTTTCTAACATCGTTATTTATGTTTTTCCATGAGTTTTGACTATTTATTTGTCAATTTTCAAGTTACGGTCTAAAAGTTACGTTATTTCTCGTTTTAGGCTTTTCTAGTGCCGAATCGAATAGTGCCTACCAAATAGAGCTAAAACTCATACGATAACTCATTCAATAGTGAAGTAATCCGTAAAAACCAATAGACGATATAAAATCAAGTCATGGTTTATAAAAATAGTGATAAAGGCAAAGCTCGGTTTAGTTTAACGTAATGCGGTTACCTAAAATAGACTCCCTAAATTGCCAATTGTCACAGCCTCCCAGCCTCAGAAGAAACCCATCTCGGGTATCACTCCGAGTTGCTAGATGTCATGAAAAGTTTAGGATACTTCGTACAAAAAACGTCCTCACGTTCCCAAGTGAACTCCGGTCCATGCCGGGAGTTCCAACGAACTTTGATAATCGGAATACGGCTATTCTTCAGCCGTTTTATCTCACGATCCATGATCTCAATCGGTTCCTCAACAAAATTCAATTTCTCATCGATCGAATATCTCTTAAGGGCACCACTATGTTTTCCTCCGAAAGACATTTCTTAAGATTACTAACATGAAAGACATTGTGTACCTTTGCTCAATTCGATGGTAGCTCAGGCGGTATGCTACGGTCCGATTCTTTCGAGTTGAAAAGGGACCAATATATCGGGATTGAGTTTTCCACGCTTTCAAAATGAATCACTCTTTTCAAGGAGAAACTTTCAACATAACTCGATCTCCAACTGAAATTCTAAAGGTTTCGTCTCTTATAGGCATAACTCTTTTGTCTATCACGGCGGTTTGCAACCGATTCTGAATCGAACTATCTTCTCGGTGGTTTCTAGGACAAGTTCGGGACACGTAAGTTGACTCGCCAATTTCAACACAACAAGCAGAGAAGCGACATTTTCGGCCATCTGATTGCCTCAAATGGAGCGGCCTTAATGCTAGAATGATAACTATTGTTGTAAGAGAATTCGGCCAAAGGGAGATGTCTCTCCCAGCCTTTGCCGAAATCGATAACACAGGCTCTAAGCATGTCCTCTAAAGTCTGAATGGGTATCTCGCATTGACCATCGGTCTGAGGGTGGTAAGCAGTGCTCAAATCCAAGTTAGTTCCTAACGCTGATTGTAAGGATCTCCAAAAGTGGGATGTAAAACGGCTATCTCTATCGGAAATGATAGATATCGGTACTCCATGACGCGATACTACCTCCTTAAGATACAATCGAGCAAGCTTATCAAGACTATCAGTTTCATTAATGGCTAAGAAGTGAGCAGACTTAGTTAAACGATCAACTATTACCCAGATAGCGTCATTGCCGCTAGTTGTTCTCGATAACTTAGTGATAAAGTCCATGGTTATTCGCTCCATTTCCATTACGGGAGTTCGGGTTGAACTAAGAGTCACGAGGGTTTCGATGTTCGGCCTTTACCTTAAAACAAGTCGACACCAACTAACATACTAAGCTATATCGGCTTTCATATTAGGCCACGGTAAAGTTTCTTAAGGTCCCGATATATTATCGGCTCGAGATGAATAGAGTATTTTGATTTATGCGACTCGTGCATAATCAACTCACTGATTCCACCATGAAATGGTATCCGACTGTCTTTGAAGCATAAGGTTCCGTCGGGCAGCTTCAAGCCGTTTTCACTTTCTACCATTCCATGAAGATTCTCGTAAGGACGGTTCTCTTCCTTCAATGCCTCAACTTGGGCGTCTAAGATTTGAGATGGTAGGGCGAAACAATGGTCATTCCTAGGGATCTAGCAGTAGGGGTGGAATGTCCTCCTTACGACTAAGTGCATCGGCCACAACATTAGCCTTACCGGGATGATAACGAATCTCAAATCATAATCACTAAGCAATTCTAACCAACGAACGTTGCCTCATGTTCGGTTCCTTACGATCTAAGATATGCTTCAAGCTCTTATGGTCGGTAAATACTACACACTTGGTTCCATACGGATAATGTCTCCGGATCCTAAGAGCAAACACTACAACACCTAACTCAAGGTCATGGGTGGTGTAGTTTTCTCATCTTCTTAAGTTGTCGGGATGCATAAGCAATCACCTTCTCCGTTGCATCAAAACAACACCTAAGCCTTTATGCGAGCGTCGCGATACACGACAAAGTCTTCGCTTCCTTGAGTAAAGCTAGGATGGGCGCATTACACAACTTCTCCTTGAAGTTGGAATGCTTCTTCTTCCTTTTCTCCCATTCATACTTAACGTCCTACGTGTTGGTTTGGTGGTGACTTAGCTATCTTGGAAAATCCTCAATGAATCTCCTATAATAGCTTTGCTAAACCTAGAAGCTGTCGGTTCGATGGGTTCTTAGGGCGCCCATTCCTTAATGGCCTTAATCTTAGTGGGTCAACATGAACACCTCGACTATCTATTACATGACCTAAGAATTGCAGACGGAATCCAAAATTCACACTTAGAGAATTTGGCATCTGACTTCTCCTCTCTCAACAATCCTAAAATGAGCCTCAAATGCTCTTCGTGCTCCTCACTACTCTTGGAGTATATCAAGATGTCGTCTATGAATAATATCACAAACTTACCCAGGTATGGCTTACACACTCGGTTCATGAGATCCATGAAAGCCGCTGGCGCGTTGGTTAAACCAAACGACATCACTTGGAATTCATAGTGTCCATAACGAGTCCTAAACGCCGTCTTAGGGATATCCTCCTCTCCAACTCTAAGCTGGTGATAACCAGACCGTAAGTCGATCTTAGAAAAGACACTAGCTCCTTGGAGTTGGTCGAATAGGTCATCTATTCTAGGTAACGGATATCGGTTCTTCACTGTCAACTTATTCAATTCCCTATAGTCAATACACATTGAAGCGATCCATCCTTATTCTTCACAAACAACAATGGTGCTTCCCATGGTGGCGAACTTGGTCGAATGAATCCCTTCTCGACAATTTACCAACTGTTTGAGCAGTTCCTTCAATTCTCTTGGATCAAGTCGATAGGGTGCCGAGGCAGCTGGTGCGACACCGGTATCAACTCTATTTGGAATTCCACTTGTCGGACGGTGGAATCCAGCGAATCGTCGGAAACACATCCGAAATTCTCTAACGATGGGTACATCATTAAGGTGTCTTTCACTCTTCTCCTCGCTTTTCTTTTAGAAATTCGAGCCAAGAAAAGACAACCTCCTCTATCGATGTATACGGACCTTAATACAAGAGATGATGCTCAACCGGAAGGACTTCCATAGTCGCTCCGATCTCCTTGTATGCTCATAACTTTTCCGCCATACAATAAATGCACGATCTTCTCATCGCAGATGATGTGTGCACCGTTCTTCGATAACCAATCCATTCCGATAATGACGTCAAAACTTCCTAAGGTGGCGGCAATAGATCTATGCTAAGCGGGTGGTCTAGGAAACTTAAGGTACAACCTCGGACTACGGTGTCTATCTTCTCCCTATTCCCGTTAGCTAATTCCACATCGTAACTAAACCCTAGAGGTGTTTGGGAGATTCCTAGTAATGGCATAAAATTGGTGGATCTGAAACTCATATCCGCACTAGTATCAAACAAGTATGGAAGCATAGCGATTATTGAGAAGAACGTGCCGTAACTCGTTAGGGTCCTCACCGACTTCCTTCCCAATAGCGTAAACACGTATTGTTCCCATGTCTCTCTTGATTCCTAGCACCATGGTTTCCTGGTTCTCCACAAACTCACGCTTCATAGGGTTTAAGCCATTACCTCCCACACCTCGGTTAGCAAATCCTCCTACATTACGGGATTTCCTCTCATCCATGGCTCTCGGCACTCATTCTTGAAATGTCCCTTCTTTCCACATCCAAGGCGGTGCGGTGGCCTTCGGTCCGTTCCTTGTGCGGTTTGAGCTGCAGTAAGTGGACGAGACCTACAGTCTTTGGCCATGTGTCCTACCTTAGAGCACTTCCTACACACGTTCGGGCACAGTGCATGGTGGTGTCGGTTACAATGACCACACATAGGCCTACTACCTTCATAACCTTTCCTTTCTCCATTTCCTATGGCGAACACTCTAGCTGTCTCATGCCGTTTGTTGCCATTCCCTTTAACAACTTCATTCCTCTTCCTCTTATCACTCATATCATTCTTACCCTTGTCTCCTACTTCTAACACATAAGAGTCCATCAAACGCTGAGCCAGAGTAATTACCTCATGCAAATTAACTGGCTTCGCAGCGATGACATCATTTCGAGTAGCTAAAGGCAATCCATCAGTATACCTCTCAATCTTAAATTCTTCAGTGCAAACCATATCAGGGCAAAGCAACGATAACTCTTGGAAACGATGATTATAAGTCGTCATGTCAGTACCCTTAACCTTATGGTTCCAGAACTCACTCTCTAACTTCTTAACTTCATTCCTAGGATAGTAAGTCTTGATCAGAAGAGTCTTAAACTGGGTCCAAGTCATGCTATAAGCTACATCAATTCCTACTGATCTGTGATAGTTGTTCCACCAGGTCAACGCTTCATCCTTCAAGGTGAATGTTGCATACTTAACCTTACAATCCTCATCACAGTTACTAACGGCAAACACAAATTAAGTTTTCTCTAACCATCTAGTTAGGTAAACTACTCCCTCAGTTCCTCGGAACTCAATGGGACCACAGAATCGGAACTCTTTGAAGGTACAACCTCGAGTTCGATTCAGCATTGGGTTCCACAGAGGTGTTAGAGATTAGTCTCGGCTAGCGATTCGGCGACACGCTGCGCCGATAACTAGTCAGCGTGGTGGGTTCATAGGTGGAGGTTTTGTGGAGCAGGACCATTCTCAGCACGGTCGTTCGCATTCGGGTTTCCTGGTGGGTTATCGGTGTTCGGTTCTCAACAGTTAGAGTGGTGGGGCGGACGGCGACCTCGGACAGACGAGGGCAACCTAACGGCAGGGCGCTTGGGTTGTTCCTAGCGAGTTTCGTCTTGTTGCCATCATTACGAAGACAAGAAGAACAGTTTCATAAGTTCACAATTCACGCTCTAAAGATAGAGTTGGGTTCCAAGGATCACCAAATAATGCTCGAATACATAATCAAGGTCAACAAGGATAACGCTATACCAAAGCGAAACAATCGGATCTTGAATCATAACTAAGGATGCGCGTTCCAATAACCATAACTCATAGGTTTCAAAAGTGGAAATACATGGAAGGATACGAAGAAATCAAAAACGATCCTAACAACGATACTCATAAGACAACTAGGGTAGATCTACATCTCGAACCAAGTACTACTTAGTTTCAAGATGGTACAAAGCTATGAATCTAATACTATCTAGCGGCGTCTACGAATACCACTATGGCGATCTCTAACATCGTCAACCTCTCTCCACAAAGATGCCAACTCAACACGTCGGCGTCGCGATCACTCTTAAGATCTCGACCTCTCTCTCCAACTCACCAATCCTATGCCATATCGCTCTATCGCATCTCGAGTTGTCGCGAACCCTCCGGCGGGTCCCTAACCTGCTCCTGGAGCTCCGACATACCATCAAGCAAAACCCTAGTCCTCCCGACTACAGTACCCATATCAGCTCTCAGATCCTTTATACTAGCCCTCGATACTCCAACCAATTGATCTGTCAACCTACTAAGCCTAGTACCCTGTGATGTAACCCTCTCCCACATCAGACCCGTATCACCATACTCCTCAGGCTCTAAAGCAATCTCTGATGGTATCTCAGATCCTAACGGGCTACCTATATAAGGTGAGTAAGGTGGTGAGTCAATGTCTAAAAGGCATCCGGGGAATCATGCTCGAGCAAAGGAGAACACGGTCCGGAGAATGTGCATGACTCTGCAATGGAGGCGTACCCCTTTTGAGGATATCCTCATCATCCTCCTCACGAGGATCCTCATCCTCATCTACATCTTGCTCCTCAATCTCATGCTCCTCCTCGATCTCATGCTCCCCTCGCCTCATCCATAAAGGGAGAGTCCATGAGTCGAGTCTCTCTTGAGTAAATCATGAGGTGGTCTGATGGGAGATCTAGGTCTCCTAAGACATGGTGATGCTTGGTGGTGATGACGGAAGATAGTGGGGCGCTAAGCGGATAGGTGATGATGGTGGTCTCACGGACATGAGGCGGTGCTATAAGCAAGTCTAGGAGTGCGGGCTCGTGCTAAGACACGATGTAAAGTGAGATGCCTAGATGAGCTAGGCGATCGATGATGATGATGAACTAGTGTGACGGGCAATCTCATAAGGATCACCTGCTTGCAACCGTCATAAGAGTCAATCTTGGCGAACTAGCAACAACAAGGACCTCCTCGGACACATCAAAAGCTAGTGAAGGCATAGTGCGTGACAATATCATAGGGTAGGTATAAGTGTTCGAAACAACTAGTTTTAATAAGCGCATCAATTCAACCAAAACATATATCACATAATGAAAGCTTTAAAAGTAGAGGTACAACATTACTCAAAATATGCCTTTAAATAAAACACATAAGTTCCTTTCTATCACATAATCCCATATCAAATCAATCGAGTTCAAAATTCCAAAATCACCATATACGGTTTACTCATATCAAATCCGTAGTATCTCGATAATCACATCTCATTTACCTAAAATCAATAATCATATCTCCAAATCATAACGTTTCCATAATCGGTTCACAATATCCCTTAACAAATCATCTCATGATTCAAATCGCGATTCATACCATAATCAAATAAGAAGCTTGACGGCAGCGGGCGTGCGTTCTGTCGAGGATCAATTTTCTTAAAAAGTGGTTATAGTTTAGGGTTTATAAAATACACAATTCTCTATAACCTTGAGCTCTGATACAAATATGTAACACCCCCAAATATCGGTACAGCGGAAGGCTTAATCAAGTTTTCGGGGCGTTACTATTGGATTGGTATCGAACACAAGTATAGTAAAAGATATTCATTTAACATTCAAAACCAATCCCAAATTTAAGTATTCAAAACATTTAATACAAAAGTATAAATATTAGGCCCAAAACATGATTTAATAAAATAGGTCCCCAAAGTTTATCGAGTCGAAATGATCCTTGAACCCGCCTTCTTGCCAAGCTTCCACCGATCACGTATTCCAAACATCTCTCAAATACGAGAAATCATGCTAAAAGGTCGACACATTTGGTGAGTTCATAGGTTTAAGTTCAACAAAATCATAGTCGACACAGAGGAGTTGATTTGCTATGCAAGACCTAAGATAGATAAATACCGTTTCACACACCGATCCTACCGGATCACCATCCATATAATCATATCCGCATCCGGGGATTACTCGGGCCCCGCGACTCTAGTCCGACCTTTGTCGTGGCAACCTTTAGAACAGGTTGCCAACCCGGACTAGGTCGATGTAGAAGTCTATTCTTAGCTGAGCAGCGGTTCAACCTAGTCTAAGGCAACAACTACCGCGCATCTATCTAAACAGTCAAGCATATAAGCAAATCCAAATAGTTTTAACAGTCCAAAAACAGTAGCATGATTCTCACCCCAATAAAGACGTAGATAAAAGTGGGGCTATGAAACTCACCTCAAGCAATCAACGTACAAATAAACACTAGTAGAAGATAACGGTAATCACGGCACAACAACTATCGACTCGGCACAACCTATTAATGTAGACCAAATTTAATATATATATCTCTCGAAATTAACGTTATCTACCCCAATGTATTCCATTTCGTTATTTTTAAAAATGTCTCGTTTCATCATTTAATCCTAGTGTTTGGTATCCTCATGTGGGTGTATCGACTCAATATGATGCTATGAATGCACTCAAATAACCAATATGTGACTCAATGCAACATGATGAGACATCTAAGCGATAAGCTCCATAGTCCAATAAGTTTCGGAATAAATAGTAGACCTTATCGAATTCGTCAACTCGATAAACTCATTTATTTATTCGTGTCGCTTATTATCCCATAAATCAGTCGCATCCTAAAGAGTCATAAGGATAATTCATACATTAATAAGGTTACCCAACGTACATAGCGGGCTCTTATTAGATTCGTCAACCTAATAAGTCCGCTACCCACGTGGATAAACACTATTAACGTTAGGTTATCCGTAACTCATGCACACAAGTAAATAAATACTTAAAACTAGTAGTAAATGCCCATAATTGGCATTTATCGATAAACGTGTTCTCGAAACATTTATTATAAAATATTTCCATTTTTAATCGTTAGTTTCCATTTAAAAATAGTAAATAACAAGATAAGAATTGTTATCGATATTTTTGGTATAAAAGCCCTTTTTATTATTTAGGTTTCATAATTTATTAATATTTTCATATTTATATATATATATATATATATATATATAGGGTAGGGTTAAAATGAAAAGTTTCTTATAATGAAAAGAATGAGAAGGCATGTGAGGTGACATGTGTCACCTTTGCCACATCACCATGCCATGTCATGTGACATGTGTCACCCCACCCCCACCCCACCCACCTACCCCCATGAAAAAAATTTTTTTCCGAAAAAATTTTTTTGAGCCAAAATTTTTTTTCCCATAAAATTTATTCTTGCATCACGGTTATAAAAATCTTGCATCACAATTATAATTGTGATGCGAATTATAACCTTAATGCACTAAAATCATGATTATGATGCGATAAATTTATAACCGTGATGCGATAACTTAGAGCATGGGGTATGGGCTTCGCCACCGTTTCGTTTCAACGTGGAGCTTCGCCGTTGCATTTCGTGGCTCGCCATGACACGGTGGCCGCACTTGGTGTTTCGCCGTTCAACGAAACAATAAGCGACAAAAACCATTTCATAATAACGTATGGATATTACCGTTTGAAAGATTAAACCCTTTCTTCTTCTCTGTGAAAATGGTGTGTTTCTCGCTCTAGAAATGGTGCTTTGTATTTGGGTTTCTCTCTCTAAAACTGAAAATGGTGGGTTTCTCTCTCTAAAACTGAAAATGGTGTGATTCTGCTCTAGAAGGGGGGTCATGTGGAAGTTTTATTATTTTTTTAATACTTTTGTTTTTTAGTACTTGACCAACAAGATAAAACTCTTTTGTTATAAGTTTTGGTAACTGATAATTTAGTTTATCTTTTGTTATAAGTTTTGGTAAATGAATTTAATTGTGTTTGGAAAATATGGAAAAAGAAAAAAAAAAGGGTGGGTGGGGCTCAAATGAAGAGAAGTGAGTTATTTGTGATTGGGGGTATTTTTAAGTGAGTGTGTTGGAGTGATGTGGATGTGATGTGGCACACGTGGGGCCCAAATGAAGAGAAGTGGGTAACTCATGATACCCCATGCTCTTATAACCTTAATGCACTAATAAGTTTTGGTGCATCTTTATTATAAGTTAATAGTTCAGTGCATCAACTATGATGCACTAAAATCAAGGTTATAACCTTAAATGCACTAAAATCATGATTGTGATGCAATAACTTTATAAGCGTGATGCAGTAATTTATAACCTTAGGGGGTGGCAACACTTTGATTCCATACCTCACCATACCTCACAACCCACCAATAATTTCATTCCACCTAATCACATACCTCACCATAGTTTTTAGTGGCAATGGTCATTCCATACCTCACTTTTTTTCTTTTTAAATTCATAATTAAATCAAACAATTAAATAAAAACATAATATTTCATTAATAATAAAAACAAATTACATAATACTTAAAAATTGCATAATACTAAAAAAATACGCATCTAAATATCCGTCGACCATCCATATTGCTCGCGTACTCACGTTTTTGGTAATCGTGATCTCTCGCATTCTCGGATCAATTATGTGATCGTGAGGTTGGTTATAGAACCTCGTGCCCGATGATAAGCCTTTTCTTCAATATTACGGTTTGGGCCGACAACAATTTTTCGGCCAAGCCATCCTTGTAGACCTTTGCTCGTATCGATTCCAATATTTGTATTTTCCTTAATTTTTAAAATGAAACACACGCTCCTCTTGAATTCCTCCATGCCGCTTCTGACAAAAGATGCCGCAAACCATACCGAATTCATGATGCCGCTAGGGTGGCAATGGGATGCCGCATGATGCCTAGCCAAACCATGCAAGCCATACCGAGGGTGTTGCCACCCCTTAATGCACTAAAATCATAATGTGTGATAACTTATAACCTTAATGCACTAATAAGTCTTGATGCATCTTTATTATAAGTTATTGCATCATAGTTAATAGTTAAGTGCATCAACTATGATGCACTAAAATCAATGTTATAACATTAATGCACTAAAATCATGATTGTGATGCGATAACTTTATAAGCGTGATGCGATAATTTATAACCTTAATGCACTAAAATTATGATTTGTGATGCGATAACTTTATAAGCGTGATGCGATAAAAATTTTGGCGGGAAAAAAAAAATTTTGCCAAAAAAAAATTTTTTTGGCGGAAATTTTTTTTGGGTGGGTGGGTGGGGTGGGGTATGGTGATGTGGCATGATGATGTGGCAAATGTGACACATGTCACCTCCACATGCCTTCTCATTCTTTTCATTCTAAGAAACTTTCATAATAACCTATATATATATAACCTATATATATATATATATATATATATATATATATATATATATATATATATATATATATATATATATATATATATATATATATATATATATATATATATATATATATATATACTAGGTACCCGTGCGTTAATGTGGTACCACAATTAAAGTTTCGAGGTTGTATGTTGCACGTGACTTCTACATTCACCGGAACGATTTTTATATGAACTTGTGAGTCCATTACATAATTTTTTCGTATTATCGTGCCACAATATATAACAACTACAAGTTATTGAAAGGGTTGTGATTTGGCATATTTGAATTATGTAAAGAAAAAGTTGGGATGTATAATTCTTGATCTTTAGCCATTTGATTTTCTAGTTACATGTTTAATGTTTAGTGAATGTTTTAAATTGAGGTTATGGCACATTAAATTTAAGGAGTATTGGAATGGTTGTTAACTTTAATACATTAATTTCTAGATGGTTGTTACAAGTTTAAGAGATGTATGCTACAAGCTATTGATTTCATAATAAAAAAAGACCACTTTTTTATCCCAAAATAAGTAAGTGTGTTGGTTAAAATTTTAAGTCTTTAGGTTTCAAATACATTATAATTCGGCCCAACACTTGTATAAGATACTGTTCCATATGTGTAGAGGACTCAAAGATAGAGGTGGCAAATTCGGCCCTAACACTTATATATCATATATATATATATATATGAGTCAATTCTGTTAAAGATTTTGTCTGTAAGAGCAGTCCCATTCGTAACGTCCTAACGCCCGTTAGGGGGCTATTAACGCCGTTATCGGCGTTATAACGATGGAAGTGGAGAAGGTTAACGCCGTTGGTCCCTGGCCGTTGCCTTCGTAACGCCCGTTAAGGGGTGGAAATCAAGAAAAAAAAATTCATTTCCCCCATGATTGAAGTGTGTGTTCTTAAGTGTGTGTAACTGTGTGTGTGTGTACGAAGAAGAAGAAGGAAGACGAAGAAGTGGTTGTGGCATGTGGGTCTGAGTTTGTGTTTGTGGATTTTTTTTTTTTTTTTTTTTTTTTTTTTTTTAGTTTTGTAATTTTTTTAATGATATAAAAATATTATTTGTATATTAATTTAATAAACGAAATATTAGTTTACGTTTAATAAATGAAGTGTTTGTTTTAGTTTGGGGGTTGAAATTGAAAATATGAAATATTATTGGTGTTATTGGGATGTTAGACCACTCCCAACAATAACACCATAACACCAATAACACTTGCGCCCACGTCGGTATACATCGACTTTAACATTTAACATTAACATCCCCAAAAACACCCACAACAATAACATCTCAATAACATCAATAACACCAATAACATTTCATATTTTCACTTTCAACTCCTAAACTAAAACAAACACTCCATTTTTAAAACACATATCACATTTAACATTAAAACACCAAGTACATAAAAGCGTTAAACACGGATTACATTAAAAACTTAAAAAGCATTACATTAAGCGTTAAAGGCGAATTAAATAAAACTACTAAAACTTAAAAAGCGAATCATCCGAGTCGACCATCGAAGCGGTTGGCGGAGAATAAAACTCCCATTTATGTATCGACTCTCCATGATGTCGAAGAAGTTGTCATTGAGTACCGAGCTTCGTGCTTCTTGCTCACGACGAGCGACCTCTTCACGTGCTCTGCTTCTTCCATAATCTCCCTTACGGTTTCTTCATCTCGTTCCGATTCTTGGGAGGAAGCCTCACTTAACTCATTGGGGTGGTTTTGAAAATCCATGTGGATTGTTCACGGTGAACTTGGAACAATTGGGAGGTGCGAGATGTTTTCAAAACCCCCGGAAAGACATTTTACGGAGGTGTAGAGTAAACATCGGGTTCCGACAAGTGATTTGGAAAGGTGGTTTCGGCAACTTTTACGGGTGGGAATTCTTGAGAAAAATCTTTCGAGACATTTTTGTGTGTGAGTTGTGTGTGTAACTTGTGTGTGTTGTGTGTTCTAAACAACTATGGTAGAGTTGTTTATATAGGCGAGTTGAATTTTGAAACCGAATAAATCCGCTCATATTTGATTTTAAATTTCAAATTTGAATTTGAACTTATCCTTGAAATTGACAAAGTATAATTTAAATTTGAATTTGAATAGGTGGAGGGGTGTAAGTGAAAATTTATTTGAAATGGTTTAGGGGTGAAATGATTTTTTTTTTTAACGTGCGTTGGTAAACCAACGCTATGCAACCAACGCCCCAATAACGCGATGCTCCCAATGGTATAACGCCTAATAACGGCGTTATTAAGGCAATAACGGCGTTATGCCGTTATTGTTGGGAGTGCTCTTATGGATGGGAGTGTTTTTTGGGGATGTTAATGTTAAATGTTAAAACTGATGTGGCGCTAACGTGGACGGTGTTATTGGTGTTATGGATGGGAGTGCTCTAACATGTTATACCGGGTCAAAATATGCCTAATGATTATTTTTATTGCAACAAAAGGGTAAAGTAGTAATAAGCAAGTAAGTAATGGTTCAATCCGGTGAATTTTTTATTTGTAGCATAACATAATGGGTCAAAATATGGCTATTGATTATTTTTAGAGCAGCACAAGGGTAAAGTAGTCGACCAAAACCATGAACTGATAATAAAAGGATGACGCTAAGATGCTACCAAAACTAATACTTAATACTCCCTCCGTCTCAAAATTATAGTTCATTTTTGACTTTTTTGGTCTTTCTTTTACAGTTTTAACTTTAAGTATTTTTGTTTGTGTTATATAATACTTGATGCAAAATATATGTATAGATTAGGTTTTTAATGTATTTTGATTTGGTATAATTTTCATCAACTATTGTATAACATAAGCAAAAATATTTAACGTCAAAGTTGAAAAGAAAAGACCGAAAAAGTCAAATGAGTACTATAATTTTGAGACGGAGGTAGTAGCAAATAAACACTTCTAAAATGACACACATGTTCAAAATCGAGACAGAAAGGCCATACATACACGACACATACACATGCTTTAAGAAATTCAAATGGAGTACTTTAAAATAAACTTATTCACAAATATTTAGAGATCATAATTTCGAGGATCTTGAGACAAACAACACATAAGATCAAGGATAATAGAATGTTCCCTTACACAAAAGATATCACAAGAAAAGATCCATTCTTACAAAAAATATCCAGTTGCCAAAAGCATAATAATCACAAGACCCATCGTTAAACTCCTAGATATCTTAAACAAAATGACTCAGCAATTTAAGCACAAAAAATGGTCCAAACAAATATGTATGGTTCGTTATAGTCCTCGAATTCAAACTCATAATCTCGAAATATCTAAAAACAAGATCCCAAAAAAGGTAAAAACAATTAAAACCAAAAATTATAATCCTTTTTTTGTGTGTTCTAACCAAGAAAAATATAACAACCCTTAGAAACCCATTTCCCGGTAGCCATTTAACCACCACAAAAACTCAACGGTCTTAGTTATCACATCTCAATGGATGAAATAACAGATGACCAAAAAACTATCAGATCTTCAAGAATCTAAAATAAACCAAAGAAACTAAAACCATAAACTATTGTGCGGATCTTAACAGAAATCGAACCTGCCAAACACACTAAAACCACAAACAAAAATCACAAACGGACCCGAAAACCACAAAACACAAGAAAACCCACAAACTCTGAGATAGATTTTAACATATCTCCAAACAACCAAGCACACTCGAAACCACCAAGCACACTGAAAACCACCAAACAAACCAAAACCGCCTAAACAAACCGAAACCACCAACACATGGAGGAACAACAGAAGATGGCGGTGATCAGGGTAATGGTGGCGGCAGTAATGAGGGTTATGTAGGCGTTTAGGTTAGATTGAAAAGAGAGGTATGAGAGAAATAAGGCAGTGTGTGTTTTACATTTTTTTTAGTGAGTTGGTTTGGTGAGTTAGTTTATAAATGTATTGTGGTTTTGAAGGGCCGGGCACTTACATATGTGGACTATTACAACAAATTTTATGAAATGGGCTGTTACGAAATGGACAATAGATTAAGACACTTAAATTTTCAGTTTTGTAACTTTTAATTATATGTGTATGTATAGTTTTAATTGCAAAATTAATACAATTGTTAAGCCTTCCATTAATAGTAAGTGTTGAATCTGAATTTTAAGCCTTGTCATTTAGGGAATGTCCTAAATACATTATAAAGTAGTATAGATTGTGTGGTCCAATGTTGAAAAAATCGGCCTAGGAGGTCGATTAGTCGGCGCCTAGGCATTAGACGGGGATTAACCGCTTGGATTTTTACTAATCGGCCTTATTAATCGGATTAGTAAAAAATGGGTCAACATACCGATTAATCGGATAAAAATGACCGAATCGGGCATAAAACGGTCAAATTGGAAAAAATCGGCTAAACCGGCCAACTCGATTAAAGCGGGTAAACTTTTCCAAAAATTAAAATAGAGATTTTTATTCTATATACTTCCTGCTTTTCACAAAATAAGTCGACACAACCATTCAAACACACCTCGAGTAGTGTGATTTAACACAAAATGTGAAGGTGCGTTTGTTTTTTCTTATTTTAGCTTAATGTTAATGACAGTAATTAAATTCGAAAATTGATTTTTAAAAATTAATTGAACCATTTGAACTTTGAACCTTCAAGTATTTTGAAGCATTTCGTTTATGTTATATATATAATTTTGATAATTTATAATTTTATATATAAAAAATTCAATCAAATTAATCCCTGATTAATCGCTAGGCGGTACCCGGCCGCCCAGCTAGCGCCGAGTGATTTTTACAACTTTGATGTGATCAAAAGACTACGAGTGTTAATGGTTTCAGAGTTAGGATTATCTAAGTAAATAATAATAATAATAAAAATCAATACAAACCACACAGACCATCCGTGTAATTTACTTTTTATTAAATTTAGCGGATAAAAAAAATCGATACAACTATTTATTAAACTAGAAGGGTACCCGCGCAATGCGGCGGCGGGTACCCGGTGACTATTTTTGTGTTGATAAATTTTTTTTCTTTTTACGCTATATATCTCCCCTACGTATTCATTATCAATACACACTTCTTTCAATTTCTCAACACACAAACGGTGACATTTCTTATAGGTTAAGTGAATCTAGATAATGGATTAATCCCGATCTCCTCAATACAATATAACCCCCAAAATTAGTCGTTTTGTCATTAAGGAGCCCAAACGTAAACACTAACCTCAAAACAATTTCAACTAAAATTAAGCATTAACCAATCAACAAAATTCGATTAACACTTTGCATTGATTTAATAGCAAAATTGATAAAAATATTTTCATTATAAGCAAGATGTTGAATCTGAATTTTTAAGCATTTTATTAATATAATGTCATAAATGTATTATAGACGACGAGACGAAAGAGAAAAAAAAAACTAACAACAAAGATTTTCGACTTAAGAGTATAAATAAGTCCAACGAGCATTATAGCCTTATTTGTTTATAGTAAAATCGGCCCCTCGTGGAAATCCAATAGAAGCCCAACACAAATCCTAAAGTCCCCTACATTATAATACCCTAAAGTCCCACTCTAGAATACGCAGTCACAAAACAAGATATAAACATTTCATCCCATCTACTGTATGCAAATCTGAACACAAAACACAATATTGTGAACATACAAATCACAACCCTTTTATTTTTCTTCTATGCACGAACCAAAACAAACATAAATCCCCTTTAATTCTTTCTGTATTCAAACCCACGATATACAAAGACCACGGTGAAACCACAAAGACAATGACTTGATGAAGTGGGTTTCGAACCAAGGTAGGATAGGAACATGTTTGTTCTTGTTTTTTCTTTATAGGTTTCGAATATTTAAAAGAAGCTTTATGCTTTATAGATCGATGATGGTTGTTCAAGCTTGTTAAATCTTTTAAAGATTTGTAAACAAGTGAAACTGAGATCTCGTTTACTTTCGTTTTGTATTCGAGTCTTGTTATGTGGAGGCGAAATCTGCAGTGGTAGTGGTGGTATGGAGTGTATGTTATTGTTTTAGCCAAAAAAGAGAAAGGGAGACGAATATATTTGTGTTTTATCTTAGTTTATATACAATTTGAAGTTCGGTGGCTGTTACTATGATGATAGGTTTAAATTGGCTGTTACAAAGTCTTTGAAATCGGTTGTATCAATATATGAACTGTTATAGAAGTGGTCATTTAATTTTCTGAATCAATATATGAGGAACTGTTACAAGTGGGTATTTAATTTTGTGGTTACCTTACGTCTGGACTGTAATTAAAAAAATGTATTTAACACCATTATTTGTTACGTTTGCAAAATTAATACAAGCAAAATTAATACAAGAAAAATGTATTTAACACCATTATTTGTAACGTATTGGTCATAAACTCTTGAATTTTTCCGCAACCATAAAGTGGTCATAAAGCCTTTTTATATTTACTATTGACTAAATGGATAAATGGATTGTTATTTCTTGGAAATGTTTTTTGGTCTTACAATTTTAAGACTACCTCTTTTAGCAAGTCCAAAATGTATTATAAAGTAGTATATATATATATATATATATATATATATATATATATATATATATATATATATATATATATATATATATATATATATATATATATATATATATATATATATATATATATATATATATATATATATATATATATATATATATATATATATATATATATATATATATATATATATATATATATATATATTTCAAATCCCAATATCAATTCAATATCGTTATTAGTTTCGAGTCCACAAGCACGAGTCATGACTTCTCGGCTTTTAATCAATCAATAGTCCAAACTATACTAAAGTCCATGTTACGGCGTTGTCGGGGTCAACTATTGACTAAAAAGTCAAAGTAACACCGACTTTGCTCAAAGTTGACAATTATATATATCAAGTCCAATTAAAAGTCATAATAGCGCAATTCAATCCCAAATCAACTCAAAACAATCTCGCCAACCAATCAACCAACCAAATATGCCCGAAACCAATGTTATGACCCTAATGGTCATGACACGATCCTGATTAAGACCACGTGAACCAAACAAGCTCTAGAAGCTTTTCACTCCGCGTCTCATCCAAACACCAACAATATCAACCAACAAGCTACCAAAACGACCCGACCCGGACCCTAGGTCCATGTGGGTCACGTACGCAACCCATGGGGCTCGTACATGCCCTAGGTGGCTTGTACACCATGTCACACCCAACCAAACGCCACCAAATCAATTCCGCAACATCCAAATACACCTCCAATCATCAACCAAACATCAAACCCAACATCTATTCTAACCAAAAACATGAAACTAAACCTAAAATGCAAAAAACCCATCAATATGATACACCACATGCTTACCAAACACTAGCTACATGTTTATTTAAGTGTTAATTAGACTTAACCCCACGTTTAAACCAAAAGCCCTAAATTTCGTGATATGGTCGAACAATATTTAATGCCATACGTGGCTAACCAAAGCTCAAACAAGGTGTATTCAAGTACCTTTTACCTTTTCCAAACACGAATTGCAAAACCCACTTGAAACCCTAAAGATTCGACTCTTGATTCGAAGATTTGAAGGTGTTATGGAGGTCCAAATGGAGCGTGTAATATATGGTTGGAAAGAGGAGTAAGAGAGCTTCAAGATGGTGATGGTGGTGGTCGTGGGTGGTCACGCACCGTCGTGTGGCCGGAATTGGCCGGAACAGTGGCGGCGGCTAAGGGTGGTTAGGGCTAGGGTTTTATTTATTTAGAGGAGAGAGAGAGTAGAGAGAGAAATGTGAGGTTGTGTGTGTTTTTAGTGAGAGAGTGAAAGAGATGAAATGAGGGGGAGGTGAGGTTTTATATAGCTGGACAGAAGGACCCAAAAATAAATAAAATGGGGATGAGAGGCTAGCTAGGAAAAGAGGAGGGTCGGAGTTGTAATTTTTCGTAACTATCCCGTTTACCCATTCCCGAGCTCATATATTGTCCCCCGAGTGTCCCACGACGTTCATTCGACTTTCTAACATCGTTATTTCTGTTTTCCATGAGTTTTGACTATTTATTTGTCAATTTTTGAGTTACGGTCTAAAACTTACATTATTTCTCGTTTTAGGCTTTTCTAGTGCCGAATCGAATAGTGCCTACCAAATATAGTTAAAACTCATACGATAACTCATTCAATAGTGAAGTAATCCGTAAAAACCAATAGACGATATAAAATCAAGTCATGGTTTATAAAAATAGTGATAAAGGCAAAGCTCGGTTTAGTTTAACGTAATGCGGTTACCTAAAATAGACTCCCTAAATTGCCAGTTGTCACATGTTTTCTATGTTTTTATTAAAAAAAATTTTTCCTGTGTGCAGGCTTATCTACAATACACACATCACAAAATAAAGGAACCAGTTATCTTGAATCTCAAGGCTGGAAAACCTCGCTAAGAAGCAGGAAAAAAAAGCTGTCTTGGTCGCAGGTTCTACAACATTCAGCTGGTATTTTGGGAAAAAACAAACAGGAATTACCAGCAAAAAATTCCAGGCAGATCGATATGAGAAAGTGAACCCTGTTTGATCAAGATCATGCTAGTTAGGTAAACTGGATTATGAAACCAACAAGTTTTATTAATCTTTTTGTAGTGCATAACATTTTAAACGAAGATAAAACAAAATATTGTAATACATTATGTTCTTAGAATGTAAGATTCTAACAGTTTAATGTTGTATAGTTTGAAGTGCTTCACGCAGGAAAGTTTAGGCATCCTGTTCATTCTTCTCGTTACCGAAACAAGTAACCCGTTTATTGCCAAAGATCGAAACCGGGTTTTTTTCTTCTGCGCTTCACACTCCTTGTTGAGGAAGCCTCGGTCGGAGTTTCTTCCTCATCATCAATAGTAATGACTTCGTCCCATTTCCACTGTATCAAGTTTATGAATCTTTTACACTTCTTCCTCATCTGAAACATAAAACAATTAGTAATGTTTTATTGAACGGGTATGTTAAATTCTTCTTAAATAAATATAAAGATTGCCAAAGTATGATACCTCGAGAGTTGGATTTCTTTGATTCTGAACTTCTTTTGTCACCGGAAGAGGGTCTGGAAGATAGATTATCACTGGAAGAGGGACGGTTGGAAGAGGGGCTGGAATTGGATGAAGTTCAAGTCGAGGTACAATGGGTGGAGAAAGTGTTAAAGAGAACAAGGCCTGATATGTTTGATTCATGTGGAACCTCAACAGTGGGACAAAGGGACATAGATGACAGGACCAATGTTCAAGATCATGCTCAATAACAACCGAGTCATTTTGAAGTGCACTTTGGTTGTCTATGATTTAGCTGAAGTTTTGAGATGTTATTGTACTAAAACAATGATCGCGTGGCATGTTTTTATAGTGGAATTTTGTTAAGAATATGGTAGGATTTTGAATTATGTAAGGCTTGATTGTAGAAGTCTAATTCCTTATTTTTAGCTTTTTTATTATGTAGTAAAAACAATATTGAATGGCTGTTTCTTTTTTCTTTTTTTTTTTCCAGTTGTTACAAGTCTATGGAGGGCTGTTACTTAAAATTGTAAATGGACTATCAATTTCCAGGCCACTGCATTTAAACACTATGTAAATGGACTTGTAATTTGAAAAGGGTATATAATTTCCAGACCATTTGTTACGTATGCTACATTTAAAGTTGAAAAGTATGATGATGTATTGATTTAATAGACTTTGTAAAACACTTTTTTCCATTATAAGTAATTTGTAAAATCTGAATTTTAAGCCTTGCTATTTAGGGAAATGTCTTAAATGCATTATAAGGTAGTAGAGATTAGTTGACTAACTAAACAAGACATATATTAATTATGTGACACTAAATTTCATATCAGGTTCATTTATCTCAAAAAAAGCGTGATTTCTAACAAAAAATGACACTAGGCGGCAAACATCCATTGGGTTCCCGTGAATCCCCAGGAAGTACCCTAGGTCCGCCCCCGAGCTTGGCTGGTTTTAGCCCCTATCATATAGTCATGGAGTGAATATGTGATGCCTTATAGTTTGTTCCAAATTCGATTTGATTTTGAACTGTGCTTAAATTGTATATAATGTTGTTGGCTCCACTTGTTACTAGTTACTACTAATGCGTCCGTATCCGAACAAGGAGGTAGTTGAGTTTACCAGTTTTGTTGTGAAAATGATGCACCAGTAGTCGCGTTGGTGTCTTACTGGAATGTAGTTTTTGCTAGTTACAAGATTGTATACAATTTACATGAGGATTATAATTTTGCTTCCACGCGCGGCTGATAATTAATGTTACCTGTTTGGAAGAACTGAACCTAGCCAATGTGCTCTCTATCATGTTTACATTTGTTGATTTAGGCCTTTCATGAACCTTATTATTTACCCTTTTGTATCTTTCATGTGTCTTTTGAGCCAAGTATTTTTATTCAATTTTGATCGATGTATATATTTTTAACCAGACTAGTCAAGTATCTTATCATATTGATTGTTTGATACAGTTACACCTCTGGAAAACCAATTTGTGACCAATCATTACAGCTTTGGCTATTCCACAAGAAGGTGTAGATTGGCAGGAACACCCTGACCCCGGGTGCCTTTTGGCACCAGCCATTGTCCACCCCACAAGGAATAGCTCCGGCAACTCTCCTGGTCTAGTGGGGCACCAACTGGAATGAGCACGAGTCAAGACTCGGACCCCTGAGCTCTTATTCCACAAAGTCTCTCCAGTGTGCCCATAGGTTTTGCGGAGGTGGGTACCTTTATGAAGCAAATGCCAAGGATGAGACTTGAACCTGGGTCAATTGATTCAAACACAAGTGCTCCAACCATTGGACTAATGCTCCATTGGTATTACAGCTTTGACTATACTATTGTTGCTCACGGCTGCTATATCTGGTTTCTACATGTAGTAGTTGCGAACGACTACTACATGTAACAGTTATAAAGTATGACACTGCTATGTCTCGTAACCTGATATGTGACCATTTGTTACAGTTTTGGTAATGTGCCAACTGCAAATCTTCGATCCACTTCTTCACTTGCTGATACCACCGACTGGCTCAAAGTAACGGATTTTATATTTAGACTCGAACTAATCATATAATGACGCTAAGAACCTGAATCTAAAACCTAGTAAGGACATGTGAAATGGTTTAATGTGTCACTTATAAACGCCTAAATGTGGTTAACTATAGTTGGAAAAGCCAACATGCATCAGTTATCACCAGGCCCAGTTTCAGACTTGCAAACTTTACGCTTATATTTTTGTATCATTATGATAATTTATCCTAATATGCTGTCTAAGTTTTATAACAGGAATAAAAGTGCTCTTTTGTAAAACTGGAACATGCATAAGATGATTCTTAATTTTTCCTCAATGCTTTTTAAGGTTGTGCCACATGCATTGTTTAGTTACATATCAAGAAAAATCACAGCTTAAGTTTTCTGTAAAGATTGGTTTTAGAACATAAAAAAACTAGTTCTTTTCTTAAATTATTTAATATTTCTCATTTGTAACATGAGGATTGTCATGCATCAAGTTTTCTTTTTCTTAATGTGGCTCAATTTCGAAACTTGTATTCTTGATCTGAGTTGTATTTAGATTAACTAACTTAAGGTGGTGGGATGTATGGACCAAGCAAAGTTTTTAAAAAATGAAAAGAGTTTGGATAGATACCACTTCAAAGTACAAAAGGAACAAAAATGAATGCGCGTATCATAGTGTTAAACAAGGAACTAGTGCTTGCGCGTTGCCACGGTGTCTAAAGCCTTATATTTCGCCTTTAACACAACGAACGCACATAAAAAACAATAAAACAAAATTTTAAAAAACAAATCTATATATATATATGGGACTAAGTTGACACATCATTAATGCTTACATGGCACTATAATGATGACATGGAGCATATATGGTGACATGGAAATGCCAACATAGCACTATGTCCGGTTACTTATTTAAAAAAAAATTTGTCTCTTAGCAGATTCGAACTTGGGTTTCGACGCCCATGGACAAACGCCTCAACCAGTGGATCAGTCAACCAATTGTGATACAAAGTCTTAATCCCCAATAGCTATTCATTCCAGAAACATACTCCCCTGAAGAACCGCTCCTACATAACTTCCTCTTCAATGCAGTCAAACAAAATCTCATCCCTCCCCCATTTCTCACGCATTTCCAAATTCAAAACCCCCCCAAATCACGCTCCTCCTAAACATCTCTACCATGTTTAGGTCATTTACATTTGGTTAAATTTTTAATAAACTATTGAATATGTTTCTATGATCTTTGCGATGTCTCGGCTAGATGCAACACGCATGATGTATTCATAGGTATGTGATTCACGACTATGGAATCCTACATTTGACAAGTTTAAGCGTATTAATTTTCACGATAATAGGCTTTTGAAATGATTGCAAATCACTGAGGTTTAAGAGGAACACCCATTTGCAGTTGTTCCAAAAACCAAGTTTGTTTATTTATATTTTATTAAATCGAGATCTCAATTTGTATTTTTGTTTTCTTATTCAGTTTGTTGTCATTCATATGTTTGTTATTCAGGTTTGATGGAGGTTATGTTAATCTCAATATTCTCCATCTTCAACCTTAAAACTTGTGACTGTGAATTGTGATTTTGTGAATTGTGATGGTGAGTTTCTGACTAGACTTAGCAGTAGCTTTCGTAGGAGAATGGCCTATTACTTTTTTTTTTGACATACTAGATTATGTGATTCTAAGTTTCTAACTAGATAGTAGCTTTTGTATTGTTTATCTAATATGATTTTGTGACATACTAGATTTAAATTGGTGATTTTCATACTCTAATTGCTTATCTAAAGGTTAATAAAGTTCATTAAAATTTATGACAAAAAGAAAGTGTTGTATTCCTCTATAGGTATAAGTTGTAGCGTTTTCTATCAATACACAGTATAACTTGTGTCACATATTACAATGTGCTGATGTAACATGCTTCCACCACAATTAAGTAACCATATCTAAAACCTATGATCATCAAGTATTATTAACATATTATGCAGAATTATGGCTTCAATTATAACTTTCATTTTAGATAAGCTTTAGAATGTTTAATGAATCTTCCACTGCGTACACCTAACCGATATTTTTATAGGTAGTAATGTCTGCAATATCTTTTTAGTAATGTAGTTTTTTTTTTGTCTATATTTGTATGTATTTGATGAACAGTTTTCAACGTATTCCAGATAACAATGTCTGCAGTTACATAATGGGCTGCTTCTCAGGGTAGTAAAATTTCTAGGGTATATTTCTATGCACTTTTTCTATCATCATCTTTTATTTATTAGCTTTTTATCACAAGCTTGTTATGAAATACTGCATGATTTCAGGTTGTTGCCGTAAATAATTTGGGAAATTGGAAAACAACCACGCAAATGACTTCATTTACCATTCTTCTCGCCATTAGATACCAATGGTTCATATGCAATCCTCTGCTCTTCGCATTTCCCAATTCATGATTTGTAGTAATCCTATTATAGGTACCAACATGGTGTCTTTGACTGATGTATCTCGAGCCACCTTGCTTTATACTGAAGAATCATATGTTGCGGTAAATTTGAAATTCCTTTTCAAGTACTTTGGAATAAAGTTGCATTTTTACACACAATTGATTTATCACTTTTGAGGCGTTAATAGTAGTACAACACTTGACAGAACAATAGTGGCATCCTAAAAGGCTAACTGTTAGTGGGCATAAAATTATGGTCCATTTGCAAAGCAACTAACATATTATTTAACTGTTTGGGGTCATTTAAGAGGCTTAATACTTAGTCGTGTGTTTGAGCCTGGTATTATTAATAAGTTATGACTAGGTTGACATGTTATGAATGACTTGCTTTTCTGATACGGAGTATTTGTTAATCTGACACAACATTTGTTTGCAATAAGAAAACTACAATTGTATTTCTATCTTTGTCATAGCTTCGACGGCATTACATGTTATGTTTTGTGTTACAACTTGGTTTTTTCAATAAGAACCATTAGTTTGGGCCTCATTATGTAATCATCCCTGATGCAAAAATCATTTGGTTCCTTTTATGTGTTAGGAATCAGTGACTTTCTCAGTGCCTTATCAAACCTGTTAAAGGAGCAGATGTATGAGGAAGTGAACAAGTTTTTGCTATTGGAGGACAAGAAAAGCTTAGTAGATCAAACGGTTATTTATCGGAGTTGGCTACTGCTGCCTTTGCTTACAGAGTAAGTACTTAAATAACGAATGCTGGTGTTTTGATTGAAGATCTCTATTTTTTTTCATTTATATACACTAGGGAGGTGTACAAAAAGTTCATATGTAGATGGTAAAGTAGCTAGAGTGCTATTAAAGGAACTATTTCAAAGGGCGGAATCGGGATTATGGTGTCTAGGTATCATAATTTGGTGATATAACTCATGTGAATTTTGTTAAGAAACATGCAAATTAACTAAATGTTTATATTAAATTTGCGATGATCTTTACGAAAGGACAAAGATGGGAAAGGTGGAAGACCTACGGAATAAAACAAAGATTCAAACCCTTAAAGACTGTGGCACTTTGGTCAAGAGGATGATGAGGAGGTTGGTGTCAATGCTTTGTTCTAAAATATTCCTAATAATATATATTCATTCTTCAAGAACTTAATTCTACAACGGTTCATGTTCGTAGCTACTAAATGCATTGGATTCCTTCATCGTTGTGGATAGAGAGGGGCAAATTATTGCATGTACTAATATTTTCCTTTCTACGAAGATAAGTGTGGAGAGGTTGCTGCTATCAATGTTTCTCCCGATTGTCGAGGCCAAGGACAAGGGGACAAATTACTTGATATGACTATGAGTAACTTTTTTATCCTATTATGCGTTGCTTGCTCATTTTTTTTACTATGAATTAGTATTAAGTATTAGCACCACTGTCAACTTGCAGATTATATTGAGAAGAAAGCATCTTCAATTAGACTGCAAAGGCTTTTATTGCACTCAAACCGGACCACTAATTGGTAGGTGTATATATGCTTTTACATTTTGTACCACAAATATTTGCGGATGCTTATGTATAATGGACCACTATACTCGATCAGTCATAGAAAATACTACCCCTATTCCCAAAACTGAGTTTACAATTTTTTGGTATAGATGTTGGACTAATCGAAAATGTGTCAAAATCACCCTATAATAATGCAACTCGTAGAATCTTTGACAATCAAATTCTATACCATCATATGGTAAAACACGAAAATCTTGCCAACAATGAAAGGCAATTATAGGAAATTGCAGCTCAAGTATAGGAAATTAGGAGTCAACTTTTGTTTTATAGAACGATGCAGTATAGTCGACTCAAGCGACAAGTTGATGAATCACTTATATTTAGCATGACATTTCATTTGGGACTTTCCATTTTGACAACATATGCTTCCGTCAAATCTATGTTATGACCATGCCCATCCGCTACCTGGTACATAAATTGTGCCATCCTCCCAAAGTTTGCTGCACACTCGCCGAACTCTTTCAAGTATGTAGTCTTAAGCCCTGCTCTTTCTTTGTTTAGCTTCTGCCATACCTTGATTATTAACGATCTCACATGCTCTCTAGCTTCCTCTTCAGTTGCACCAGTCTCGTGCATGTAGACTTGGATTGATTTTGGAGTATCTCCTCTTGCCATTTCGTCCTTAAAAAACCAGATAATAGTTAAGTTCAATTATTATTTTTACTATCCCATACCTTTTCGTATTTGAAATATGATATAGAAGCAAAAATACTAAATATGCTATGCTAGTAAGCCTATACACGAATAAAATGGAAATAGTAATAGTTACCGAGGATGTTCCCAAGTCATCAGCAAGTCGCAAGATTAGGGATGAATAATGGATTAAATTCTTAATTTTATCCATGCTTTGTATGACTTCTTCGGTTGAGCAAACATTCATTACAAAACTTATATGTGTGAGCATTAAAGGTACCGATATAGATACTTCAGCAATGTCCAAGTACTCCTTGAATGTTGGTATATATTTAGTATGGTACCACTTTGCTTCTACTAGGTATGCCTTACACAAATCTTCCCACTGCAATATAACCAATTCAAAAATATTAAGTAGTATACGGGAATCAAATCTTAATTTCAATAATCATAATGAAACTTACGGCTTTTTGCAAGTATGGAAGGATGAAGATTCCTGTGTCTGTCAATGTGGTATATGCCATATCATTTACCGAGTTATAGAATCCAAGAAAACATATCTTCATATAGTCGGGGAGTTCTTCAATCGCGTAGATATTCCATCTATATGT
The DNA here is from genome assembly GCA_022545495.1 of Chrysanthemum lavandulifolium. Lineage (NCBI taxonomy): Eukaryota > Viridiplantae > Streptophyta > Magnoliopsida > Asterales > Asteraceae > Chrysanthemum > Chrysanthemum lavandulifolium. Next base: position 15,072,120 of record CM040240.1, on the reverse strand, counting down.
TAAAAACATTTTAACATCTAAGGAAAACAGCGCAAGTACTAGTAAATAGATAATAAAAAAAATTCTAATGATAGTACTATTATATTAGTAACCTGGAGATAACATCGGTAAATTTTTCAAGCTCATCCACAGTACCATGCACATCATATACATCATCGACAGTAGTAATTATAGCGAAAACCTTTGTTAGAATTCTCCTCAGAAGAGTAAATTGTGGTCGAAAACTATTACCAATTGTCCACATATAATTCTCCACCAAACGGTCTCGAGCAAAGCTCAACTTATCATCCCATTTTGTTGCTGTCCACCATCTATTCTTCATAGAAAATATGATTAGTTCTTGAAATTGTGACTAAAACATAAAATACAATCCAATTAGTTTTCTTATACGAAAAAAGAAAATCAAACATAATGCGTATACCTTGATGTGTCTTTTAGATCTTCTTGGTGAACTGCCTGCACCATGTTGAAGTCCAACTTGGCAAGATCGAGTACCGTGGGGTTCATTCCACTTCTTTTCTCATATGCGTCAATAAACCACTTTGTTTCCACTCGTGCAATCCTCCAATGAAGTGGCATATCCAACGCACGACTTGTTAACGACGACAAATATTGGTCACTGATCTTCCCTAAACTTGCTTGTAAATATTTTTTTGTGAAATCTCTAGCTTCATCCAATATATTTTCGTCCTCAAAACAATGATAAGAAGCCTCATAAAGGTTTAGCATACCAAGAGTATCTTCAATCAAGTGTCCCTTGAAATTACCTGCCTCGTCTTTAATGTCCTCAAATATGTCTACACAAAACATTCAAATACAATAATGTCAGGTTTTCAAAGATTGTGAATCAAAGCAACGAGATAAAACACATCCTTGATGTACTTCAAACCTTGAGTGATATGATATCCATTATGTCTCAAGAGTCTAAAACCAAGAGATTTAAGATTTAAATCCAATGTGTTCCATTTTTCGGGACTTTTGTAGTAGTTGCTGTACACATTATCCAAAACATTGCTTATATCATCCACAAAATGATACCATATGCCAAGTCTTTGTAAATCATCAACCAAATTGAGTGTACTTAACGGAGATTCCGCCTTTTCATTCACTTTGTAAATCATGTTCCTCACTTCTTCTTTCAGAGTTTCCAATCTTGCCGCATACTTCTCTCCCTGCACATACAAAAAAACTGCCAAGTTAGTTTTTAAGCAACCATGTGTTAAATTTTCACTTCAACAAAAGAATGAACAAAGTTCATTTGAATGAAAATTAAATAGCATACTGTATAATTGCTAGTGATCGATTGAATACGCTCGTATGGCCATAATGAAGGCGGATAATCTGCTGATCTTCTAATAACAGGTGACACGGTATCAACATCCGATAGTACAGATTGTGGTGATGAATATACTCGCTTTTCGCAAGCAACATTTTTTTCAGTACTTCGGTTAAGAAAAATATTTCTTCTAACTAATGAACTATTTGATACAAAAAATGGGGAAGCAAATGCACACATTGAAGCCATTACTGGAAAAGAATAAAATTTAATATGTTTAATTGATGATGGTACTTAAACTTATTATGATAATGGGCATTTATATAAAAGGAGATAGGTTAGCAAGATATGACATTTTTCAACAAAGGCACACAGTAACATTAATGGTGTGATTAAAGACAACTCATACATGTAACCGTGGTTTTGGAAATTTTAATCTAAAGGTTTCGGCTCATTTAATAAGATAATTAAGCACGTCCATCTAGTATAGGCTAACCCGTTGTAGACTGTAGAATGGAGTGAAAGGTGTCTTCCACCTTAACCACATACAATGAAATTTTCCTCAAATAGGAAACATCTCAAAGTTAAAGCTTAAAACACATAATTTTCATGAAATCTTCTCTAAATCCCAAATCAATCACTGTTTATGATTTTTTGAAAAGATTTTTTCTGATTTTTAAACAAATCAAGTGTGTTTTAGAACAACTATCGGGCTTCGATGAAATGTATAATTAAATCAATCTTTTTTTACTGTAAGGGTGTGTTTGGTTCACCGTAATCTGGCGTAATTGGATGTAATTGTAATTTGATTACATTACGTCGGCTGTTTGGTTTGCAGAATGGAGAGAATTGTAATTCATATTACATTACGTAGGTTGTTTGGTTTGTGTTGTAGTTGTAATTCAGTCATTACAATTACATCAAAGAAGGGAATTCAGATTACATGGGATGTTGGATGGAAAGTTTTGAATTATATTGTAATTCAGAATTTTATTATTATTATTATTATTATTATTATTATTAGAAAACCAAAATGAATTACAAGAAATTGGTGAAGCCGAGACACTAGTTGGGCTCCCACTCCTTTCTGAATACAAAAGCTTAGTCTATGAAAGATAAAAACCCCACTCTTGACATTATTCGAGTGGCTAACGGCAACAGTCTTGATGCGTGAAAGTGTGTCCAAGGCTTCCGTGTCAAGCTCCCCAAATGTATAGAAAAAGCAAACGGAATGAACTTGTAGCCATTTTCTTCACATTTGGACACATATTTCTTTTTCTTCTTCTCCACGCGTTATGTAAAGCTACCCACGGAGCCCACAAATTAGCATCAATACCCGCAAAGAGAGATCCGAGTTACATCCAAACACGCGTCCTTACCTTGGAACCGGTTAAATAATAACAAGTATGCCGACGTAATTCTTTCCTCCCGAAAGAAACCCCATTGGGGCCTCCTTTTCACCATAATCCCAACCTTGGAACATATGTCGACAAGAATATCACGCACCGAGTTATGTCTAAATTTCACCCCACTTCACTTGGAACGATGAGCGCATGGTCTCCACATTGGTCCATATGATGCTTGCGACTCGGACAAGGACTACCTTCGGAAAACATGGGTATGATAAGCCTATAACACGGTCTGACGGAATTGGCGATGGTTCATCCTTTGGCCTAACCCATCAATAGGTATGGTGAACAGAAGTCTTGTGCATGCGGAGCCGGGCAGTACCGGTGAGGATAGCCACTTGCCTTGGACTTAACGAATACTTTGAAACAAGATCTTTCGATGACACGAAATAACACTTTGCCAAGGTTTTCATCATATGGGGGCAGGAGTGTCGGGCGACGGAGAACGTGTCTTTGTTACAAGCATTGTTAAAATTATCGAGCATCTTTGAAACGAAGGGCGGGGCGAGTTAATGTCCGTTTTACCAAAATCGGTCCTACATATATTTGGTTTGCAAACGAGAGGCGAGGAAAGCATATTGGATGATGTCACTCGCCGCATGGATGCCCAACCCACCCATCTTGATTGGGAGGGTAGCAAGCCGCCACTGCCAGTCACCAAATTCTAGTCCGGAAGCTGTGATAATCTTTTCCAAGGAAGCACGTAACATCTGATCAAACCGGACTGTGGCCTCTCGCACGTACAACGGGGAACATGTCCTCAAAGCGTAAGATAATTTCGTATCCCCAGCACAATTACGGAGAAGAAGGAGCTCACATTGGGGGTCATTAAGTTTAAGAATAGCTTCCATTTGCAAGATAGTTTTAGAGACCCTTTTCAAAGCCAGCTCCTGACAAAAGCTTTCATTCAAGCTAACGGGACCACCAAGTAGTTTGACACCATCAGCTGGACGAGAGATATTTATAGGAAAACCACCCTCCACCCTGCTTCTAGGGTCCTCCATAGGCCAGAAGAGTTCAGTCTTATCGACATTCAAAAACAAACCCCGAGCGGGGCCATCCGTCATAATAATGTCGAGCGCCTTAGCAACCATAAGAGTATCCCCGACAATAGTGCCATCGTCAAGATACCAAGCACGGAGAGAGAGCTCACGGGACCTATTAACGACATGGACTAGGGGTGTAAGCGAGGCGAACAACAAAGGACCTAGCGGGTCCCCTTGTTGCACCTCTTGACTGAACCAAAGGATAGAATCATCGTAATAAAGTCTAGCAAGCCTGGCATAGCAAAACTCAACCCAAGGAGCAATATTATTATTATTATTATTATTATTATTATTATTATTATTATTATTATTTTTTTTATTATTATTTTTTTTTTATAAAAACAACAATTTCATTAAAAACTCATAGGATTTACAAAAATTAGTGGGAAGCCGAAACTAACGGGCCCCCACACCTCTAACAATAGCAAAACCAATCCTATTAAAAATATGAACCAGCAAGACGCCCAATGTCTTGAGTCATAGAAAATCGTCGGATGCGCTTTAGAGGTTCTTGCATCCTTCTCAAGTTCGCCAAATGAAGAAAAAGAAAAGGGAGAAACCCATATCCAATATCCGCATTTAGCATCGTGATTTGACACGTTTACGTCGTGCGGCATCAATGATCGCCATACGGCAAAAATCGGTCATCCCAGTTGCGTCAAGGGCGGCGATCCCGTAAGATCAACACATACATCACGCCCACTATCCCAAGAGTAAGCAAGATATCGGTGGGCGCAAGGATCATCCCCATCTCCATAAAGCCCAATATCCACCTCCTTACGAGCGAAATTCGGACCGAGGCATATATCAACAAGAACATCACGCACAAGGTTATGCCGATGTTTAATGCCAACAATACCCGCAGCGAAACAACATGATCCCCATAAATATCTCCGAAAATACCTTAGAACAAAGGCGAACACGGTACACGAGCGGTGAAAGAGGAACACCCAAACGATAACATAGCACACAACGATAAGCCACGGCGTTCATAGTTTGTCCCGGTTTGATATCGAGCCACCCTAAGCCAATCCAGTATGATCCTCCTTAGAGAACTCCATAAAGCCATCCGTCGGGGGAAAGATGGAAAGTAGACTCAACAGTTGGGTAACCCGATCGAAATAATAATAATAATAATAATTATTATTATTAACATATAAATATTAAAATAATATTAGTATAATAATAATAATAATAATAATATATTATAATATTAATATAATAATAATAATAAAATAAAATAATAAAGATTATAATATTAATATTTATAATATTAATATTTATTAATATAATAATAATATTAATGACCCCCAATATTTATTAATAAAATAATAAAATAACAAAATATTATAATATTAATATTTATAAATATAATAATAATAAATAATTGTTATAATAATATTTATATAATAATAATAAAAATAAATAATCATAATATAATAATAATAATAAATATTTAATATAAGTAATAAACAATAATAATAATAATAATATTTATTATCATATTATAATAAATATTAATTATATAATATTTATATAATAATAATAAAATAATATAATAATAATATTTATTATTTATTATTATTATTATTATTATTATTATTATTATTATTTTATTATTATTACTATTATTATTTATTTAGTTATTATTATTAATATTATTATTATATTAATATTATTTACTATTATTATTATTATTATTATTATTATTATTATTAAATAATATTATTTATTATTATTATTATTATATAATTATATTAGTATTATTATTATTATATATAATTATATCATTATTTTTATTTTATTATTATTATTATTATTATTATTATTATTATTATTATTATTATTTTCAATTATATTACGTTGAAAGTTAACCAAACATAATGATGATTTCATCAATTATAATTCTAATATATTACGATTTCAACACATTCCAATTCTTTGAATTACAATTCTTTCAAATTACAATTCCTTCCAAAGATTACAATTACTTTAAAATATTCTCATGAACCAAAGCGCACCTAATAGTTTAGTTATGATGTTTGTAAGAACTTAAAACTTTGTTATTAAGCTTCATCTATGATGCAACATTATATATATATATATATATATATATATATATATATATATATATATATATATATATATATATATATATATATATATATATATATATATATATATATATATATATATATATATATATATATATATATATATATATATATATATATATATATATATATATATATATATATATATATATATATATATATATATATATATATATATATATATATATATATATATATATATATATATATATATATATATATATATATATATATATATATATATATATGTATATATATATATATATATATATATATATACATATATATATATATATATATATATATATATATATATATATATATATATATATATATATATATATATATATATATATATATATATATATATATAGGGTAGGGTTATTTTCAGAACCAAGAAAGGTCGAAGCTGCGAGAACCAGATCAACCAATGAGATTTTTAGATGTTTATTTTTTATTTAATTCAAAAGGGTATAATAGTAAAATTACATGTTTTATATTTTTGAAGTTTGTTAATAAAAAACGTTTTTAACTCCTAAATTTGAGGATTTTTTTTTTAGCACGCATGACTTTAAAAAGTAAGGTGCATATGTGTTTTTTTGTTTTTTTTTTTTTTTTCGTATAATGTAAATTTACATATATTTTGATTGTTCAATTGCTTAAAACTCTAATGTATGTAGGTCACAAATATTTACACAAGTGCATGAAATGACAAACAAATTTTTTTTTACGTGTATCGTATACATTTCAAAACAAAAACATTATATACAATGTCTAATTATGTGATATACAATTCCTATACAAAAATCTAAAAGTAAAGAATAATTGGAAGTTTCATTGATGCACTTGTATTTTCTCTCACTAGAGATTCTCGACTTCTTTGTATGTACGTGTGTATTTGAGTTCATCCATATGTCCTTATGTATACTTGTGCCTTTACTCTTTACTTCTTTATCATAACTATCTTCTCGTTAGATAGTATGTACAAAACACATGCTACTCTTCACATCGCTCATCATACTGCACTGTAACCACAACCAATTAAATCATAATTAAATACAAAACATCCTTATATCGTAACTAAAAACATATATGTACACTCAATAATTTAAAGTCCAAAACTTTTAAAACACATATGTCTGAAGGTATCAAATTCACCAAAATCTGAAAAAACATGTGCACGATTTAAAACATATATGAAGGTATCAAATTCACCAAAAACTAAAACACATGCACGATTTAAAACATATATGCATTAACCCTTCTTTGATTTTATATCTACTTAAAGCACATATGCACTCTTTTCATCGAGTTTTTACCAACCATAAAATACATAGGCACCTTTCCATTGATTCACATTCAAAATATAAAGGCACAAAACTAAAGTTACTTGTTGTTTAGTTTTGTCACATAGATAAGTGGTGACATTATACATCTACTTGGGCCTTAAATGAAGCGTTGGGTTGTGAAAGCCAAATTAATTATCATGGGCCTGTTGGATTCAATTTTGGGACGGCAAAATAAACAAAATTAGTTTGGATGTGAGCTTCAGAGGAAGAAACAGATACAAATATTTGCATCCCATAAATTAAAGATGATCTCTCATTTATCCATATACTCACCATTTTGTTCATGCACTCATGATCATTGTGCACATATGTCTTTACTCATTGTGCGTATGTGTTTTTCATTCTTAATAATTACTATTCTTAAATTCAAATAATACATATAATTATTATGTTCAAGTATTCTAGGAGAAAACCATAACAGATCTAAAAACTTGAAAATTCACCCTATGACACAAATTAAAATATCAATTATTTCTTTAGTAAAAACAAATAGAATATAGATATAAAAAAAATTGTGGATTTTACATCATAAAAGCAATTAAAAATTATGTTAGTGGGTTTCACCTAATAAAGATGAATTCGGAGGTTTCACCTCATAAAAAATGAATAAGAAACAAACATACCTTAATTAGTGGGTTTCACCTCATAAAAAATTCATGTTCAAACTCACCATCAATAAACAATAAGAAAACAAAGGTATTTTAATGTGAAAGAACAAATTGGACAAAAATGATAATGATTTGTATACGAATATGAAAAAAAAAATTGGGAAAGAAGTAATGAACCTTAAACTATCCATGAAATAAGTAAAAAATGATTGCCTTAAGTTAGATTGTTGGCGGTGAAAAGTTGAAGAAGACAGATCTGAAGATTATAGATGGATATAGAGAGGATTTTTTTATGAAGGCTAGGGTTTGAGGAGAGGTTGTGTGAGAGAAGGAGATGTAAACTAATAGAGTAAATGATGCTTTATAAGTTAATGATGAACATCGATGATGTCTGCTAGGTGTTCAAAAATGACTTAATGAGAGCTTTTATTATTATATATGTTAAAGTGTTTATTGGATACTAGCATGTTTTAGTTATTCATGTTTTATGAAAAAAAAAAGGTCGAAAATGTTTGATGATCAAGGTTTTAGACAATGATGAAACAAATTTGAAATTGTGATGAACAATGTACAGTATAACACTTTGATGAACAACAATTCAATATTTGATGACAATTATGGTCTAAATCAACAGATGTCTATTAATTATGGTCTGAGTGATCATCAATAAAGTTTCATTAATCGTGTTCTAGATGTTCATCATAAAGGTCTATCAATTATTGTCTGAATGTTAATCGTTTGAGAGGTGAGATGAAAATAGATCCCAAATTCTCGAAAATCAAATAGACAAATCCTAACCTTCATTTTCTTCACTAGAAAAAATAAAAAAATAAATTCACTTTACAAATTTTTTTTTTTTTTTTTTTTTTTGAAATTTAAAATATCTTGCAAATAGTAAACCGTTAAGTGACAAAAATACACCATCGCGACGATTTTTTTTTATTTTTCAGTAAACGTAAATCTCGATATACTTTTGATGAACCGTGTTTTCGAGTTTTTTTAAGTGTTGAATTTACACCCTGAAATATTACATGTGATTTTTTATATTATAAATCACGTATGATTTTATCAATCACATGTGATTTTTTAGAGCGTAAATTTGAACACTTACAAAAAAACTCAAAAAATTCTTCGAAAGTATATAAGATAATTTTTCAACAAAGGCACACAGTAACATTTTTGGAAATCTTAATTTATGGTTACGGCTCATTTAATAAGATAATTAAGCACGTCCAGCTAAAAGTCTATGATAATGGACATTTAGGGGTGGCGATAACCGGGGTGGCCATCGGTATGACCCAAACCGATCGGTAACACCAATGCCACCTATTCGTGTGGTGTGGGTGTAGTTCAAATCGGCAAAGTTCACCGAATTGGTGTGGGAGAGGATTCAAAGAAAGCCGATGAACGGCTAAAAATATTCTTGTTGGGAGCTTTTTTTTTTTTAAAAATTCCTTATTTTTTACCTATTTAAACACCACTCATTTAACATTATTTCACAAACAAAAACATCTCTATTTTTACTTAAACAAAAACATCTCTATTTCACAAACAAAATGGCTTCATCTTCATCTTCTTCATCCGAGGACGAGTTAGATTTTCCCTCCGACTCTTCCGAACTATTGTTTTCCACGGTTCTACCCATCAACCATTTTAGCCGCTTGCAATGCCATTGAAGACACGGCAAGCTCAACCGATACCCTAGAGTATGTTACCCGTTTTCGTGAAAAAGCTCTTCAAACTCTAATGAATGAGTATTTCGTCGAAGAAAACCCAAAGTTTCCCTCCCATGTTTTTCGTGAAAGATTTCGTATGAATAAAAGCTTGTTTCTAAAAATTGTTGGTGATATTGAAGCGAATTTCGAATGTTTTCAAGAGGGCGTAGACGCGAGGGAGAAAAAAGTTTTACGGCGTCAAAAAATGCACCTCGGCCATTCGACAACTCGCAACGGGTGGACCTCCGGATAGATATGACGACTACTTAAACATGGCACGAAGAACGTCAGGTTATTTTTTTGTTTTTTATAATTTGGTATTTTTTATAATTCGGTATTTTTTAGTTTTTTATAATTCGGTATATTTTTATAATGTTTTCGTTTTTTATAATTCGGTATAATTTTATAATGTTTTCGTTATTTTTTAACTTTGTAGGTGAATGCCTTGATCATTTTTGCGATGCGGTAATCCAATTATATAGGCAAAAGTTCTTACGTAGGCCGACAACCCACGGTGTTGCACGCTTATTCGAGGCACATGAAGAACAACATATCATTCCTGGAATGCTTGGTAGCATTGATTGTACACATTTCGTTTGGCGAAATAGTCCTAGGCATTTGAGAGGCCAATATAAAAAAGGTGATCACCAATACCTGACTATTATGCTTGAAGCCGTCGCTTCAAAAGATTTGTGGTTTTGGCATTCTTTTTTTGGTCCTCCCGGTGCAAATAACGACATCAATGTTTTGAATAAATCTCCATTGTATCTTACTGAGCGAAATGGAACGGTGCCAAACAGTTCATTTATTGTAAATGGACGACTTTACAAACGTGGATATTATCTTACCGATGGAATCTATCCTACGTATTCAACGTTTGTTAAAGCATATCCTTATCCAACTGACCCGAAAGAAAAGAGATTCAAGAAGCTACAAGAGTCTGCACGAAAGGATGTCGACTGAGCTTTTGGTCGTCTTAAAGGAAAATGGATTATTCTTAGTCATCCTCTCCGGGCTATGTCATCGAAAAGATTCAAAAAATCGTTCATACGTGTGTAATTTTCTTTTAAGTATTAATAAAATATTATGTTTTTATTAAATTGTTTAATATAATTATAAATATAAAAAAGTAAAAATAAAATTAGATGAGGTATGGGTTAGGTATGGTTGCCACTAAAAATTTATGGTTATATATGAGATAGGTATGAGATGAGGTTGAAAGATTTTATTAGTGGTGATTAGGTATGAGATATGTATGGTGGCATGACTGACACCCTTTATATAAAAAGAGATAGGTTTGCATGATATGACATTTTTCAACAAAGGCACACACTAACATTTTTGGAAATCTTAATTATGCTTACGGGCTAAGGCTCATTTAATAAGATAATTGAGGATCCCTAAAAATCTAAAAGACTACATGTAGTGAAAGGTGGAAGACACCTTACCACATAAAATGAAATTTCCATCAAATAGGAAACATCTCAAAGTAAAAGCTTAAAACAAATAATTTTCATGAAATCATCTCTAAATCCCAAATCAATCACTGTTTATGATTTTTTTAAAAGATTTTTTCTGATTTTTAAACAAATCAAGTGTGTTTTAGAACAACTATCGGGCTTCGATGAAATGTATAATTAAATCAATCTTTTTTTACTCTAATAGTTTAGTTATGATGTTTTTAAGAACTTAAAACTTTGTAATTAAGCTTCATCTATGACATGCAACATTAATACATATTTGTGAATTTTTTTTCAAGCTTTTCTCTTTGATGATGATGATGAACAGTAAGTTAAGGATGAACATCCATGATGTCTGCTAGGTGTTAAAAAATGTCTTAATGAGAGCTTTTATTAATTTAGATGTTAAAGTGGTTATCGGATTCTAGCATGTTTTAGTCATTCATGTTTTTATGAAAAAAAAAAATAATAATAATAAAAAAAAAAAATTGTTTGATGATCAAGTTTTTAGACAATAATGAAACAAATTTGAAATTGTGATGAAAAGTGTATAACAAATGTCTATTAATTATGGTCTGAGTGATCATAAACAAAGTTTCATTAATCGTGTTCTAGATGTTCATCAATAAAGGTCTATCAATTATTGTAATGTTAATCGTGAGTAGAGATGAAAATAGATCCCAAATTCTCTAAAATCAAATACACAAATCCTAACCTTCTTTTTTTTAATTAAAAAAAAGAAACTCACTTAACAATTTTTTATTATTTATTTATTTATTTGAAAATAAAATATCTTGCAAATAGTAAATGTTAATCGTGAGTTGAGATGAAAATAGATCCCAAATTCTCTAAAATCAAATACGCAAATCCTAACCATCATGATGCTTTTTTTTTTTTTTTTTTTTTTTTTCCAGTAAACGTACATTTCGATAACTTTCGATGAACCTTGTTTTAATTTGAGTTTTTTTTAAATGTTGAATTTATGCCCCGAAAGATTACATGTGATTATTCATTTTATAAATCACGTATGATTTTACCAATCACATGTGATTTTTCATAGTGTAAATTTTAACACTTACAAAAAAACTCGAAAACAATCATCGAAAGTATATAGAAGTGCCTCTAAGTAGAAAGATGATTTATTTATCATCGCGGTAATATTATTTCTTTCACGTCAGATGAATGGTTTGTGAGATATTTAATTTTTAAAAAGAATAAAGAATGTGATTTTTTTAGTTTGATGAAAAATAAATTATCAAAATTTGTTCATTTGATATTTAGATAATTTGTGATATATGCTGAATTTTTTCTATGGTCTAAATGTTTATAAATAAATGTTTATCAATCATTATATAAATGGTTATCTACAAAATCTATATCAATACAAAATATTCGTTAATATCTGCCAAACTTTTTTTTATCAACAATCCGCCCAAATATATATAATGACAAGTATCATCATCTCATGACCTTTTATAAATTGTTATTTTGTCCTCCACTTTTCAAAACTACGTACAAATAAAAGTTAATATAAAAAACTAACGACACATTGACCACTATGCCCTCAGTTTTGTAGCCAAGACGATGAACAAAACTGAGGGCATACAGTCCAAGCGGAAAAATAAGTTCCCGAAAGCATGGTAGGAGTTTATGGTAATAAAAATCAGTACGTTTTTCAAATATGTATGAAAAAAGTTGCGCGAAGTTTGGTTCTTCCTTATATTATGTACTAAGTTTTATTATTAATTCTTAGTCAAATTTTCATTTAGTGCATAAAGAAAAGCTTAAAAGCTCAAAATTTAAAAACTTTTTTTTCACAATCTGTTAATTCCCAACATCATCTATTTTGTAGAAAATTTTGCAAAAACATTTGTATCTTTAAAGACTTTATTTTCTTCTCACGACAAAAATCTTTCGTTTCAAATTTTTGTACAAAACCAATTACCGACATAAACTTTCAGTTTCGTGAAAACTAAAAGCATGCGATTTTAGAAATGGTTCAATCTTATGCATTGCATGAATTAATTTGTCTATCTATGTAATACATCTACATGAGTCTTATTGAATACTAGACGAATTCCCGCACAAAATGACGGTTTATAGCAGGGAATAATTATACTTGCGAACTTGTGTTTTGATGTGACCCTTAATGCAACACATACGGTTTATATATTTGTGCTTAGACCTAATTATTTGAAAACTATTGATTATTAAAAAGACTCGTATTTTGTAACAGGTCTCCATTATTGTCTCCCAAGTGTATTTGTAATTTTATATTTAAGAGATTTTAAGTAAACGTTTAAACCGTGTATTTATTTCAAAGTTTCCATAAGTTAATTATTTTAAGTAAGAGGTGCTTTGAGAAATCCACATTACTCATTCAGTCATTTGTAAAAAATTTAAGTTTTCAAGATTAGTTGAATTTGTTTTAGAGATACTAGAGATAGGTATTTTAATCAAACATTCCAACTAACCTCTAATATTGTATGGAGTTTCATGCCTCGTATGTATGTGTCATTATACCACACATGTATGGAGTTTCATGCCTCGTATATATGTGTCATTATACCACACATTTTTTCTTAGTTATTTAATATGTAGCTTCGAATTTAATTTTTTTGTCAATTTGTCGACCTTCATACTGATGTAAGTGCGCGTAACGCAAAAAGTCACATAATTACTACTATACACCTTCATGGACCAAATATTAATATTCATACTTTTTGATATATTGACATGTTATGTATTATATTTTCATACTTTGAAAGCCCGAACGTGAAGTGTGGCTTACTCCTAATAGTGAGAAGCATTATTTTCTTCCAACAATTCTGAAGTTCAAGCCCACCCTATAACAATTTAGCACTTCTTTTTTTTAGCATCACCACATAAGCTTTTGATAATATATACGTTATATACTAATATATATTTTAGGACAAATATTTTTAAAAAGTATCATACTTGCCACTATTTGCTTTTGTTGGTAACGAACAATTTTTTTTTGCTTTTGTAGGTACTTTTTTCAAATTCATCATTTTTATGTATTTTGTGAAATTTTTGACATTTTGCCCCTTTTAGTTAATAGAAAATTTTTCGAAGGAGAAAATGTCACATATTCCTAAAATGATAAATTTGAAAGAAAATACCCACAAAAGCAAAAAAATTATTCGCTACTCACAAAAGCAAATTATGATACTTTTAAAAAAATTTGCTCTATATTTTAATCTAAATCATAAAGAATGACTTAGTACAACCAACTCAACTAAGAGTATTCACAATGCTCAAACTGTTCAATAGCTTTTTACATTTACATATCGTATCTTTTACTAGTTTTAAATATTAAAAAGTTTTTGCAAAAAGTGGTTCTTCAATAAAGCTTGACGGAAAGAGCAATGCAAGAGGAATTAATTGATATACTTTTATTAAAATATTACTTTATTACAAAACTTCAAACATATGATGAATTGCGAGTTTTTCTAAAAAGATTTTTGAAAAGCTCAAGATTGTAATAGTAAAAAGTCTTTTTAAAAACTATTTGAAATAGTTTAAAGCTTTTGAAAATGTATGCATTGCGGATGCTCTAATAAGTAGCATTGATTTTCATACGATCTTTAGTTATTTTTATAATTATTTTTTAAAACGATAGATTGTATACCCCTTTATATAATTTATCAAACAAATGTGTTTACTCATACTTAAACTCACAACTCTATAATTAATAGACAACCGTATTTACTATTGGCCAAAGATGAAACACCCAATTTCTTATTTTTTATTTTTGTAACCGTAGATTCTACGCCGTAGAGACAAACATGTCTTTACGCCGTAGGCATCTCAAGGTCTGGAAATCTGCACTTTTCAAAAACTGGACCTACACGACACGAAAATCTGTCAAACCTTAAAAACACATTTCATATGCTATAAATATCATGTTTGTACATAAGTTTCCGCGCAGAAGCTTTGGTATACATATTATGGGAGTTAACCCAAACACTCCATTTTTAATCCATAACTATATAACTTGTTAATAAACATGCATAAGCTAATAAGTACAAATTTACTTGAAACCGTTTAGACCCAAAAGACATTTTTACTGCTGCTAAATGATAAGGGAATTATCAAGTTGACTACCGAGCGGTATGAATGAGATGCTCGTCAATCAAACCCACGAGCATTACCGCTTGCCCTCAAAATTCCCCTCTTCTATCACTTCAAATACCTACAATAGGGTAAACATAGCAACAATAAATCATAAAGACTTAGTGAGTAAAACAAAACTATTACTAACACGACGTAAATCCAATCTGTTTTTCCGATATCTAATCGGATATTCTACTATCTACCCATTAACTACATTGGGTCATTTCTTTGCTATAACTATAATGCTACTATTATAGAATACTATGACTATCATATATATAAGTCAATCATTTATATCATGTTATTAGTTAGGCACACATATCATAATCTATTGGTGAATCACTTAGGCACCCATAAAATAATGTATTAGTGCATCGCTTAGATACCCGTAACATAAACTATGACGCCATATATGGTATCCTTTGCTAACATCTATTAGTGGTGTCTAACTAGATGCATCCTTATACATGCTAAAACACGTCTATACTACTAAAACATAATAGGCTAATTCGTTACTCACCTTTCAATTTCGAACTAACATTCCACTTGCTTGCCTCAATCACCCAAACATATAACAATCATACCTGCATTATTAGGAATCACTAAGTCATCTAATACACACATTGTTAACTGATATATTGATCACATGATTCCCTGTGGAAGATGCGTTTATTGATACGATATATATAGGCGAATACATAATGAAACCCTAATGGACCACAAACTCACAATTTGGGCTCTGATACCATGTTAACTGATATATTGATCACATGATTCCCTGTGGGAGATACGTTTTATTAATAAGATATATATAGGCGAATACATAATGAAACCCTAATGGACCACAAACTCACAAGTCGGGCTTGGGCCGAATATCCCATCTAACAATAATGACATAAACTTCATCTTTGACTACTAAACCATGTCTCCATGAAACATAATACCAAACACTTCAACTACAACTATCAATTAATCTATTCATCGAATCATCTCATTATATACCCATATCATAATTTCTACTAAATTTCTTCTTATCAATTTTCATACATAAAACTACTATCTAATAACAATAAATATCATAAACTAGGTCTATAATCATCATATAGTCATTCCTAAAAAAAAAAAAAAAAAAAAAAAAACCCTAAATCATTTTATATAACTAATCATGAAACTAATAAATTATGTTATTCATAAATCATTTCCATTTTACATGCATGCCCGGCCAGTTATTGTTCTTTCTAAGACTTCTTCATTTTTTTTCACGTTCTTTTTTGTTATCCTGTCAAATGGTGAAATATGTACACGGCTAATTATGATTCATACACAGAAACTTATTATGTATGGACGCTTATACCCTTATACAAGTTTACTCATGTTCCTCCTCTCTGTTTCACGAATCACGCGTGCCCTTCCAAATTAACTCGGCTCTCTGAATAAATTCATTGAAGTTCCGTCTATGTGCGGAATTGTGTTATGCTAAATAAAACAACCGGATTAACATTGATTTAGTTTTTTCATACTTTCTTATCATTAAGACACATGTATTTAACATTGTACATTACATATTAGTTTGAAATTTACTTTTATCTTATTGGATTAAGACCAAAACGACTAAATTCAATTAGAACGCTTGAATCCGTAAACAAATTCAAGAGAATAACCTGGACTTGATAAACCAAGTCAACTACAATAAATCGAATCCAAAAAATGAACATCACTCCAAGCACAAACCCTAAAAAAAAAACCGACCCGAAAAAATGCAACTCGAAAAATGAAATTTAACAATAACTTTAATAAAATAGTGCATACCCTAATCTAAATTCCTGGATCCGCCACTGCTCAGGGCTATCAAAAAGAGTAGTCGCCTTGTGATTAGTCGGTTCGTAATGTCAAGTCGGAACCCAGGTATCTATATTACAGTTTGGTTCACTTCAGAGATTCCAAACCCCAATTATATGATCTACATCAAACATTCCAAGTCTTCTATATTAAATACATCAAAAAGACTATTACTCAATCATAGTTTAATTATGTACATGATATATAGAAATCAAACTCATCAATACGAACATAAGCGTATATCAAATACGTGACAGTGAAACGACATGAAATTGAAGCCACTCCGGTGAAATCTTAGTTACGTGTGACGGTAAAATCGAAGTGTTAGTGAATATGCCGTCATGCCGGTGGAAGTGCGCCTCAACCGATGGAGTGAGGTGGTGCAGAAGTATAGATATGGATAAGAAAGGGAAATGGTTTGTGTGTAAAGTGAAAACGGTAATGTTTTGAAGGAGAAAGGTATAAAAGAGAATAATGGTACATTCACAATGATTTTATGTGGACGGATTAAAATCATATGTGTACTTGTCACTTCCCTTATCAAATAGACTGCCATCAAAAACACCTCTCATGGCATCCTTCGACAAGTAACCGTCCTGATATAAATTTAGCAAGAACATATACTGCGCCCCACTCGATCTTATTTAGTATCCTGCGCAAAATTATAAACATTTACACAGTAATTTATAAAACCATCAATTAAATTTAGCAAAATTACTCATATAATTTTAGTGATCAAAGATCACAAACCATCCACAATGTCAAATGTAATATGATTTCCTTCGGTCATGCTCCATATATAGCTCACTTAAGGTTAGCTTATCAGGTTCTTTTTAATGTTAATGTTTATGAATTATTGATATTATAGATTAAACTAGCTACCTTCCTTCTGTGTCTTATGTCCAGGAATCACTTCCATACTTGCCTTTATGTACGTTGGCCCCGTTGGCTATGTATATTGGAAGTCGTTGTGAGGTATGTGACCCTGTAAAAGTTGATAATGTAAAAGTCCTACACGCGCGGAAGATCCGACAACTAGTTTGATACTTTGATATGAAAATGATTCGTCAGCATGCAAAAAATTACACATAAAATAATAAAACATTTATAACTTTCCCAGGTTTATTCATGACATTAGTATTTGAAGTACATTTTAGGTTCCAAACTTGTGTAATATAATTTAAATACCACGCAACTCGTAAGTTTGTCTTATTTAAAATACATATAAATATATGATAATAGGTCTCATGATAACATCGCACATCTTAATTCTTAACTCAAGATTTCTCTGAACGTGTAAACATGTTGAGTGGAGAAGCAATAGTGTAGCCACCATCAACAACCAAATTTTGCCCTGTAATGTACTTAGCATCATCGCTAACTAGAAAAAGAGCGGAATCAGCAACATCGTCTGCTTTTAACGTGACACCCTTAAGGATCCCAGTCGAGGTAAATGTCTTCTCAAAATCTTCCTGCGTAACATTAATGTTACGTTTGATCATTGGTGTAAACATCCCACTAGGTGATACACAATTGACTCGAATGCCAAATTGTCCAAGCTCTACTGCCATATTCTTGGTTAGACCGACTACGGCATATTTTGAAGCCGAGTAAGCATGTGAAGACATACCACTAAGTTGTGAAGCAATGCTAGATGTTGATATTATTGAGCCTGATTGTCTCGGAACCATAACCCTAGCAGCATGTTTCATGCCTAGAAAGACACCTGTAAGGTTAATGCTAAGTAAACGCTCGAAGTCACCTTTTTCAATGTCTACAACGTTCAACTTGTAAGGATCTAATATTGCTGCATTATTAAAAACGATGTCGAGTTTCCCATATGTGGCAACAGCGACATCTACAGCGTTCTTAACATCTTCTTCTTTGCTCACATCACAATGAACAAATTTTGAGTTCGACGAGCCAATCGCATCACAAACACCTTGCCCAAGTTGGTCTTGGATGTCTGCGACGATGACTTTTGCTCCATGTTTAGCAAAAAGCTTCGCGGTACACTCTCCAAGACCGCCTGATGCTCCGGTTATTAACGCGACCTTGCCTGCTAACCTATATATAGAGAATATGTTTTAAATATATTTTAAATGTTTTGTGGTGGAGAACCGGAGAAAGTATATCAATAATAATCAACTCTCTTTGCCTTACTAAAATTCATTTCTTGTGATAGATTAGTTGGTCTTATTTCAAAAGTTAAACCCTAAACCCTAAACCCTAACTAAAAACAGAATTTTGTTCTTAGAGCATCACGTATACAGCAACGACTATAGTTTTACTTATATATCTCTTCGTAAAATAGCCAATGCCTCGTCCATTTACGTTTATGCTTATGATTATATGCAAGGTTGCAAAAATCGCTAGGCGGTAGTTGGGCGGGTACCGCCTAGCGATTAATCGGTTATGCGGGGATTAATCGGATTGGACTTTTTATATATAAAATTATAAAATTTTGAAACTATATGCATTTTTTACCGATTTGGCCGATTTATGCCTCATTTTTCCGATTTCTATACATAACCGATTTGGCCGATTTATCCGATTTTTGTCCGATTTACACCCGATTTGTAGCCGATTAATCGTTTTGTTGACCAATTTTTGACCAAACCGATTAATAAGGCCGATTAGTGAAAATCGAGGCGGTTAATCCCCGTCTAGCGATTAATCGCCGATTAATCGTCCGCCTAGGCCGATTTTTGCAACACTCATTATACGTGAATGAAATATATATAGCTTCATTTCAATAAAATTATCAGACTCAAAATTTAATAATAATTTTTCTCGAGTTTTCAGAATTTAAACATTTAAATTATTAAAAATAAATAATAAATAATAAATAAAACCCTATTAAAATTGAGCAACCTGCGACAACAAAATCTTTTAAAAAAACCGTAGTAATTTCAAAGGCTTCAAGGGTTGTATTTAAAATAACATTATATTCTGATTGTCTATTGTAATTTATGTTTACGGCCAAAAGTATAGAATTCTCAATTCTCATAATTTTATAAATTTAACAAACATCTCCTATACTTTGTATTATTTATAACTAACATCTATTGTTATTAATATTGTTTATAAACGAGATTTATTTGCCCGCGCGTTGCAACAGGTGCGACAACAATCATTTTTTGTTAGCTAAGTAAGATTCTCATTTAGATAATGTATCACGAAAAAGCAAAATATCGATAACGCTATGAATATAACAATAATATTACTAATAATGTAAAATTAAATTGCTTTCATTTCTAAAATGCATCCACCCTCGTTTCAAATGCTTTTTGAAGACTACTAATATATTAGTTAATTAATAATAATACAATTTCCCAAATATGAATTGTGGAAAATAACAAAGAAAAAAATATTATGAAAGGAAAAACTTTAGAGGTTTTAGGCACTAAATTCTTATTTTATAAAACTTTAGAGCATAATTTGAATCTCGATCGACATTTACTAATTTTTAATATTAAACGGTGTCATAGTATAAGCTAAATACTTTTAAAGGCTGAATTGTTACAATGCCGGCTAAAATAAAAAGTATATATTATTCTAAAGTCTAACATACTCAAAGGACTATTTTTGATATTAACTATAGTAATTTACTACTCATGAATAATAACATTTATTATGGTAAATGTTAAATATAGAATATTATTATCATTATTAGATTAAATTAATGTATACGTAAATAATACGTGAAATTGTACATACAACAACAATTCATATAATTCTTCTTTAAAATTTAAATCAGACATTCGAGAAAATAAGTTTTAAGAATTCTCGTTTAACAACCCGTGCATACATTGGTTAAAACAATTAAATACATCTAAACTTATAAGTAAATAATTGCAATACCAAAACATGTGTATGCATGAGATTATGAAAGCACGAGTTGTTAAGATATAAAATAAACACATACATAGCCATTATTCATGTAAAGAGTGACATCTAAAAAAGTATTTATATAATATTCTCGTTGAATAACCCACATGCTTACGGGCAAAAAAATTAAATATGGGATAAATTATTATTAGTTCATGAATATTAAACTAGAATTTATTAAAGGCTTGTGTCCAATTAGTATTTCATGTTATGTAAGAAACTCAACAACCATTTGGTTATGGATTCAAATGATTTAAGGAAATGTGAGATGATTTTGGTAGTATATATATGTGAGATAATTAGTTGTATTTAATATAATAAAATTAAACTAAATATCGATTTTGATCTAAATCCGCATGTGATTGTTCTTTTACGTCTTCAAATATATGTTTCATAAATAATTGTGACGGTTTTAAGGTTATAAATTCCCACCAACAAAAAGTAGTTAAAAATATAACTATTAGATGTACTAATAGTTTAGACCCTGTTTGTATGCGGGTATTATATCAAATATTTATTAAATGCAGTTTTATATTTATTAAACTTTATCATACAAGGATAATATAATATCTACAAACTCTAAACATTGTACATATATTTCAAAACAAAGTCTCAAACAAAATTTGTAACATGTAAACACTTGTTAATTCTTATTCCTAATGCTTCTAAAACTTGACATGATTTTTCAATTTCGTAAAATGAAATAATAAAATATTAAAAAAATATGTGAGAAAAAAAAACTTAACCATTTTGTGATGGTTGTCATTATTTGTGAAAATATGAAATAGCTAGAAAGAGAGATGGATTATAGGAAATAGAAAACCTAAGAGTTTTATAGAGGTGATTGATTGAACGACTTATTCCTTTTTTGACTTTTCCTTGTAAATTTAAAGAAGCATTTAATCTAGAGTATTTTGTTTGACTATAGTTGTTTGAAAACATATATAAAAAAATCTTGTACATTTAAAGTTAATTACACTAATGTACTCCGTATTTGTTGTTTTCATTCTGCACAAATTGTTAGCTAGACTTAGCAGTGGAGTTTCTTTTCAATTTCTTTTACCATACATATGTTTTTATATAGTTAAGTGGTCAATTAACACTATATCTCTTGCTCACAGTCAATCGGCGTATTTTATTCAAGACCATTGGTTTCATAACATCTCTAACCCATTAACTCATAAAGCATCACAATTTCACAAACATATAAATTGTAAACTCAAATAACTTATGTCTCAAACTTTGGTACCATATTGATCGAAGTTTCAAACACCTAATAAGAACTTGGCTAACTCATTGATACGGACCTATTATATGTTCATTCTAAAAACATCACACTAAACCTCTTACGAAAACGAAAACACAATTTGCAAATTAGCGAATAAAGAACAATGGTTCTTGGGTGCCACCGTATGATGTTGTTTCTCACATGATCTTTTGCCGCATATAATCTACGATTTTTTTCGTATGTACATGAGAAACATGGAGATTGTGGGTGAGCGTTGGCGAGAGTAAAATAACATAGAGTCTAATCGTAATTACTCAATCAGTTGGGGAAGGGTTTTGACGTCTTTAATTTTTATGCCATGGAGTGTAACTGTGTAAGGATTGAAACAAGAAAATAAGAAAATATATATTACTGTATCATGTATTCAAGTAAATATTTTAACAACTACAGTAGTTGTGTATTTATTGTTTTAAATTGCAAGGGTCCAAAAAGAACCTCTATTTAATAGAGTTAAGGATGTTCTAGTAACAATAACAAATAATTCAAAAGATTACCCGTTTCGTTTTATTTTTATTGTGCACGTTGTTATTATTTACTTTCTAACAATAGAAGTAAAAATTTATTAACTTTTCTCATCTCAACTTTTATATAATAAAAAGCAAATTAGTGTGTCTAAATCAATTATTTTATTAATAAATAGGATAGCTCAATTTTTAAATCGAAGATTCCTATTGACTAATAAAAGTTAAAATATGCTTTCTTTTTATCAAATCCATATAAATTGTCAAACGAAATAAATATTTAAAAAAACACACTTGTCATTTTCAAAAAATTAAAGGGTAATAAAATTGTTAAATTTAGATAATTATATTAACTCAAGTGTAAATTTATGAGTTTTCATTCTTTTTAATAATTTAAAAAAATAACCAAATACCCCTTAAACTTTATAAGCACATAGACTTTAATACTTTAAAAAAACAAAACAAAAAACCTATAATTTTTTATTTATAATTATTATTATCAATATAGATAAAATTCATGTATTTGTACGAAATTATAAATATTAAAATAAAAGCTCGAGTTATTGTAATATGTAATTGAATAATTGAGATTTTACATATACGAGCAACTCATGGTATTCCTTTCTATAAGTTTAAGTTAGGATATCCCAAAACAAATTACACACGTGCGTTCAATAACGACTAATGTTATTTCTTTTTATAAGTTTAACGCGTGCGTACATAGATTTGAACAATAAATACGACTTTAAATATTATTGAATGGAAAATAAATATCAAAATGTAAGCTCATTTACTATGATATGAAAGTAAATGTACAAGATTTTACTTATAACAATGACTCATGGAAATCCTATCTAAATTTTAAATAAGGATGTCCGAAAAATGAATTTTTTTTAAACTTAATCTTTTAACATCGTTAGTGGTCATTGCGTGCTATTAATCACGCATATAGAAAACCCAAGAGTTTTATAGAGGGGATTGAATGATCGGCTTATTCATTTTGACCTTTCCTTGTAAATTTAAAGAAGCATTTAATCTAGAGTTCTTTGTTTGACCATAGTTGTTTGAAAAAATATATAAACAAGACTTGTACATTTAAAGTTTATTACGCTGTTATGTACTTTGTATTTGTTATTTTCTATCTACACAAATTGTCAGGTCGACTTAGCACTGGAGTTTCTTTTCAATTTCTTTCACCATACTTATGTTTTTATATAGTTAAGTGATCAATTAACACTATATCTCTTGCTCACATTCAATCGGCGTATTTTATTCAAGACCATTGGTCTCATAAATTCCCTAACCCATTAACTCATAAAGCATCACAATCTCGCAAACATATAAATTGTAAACTCAAATAACTTATGTCTCAAACTTTGGTACCATATTGATCGAAGTTTCACACACCTGATAAGAACTTGGCTAAATCACTGATACGGATCTATTATATGTTGATTCTAAAAACATCACAGTAAACCTCTTAGGAAAACGAAATCCCAATTTGTAAATTAATGATTAAAGAACAATGGTTCTTGGGTGCCATCGTATCATGTTGTTTCTCACATGATCTTATCCCGCATATAATCTACGATTTTTTTTGTACGTACTTGAGAAACATGGAGATTTTGGGTGAGCGTTTGCGAGAGTGAAATAACATAGAGTCTAATCGTAATTATTCAATCAGTTGGGGGAGGGTTTTGACGTCATTAATTTTTATGCCATAGAGTGTAACTTTGTAAGGATTGAAACAAGAAAATAAGAAAATATATATTATTGTATCATGTATTCATGTAAATGTTTTAACAACTACGGTTGTTATTTTTTTATTTATTTTTTTTTTATTATTATTTTTTTTTAATTAGAAGGGTCGAAACAAAAATTCAATTTAATGGAGTTAAGGTCGTTCTAGTGACAATAACAAATAATTCAAAAGATTACTTGTTTCGTTTCATTTTTATTGTGCACGTTGTTATTATTTTAGTTGTTAAATATATTATTTTCTTTCTCACATAAGAATTTAAAATTTATTAATTTTCCTCATCTCAGCTTTTCTTTAATAAAAAGTAAATTAGTGTGTCAAAATCAATTATCTTATTTATAAATTGGAAAGCTCAATTTTAGAATAGAACATTCCTATTGACTAATAAAAGTTAAAATAGGCTTTCATTTGATCAGATCCATCCAAATTTCGTCAAACAAAATAAATATGTATAAAAACACACTTGTCATTTTTATAAAAATAAAGTAATAAATAAAACTTTAGTTGTTGTATTTTGATAATTATATAAAGTTAAGTGTAAACTTATGAGTTTTCAATTATTTGATAACTTTAAATAATAACCAAATACCCCTTAAACTTTATACGCCCCTAGACTTTATACTTTAAAAAGAAAAAAACCATATATGTTGTTATTTATAATTATTATTCTCATTATAGATAAAATTCATGTATTTGATTTTACTTATAACGGGATCATAAATATCAAAATGAAAGCTCGAGTTATTGTAATATGTAATTAAATGATAAGGTTTTAAAAGGTACCATTTTGAGGGTCATTTAAGTCCTTATTTGATCACTTTTGTATCCGTTATTGCTTAATATCGCTCCTTTTCACTTTTAGGTCTCGTGAAGGCAAAATGTCGGAATGGCACTTATTTGGACGTAAAAGGCGAATATATGAAGAAAATGGCCAAAGTCGAAATCGAGACACTCACACTGCCGAATGTAGAAGGCGACGCGCCAGAGCTATTTGCGACGCCGCCGGAGAATTATTGTGACGGTCGAACTCAAAACTCGTGTTTTCAAGAGACGGCGCCTAGTTGTGAAAGAGTAGGTCGTCGCTACTCGCACGGCCTAGATGCGATCCGCACGACGCCGGAAGTCAAGAGGACGGCGCCACGGACATAAGGTGACGCCGCCGCAAGGTTAACGTGGCCAAGACGAAACCCTAACGAGTGGCGACACGACGCGCCACTAAACATAAGGTGACGCCGCCGCAATTGTAATCTTATATATAGAATCCGAATTTTTCGCTTTGTGTGGAGAGTCTTTGGAGTAAAACCTAAAACCGAACCTAAGGTGTCTTGTACAAGATTTTAGGGTTTTAACCCTATCTTACACCAAGATAAGTCTTTGCTTCATTAATTCAATTATGTCTTTGATTATTTGTGTGTATGCTTGCATGTTCTCCATGTCCCGCTAATTTATTTGTGTGTTTGCTTAGGAAGTATGAAACTTAATTATTGAATATTGATTGGTTGTTTCTTATCTTAGTTGATTAATGATCTAGTAATGCGATAGGTCATTCGTTGTGTACTTAATGCTTGATTCATCTTTGTGAACCTTAGAGTATGATTACCGAGTGATTGTAGGCTAAACCATCCAAGAGTGCCTTAGAGTAGGAGTCTATAATCTCTAAGTGGATTTGTAGACAAGACCCTTTGGTAAGTTCAAAGAGTTAGGAGAAACGATACCCTACAACTTTAGAAACACAACGCAACTAGGAATAAGACGTGACACTCAACCATCAATAGGAGATAATTAAGGAGTAATACAAACTAAGTAAACACATCTTTAAACTATCATACGAGCACACATTAATTAGACATAGACTCCCACAACCTTAGTTTAGATAATTAGATAATAGTAGAGTAATCGGTAGAAATACCAACCCCCAAATCCAATACCCGAGATTCGTACCTTTCCATTTTCATAAAATATAAAAGATAAAAATAATCTTCCTCAACCTTAACCTTAGCGTAGTAACTCCCTACTAGCATTCCTATTCCCCAGAGAACGATATCAATACCCGTGGCTTACCCTAATTACTACACTACAACGATTAGGTTCATCGCCTAGGTGTTATAAAACTTGCTCAAGAAAAGGAAGTTCCTTTGACCCGAACGACGCTGTAGCGTTATCAAGTTTTTGGCGCCACGCCGGGAATAGAATAGCTAGTTAGTAGTCCACCTCGCTTAGGTTTCTTTGCTTGATTCCTATCAAGTAAACTTTTTCTCATTTTAGATTTCTCTTAGTCTATCCCCTTCTTCGTAACCTTTGTTAGTAATTCCATCACTTTTCATCATGGAAGGTGATAACCCACTACCATTCATCAACATACCACCAAATGACCCGCCAAGAGCCCGCACTTTGGTGAATACTCAAGACCAAGCCACTTAGGCTATAGGAACACCATTGAGCTTCCCGACCAAGCCCAAACTACGGCCCCGCGATCCGACACCATCCGGTTGGTGCAAAACGGATGTGCATTCCATGGACTTCGTTCAAGATCCAAATCAAGATCCGAGGATTTCTCAAAATCGCCGATTCCATCGACCTTGATGCTACTACTCGGGAGACCACGCTACCGCTGCCTCTTCCAATCTCTCTACGGGACCAAGCTAGTAATTGGCTTGAGCGACTTCCCGCCGGCTCCATCTCAAGTCGATGATCTTACTCGCCTTGCTCAATTTTTCCCACCGGGAGAACTACTAAGCTTAGGCGAGACATCTTGACATTCCAAAGCAGCCCAAGGTGAGTCTCTTTACAAAGCATGGACTCGATTAAGGAATTACTCCGAGACTTCCACACCATGGCATTGATCTTTGGCTTCAAATCCAAATCTTCTATGATCATACCGATTTCATCACTCGACGATCCATTGATCGAGCCGTGGAAGACTCAACGACTTTAATGCAGAGCAATCTTGGGATATCATAGAGGAGCTCACGATCAAAACTACGAAGATTGGAGTGAATCTCCAAACTCCGATTAACGTAGTTAATGCCATATCCACTCCTCCCGAATCTCCCGATACACTCAAGAGCAATTGAGTGCCATCGAGAGGAATTGATTATCTTATGGAAAGGCGTAAAAGAGCACCTGCACAAATTCCTCGAGAGATCGTCAACCGCCCACTCCACCAACCACTCCACACCTCTTTCTAATCTCCAAGTCGCGAGCAAAACCCAAGTTCCGCAAGGCGCCTGCTCTACTTCCCAATACCACTTTCACCAAGCTTCAAAGATCAAATGAGGAGTATATGGCAGCTCATACAGAGAGATTAGCCAAATTTGAAGAGGAGGTTTATAGGCGAGAGAGGAAATGCAAGCAAAATGAAAGAAATGATGGATTTGGTAATTGAATTTACCAAAACAAGGGCTCCCAAAAAGTGCTCGAAGAAGCAATGATTGCCCTCCCACTTCATTTCAGAACGCCTGCTTCCATCATGCCCGAGAATGCAAGGGTTGAGATGTGGAATACCGAGGAAAGCACGAAGGATGAGTCCATGCCTAATGATGAACCCGAGACCATTGAGTACTACCTTAAGCATGAAATTAACAAGAAAACCATTGCAAACCAAGTAAACAACTTTAGGTACAATGAAGTTCTTAGGGATGCTCTTGAAGGAAAGATGACGGAAGAAGAATACGATGCTTTACCTATGGAACCTCCGTATGAGTTGGTCATAAAAACCGTTAACAAGAAAACGAAACACCATGTGGAATTTCGTGATACCGCTAGCATCGGTGACATGGACAATATAAATGCCTTGGCCGATCAAGGGACCGATGTGAACATAATGCCATTGTCAATCTATAATAAGCTAACTAATGAGAAACCAAAGAAAACCGACCTTAGACTTTCCCTAGCTAATCATACTTATGTCCATCCCGTAGGAATCATTGTTGATGTTCTAATTGAGGTAGCTAACATCGCTTATCCAAAGTGGATTTCGTGATCATTGATGTTGAGGAAGATGAAAACGCACTCTCATTCTTGGGACGCCATTCTCGCCACCGCCAAGGCAACCATTAAATGCGGAGAAGGCATCATGATACTCAAAAGCGGAAAGGGTACGCTAGAATACCCATCGTCCCACGATATCCTCTTAAGATCATGGAAATGATTACGGTGGAAATCGAAAAGCCCCGGATAACAATGTTAAGAAGAAGAAGAATGACGGGAAAAGGGCTTAGAGACTTTATGGTTCAAGGATTGTATGCGACATTATGGAAACCCGATAAAAGTTAAGAAGCAATCCTACCTCATTACCTAAGGTACAAAAGGACCCTAAGGAATTTATAAAGGAGAAAAGTGCTCTTGTATAGGTCCCGGATAAGGGCATTACGAGGAAGAAGCAAACCAAGATGGTTTGGGCCTTTCACGCTAAGGAGACCAATTTAAAAGATAAAACCGTAGCCATAATTGACAAAGATTGGCAAGGAATCCACGGTGAGCATAAAGCGCCTACACCCTTTCGATGAAGGGAAAACAAAGAGTCAAGAGGGCGGTGGTGAGAAAACGAGAGCACGACTACGAGTCTAGCTACAAGACTCTTAAATAAAGAAAAGCGCTCGTGGGAGGCAACCCATGCTTAATTGTTTGCTTGTTAGTGTCATATATCTTTTATTAATTGTTTATCCTCATGTTTAAATTTGTAAAATGCTTTATTTTGTTTTTAACTTCGCCTTAATTACATATAAAGGTATTTTACATAAGGGATAAGTGTAGGAGGATTACACACGCTTTCAAAAGAAACGTAAACATGAGAATAACAATTAACTAAAAGATATATATGTTTGTTTGTTCGAGTCAAATGCTTGTATCGAGTCATAATGAATGTTTTGCGTAAATTTTTCCGATTCTAAAGATGTAAATTTTCCGTAAATTTTTCCGTAAAATCGCACCGCTTTTTGTCAGATAACCGACGGCGTCAGATTGCAACCGACGCGCCGTGAAGGAGTAAAACATCGATTACTTTTTCTCGCTTTTTCGAGCTACTTATAAATTTTGGAATTTTCCGTGTCTTAATTTTCTTAGAAATTGTAAACATCCATTCCACAAGCATTATATCCTAGTTTAAATCGAGTCTTATATATATTATTACCGCCGATTTTACGCGAAGGTTTCGCTTTGTTTTCTTCAAGTGTGCGTGTTTAGTTTGTCAAGAAGAAGTTACATAAGATTGGAAGGAGCTTTTCACGCAATAATTCTTCTTGAAAAGAATTTAACCACCACTTTACACGGATCCTACCGAGCTAATCGGGAGTATTAGTTTTTTTCGCTTTTAATTACCTTCTTTATCATAACTTTGATATTTTCGGGAACATTGGGGACAATGTTCGCTTTAAGTGTAGGAGGAAAATAAACGGAACTTTGAAACTATGCTTATCCTTGACTATTTGCTTTGTCCAATTGTGATTGTGTAATAAACCATGAGAAATGTCGGTTAGGTAATTTTGGCACCAAATTTAAAATTTTTCATGACATATAGGAGTGGGCCATTAGTCTTAACAAAAGCGCCTCATGGATAGGAAGTTATATGACTAGCACAAAACCCTTACCACCCAAATTCCACCCAAAATGCGAGGATCGCCTTAGATTAGTAGGAATTAAAGCATTCATCTTTAATGCTTAGAGTGTGAACCGTAGTATATTAGATTCTAGAACTTGTTTTGTGATGCATTCCGAGATCGCAAGTGAGGCTACACTTGTGTAGTTAGGAATAACTAAATGATAAGAGGCATTAGGATAACCCTTGTTTGATACCGTAATATAATTACTTCTTCCACATCGGTTGAGTAATTCCCCACACCCTTTGCGTTGTACTCATCTTTAGTACACGATACCCTAGTTAACCCCTCGAGCCTATCCTTTTCGCGGTTCTCGTGATATTTCGGTTTTTCCGAATATCAATGAAGAGCATTGTTTACACCCCACCCCAAATATACACCCAAATCGCCTTTAGCCTACCCCTTATGCACTCACTTTTAGTGCAAATGTTTGTTATCACCCTAAACCCTTAGTTCAATTATCTAGTTGCTTGCATAAGTTGCTAAGTCGAGTCATATCCTTTGTATACGCTTTGGGATGATTGGGATTCATGGAAAAGTTAAAGTTTATGAAATGACGGAAGGGAACGTTAAATTCAAATTCCCTTTGTTTACGTAATAATGTACCCCAAGTGTTTTGATCTTTTCAATTCGGGTCAAATTAGTGTTAGAGTAATAAAACTCAAGTGTAGGGATATGCTTATAAACCCTAGTATTTTGATGTTATCTTAGAGGATGGTAGAGTAAAAGTGTATGAAAAAAAAAAAAAAAAAAAAAAAAAAAAAAAAAAAAAAAAAAAAAAAAAAAAAAAAAAAAAAAAAAAAAAAAAAAAAAAAAAAAACATACGGGCTACCATCCTACATCTATCCTTTAAATTTATGTTTGTTTATTTCGCTTATCTAGAGTTTAGAGTGTCGAGTCTTGGCTTAGCAACGCCATTCTTCATATGCGCTAACATAAAGATTTTTGACTTACCACCACTAAATAGCCTATCCCACCAAACCCTTATTTCCTACCGTAAGCCTAACGTTACAACCCTTTAAAAGACCTCTTTGATAGTCTTTCCTAGGTGCTTACGCCAAAGCGATGGAGGTTTGATCTATTCTCAAGCCTATGGTAATCTATGTACTAGGACCGTTAATGAGTGTTTATCTTCCATTTCCTATATTGTTATATTTCATTTATACACCGAGAGAGATGTGAGTATCCAAACACCCCATGTGAGGTGCTAGTATGTATTTCCGTGCTTGTTATGACTTTTATGGGCTTATATGTGTTGTGGACCGCTTTGAATTAATGCCGAATGACCCCTAACTTATAAATTAATGGTAAAAGCACATTTGCTTGAGGACAAGCAAATAACAAGTGTAGGGATATTTGATAAGGTTTTAAAAGGTACCATTTTGAGGGTCATTTAAGTCCTTATTTGATCACTTTGTATCCGTTATTGCTTAATATCGCTCCTTTTCACTTTTAGGTCTCGTGAAGGCAAAATGTCGGAATGGCACTTATTTGGACGAAAAGGCGCGAATATATGAAGAAAATGGCCAAAGTCGAAATCGAGACACTCACAACACGAATGTAGAAGGCGACGCGCCAGAGCTATTTGCGACGCCGCCGGAGAATTATTGTGACGGTCGAACTCAAAACTCGTGTTTTCAAGAGACGGCGCCTAGTTGTGAAAGAGTAGGCCGTCGCTACTCGACGGCCTAGATGCGATCCGCACGACGCCGGTCAAGAGGACGGCGCCACGGACATAAGGTGACGCCGCCGCAAGGTTAACGTGGCCAAGACGAAACCCTACGAGTGGCGACACGACGCGCCACTAAACATAAGGTGACGCCGCCGCAATTGTAATCTTATATATAGAATCCGAATTTTTCGCCTTTGTGTGGAGAGTCTTTGGAGTAAAACCTAAAACCGAACCTAAGGTGTCTTGTACAAGATTTTAGGGTTTTTAACCCTATCTTACACCAAGATAAGTCTTTGCTTCATTAATTCAATTATGTCTTTGATTATTTGTGTGTATGCTTGCATGTTCTCCATGTCCCGCTAATTTATTTGTGTGTTTGCTTAGGAAGTATGAAACTTAATTATTGAATATTGATTGGTTGTTTCTTATCTTAGTTGATTAATGATCTAGTAATGCGATAGGTCATTCGTTGTGTACTTAATGCTTGATTCATCTTTGTGAACCTTAGAGTATGATTACCGAGTGATTGTAGGCTAAACCATCCAAGAGCGCCTTAGAGTAGGAGTCTATAATCTCTAAGTGGATTTGTAGACAAGACCCTTTGGTAAGTTCAAAGAGTTGGGAGAAACGATACCCTACAACTTTAGAAACACAACGCAACTAGGAATAAGACGTGACACTCAACCATCAATAGGAGATAATTAAGGAGTAATACAAACTAAGTAAACACATCTTTAAACTATCATACGAGCACACATTAATTAGACATAGACTCCCACAACCTTAGTTTAGATAATTAGATAATAGTAGAGTAATCGGTAGAAATACCAACCCCCAAATCCAATACCCGAGATTCGTACCTTTCCATTTTCATAAAATATAAAAGATAAAAATAATCTTCCTCAACCTTAACCTTAGCGTAGTAACTCCCTACTAGCATTCCTATTCCCCAGAGAACGATATCAATACCCGTGGCTTACCCTAATTACTACACTACAACGATTAGGTTCATCGCCTAGGTGTTATAAAACTTGCTCAAGAAAAGGAAGTTCCTTTGACCCCGAACGACGCGTGTAGCGTTATCAAAAGCTACCCTTGTGGATGATAATGGTAAACCTATTCTGGTGGCTGATGGTAAAAGAAAGGGTAACTCATTCTCTAAGGTGGGTGAAGTGGTTGATTTTGATAGTGATGATGAGGTGTTTGAGCCTAATGATCCTATGGACAGTTTTCATCAGTAGGAGGACATAACAAGCTTGAAGGCTATTTTTCTGATGATTATCCAGCCAAGGTCTATGACTTACCTGGGCAATTTGAGGAATTCAACGATCAGTTTGATTTCAAGCTTCAAGGCCATTCGAGGAAGTAATCTTTTATTTATTTTTATTTATTTATTTATTTTAGTGGTTGTTATAGTTGTTGGTTGCTAGTTGTTCATTTATGGCATGTCATAAATGATATAGTGGTTGTTCAAGCGGCTGCTTGAGGTTATTATGGCGTTTCAGCCACATTCTATTGTACATTACACGGTTTTTTTGGTTAATATATTTTATCAGGGTGGAAGTTCTCTTTTACCCAAAAAATTTATATAATAAAATCAAAATTAGTGTGTCTAAATCAATTATTTTATTGATAGATAGGAAAGCTCAATTTTAAAATGGAACATTCCAATTTATTAATAAAAGTTAAAATTGGTTTTAATTTGATCAAATCCATCTAAATTTAGTCAAACAAAATAAATATATATAAGAACACACTTGTCATTTTTATAAAAAAAAAATGGTAGAAAATAAAACTTTAGTTGTTGAACTTCGATAATTATTTAAAGTTAAGTGTTAACTTATGAGTTTTCATATTTTTTTAATAACTTTTAAAATAAACAAAAACCCCTTAAACTTTATATGCCCCTAGACTTTATACTTTAAAAAATAAATAAATAATAAACCGTATATGTTGTTATTTATAAATATTATTACCAATATAGATAAAATTCTTGCATATGCACGAGATTATAGATATCAAAATGAAAGCTCGAGTTATTGTGATATGTAAATGATTAAACATGATTGTCCATATATGAACAACTTATGTTGTTCTTTTTTATAAGTTTAAGTAAGGATATCCCCAAAAAATAATTTTTTCACTTATGCGTTCAATATCGACTAATGTTATTCATTTTAATAAGTTTAACGCGTACGTACATAAATTTGAATATTAAATACGGCTAAAATTATTATTAAATAGAAAATAAATATCAAAATGTAAGCTCGTGTTACTCGATATGAAAATAAATATACGAGATTTTACTTATAACAACGACTCATGCAATTCCTATCTAAAATTTAAATGAATTTTTTTAAACATAATCTTTTAAGATCATCAGTGGTCATTGCTTGCTATTAAACACGCATATTGCGTAAAATATTATATTAATAGATAAACCTAAATGATGAGAAAATTTTAAACCATTATGAAATATACCAAAATGCTGCAGAGTAGTATAGGCAAACACGGGGAGGATTTGACATATACGTTTTCGTTCTTTGTTCAATGCTTAGATATCACTATTTTTGGGTTTTTGATTAATACTAAAAGAGAAGTTTAAATTAAACTAACGCAAAATTAAGATAAGGAATAACTACTAAATAACGAAAAATATATATGAGAAGGAATATACTTTTTTGGAGGTTGATTTATACTGGTGATTAAGTGGTGATTTGGATTAGATGATTATTAATTTGAGATAGAAATTTGACCCTTTGATTAATTTACATGCTAGTCAAACTTTATTGGTCACCTGTTTCATTTACCTAATAAACTCATGATGGATCTAAACACACACCTTGTGTTAGTGATATTTTGAGTTATATTACTAAGCACGCGGAATTTACTTAGTAATACTTAGAAGACGAATTATATGATGTATTGTAAGTAAACACAGATTAAACACAAAGCTAAGCTCCAATACTATTAATGAATAATACGAGTGATCTTGCTTATCACTAGGGTTACACCTTGAAGCTTATGTGAGTATTTCGTACTCTAAACAATGACCTAGGATATCCTTTTATAGCACAAGGAGTCCTTTACAAGATAAGTATAAAGCTAACAATATAAAATATACACACGATCTTTTCTATACTTATCAATACACGTTTACTTAACAATTATCTAATAGCAGTGGTAATATTTGTACTGGCAGTGGGAATACGTTTCCACTGCTAGTGTAAACATCAACAGCGTTAACCACAAGACTATCAGTGGTAATAGATTATTCCCAACAATCCTCCCCTAAACTTATGATTTCTCTGCAAATCAATAAGTTTCTTCAATCTTCATTATCTGCAAGGATTTGGGGAATTCTTTCAAACACTTCACTTCTTCCTTAGATTCTGAATAGCTCTTGAACATTGATCTTGAAGCCTAAGTAACAATGCTCTGACTTTGTCACTATCTTCATGAACTCTTATAGTGGTACACAGCATCACAGTGAGAGTTCCAGTTCTGAGTGGATATTCTTTTTCAGCAAGCATGAATGCATCTACTCCATTTGCTATAGAAACATGGTGAACTTTACATGAATCATAGTAAAACCATTTAGTACCAGGACATGAACATGAGAATTTCCAGAAATCATCATTAACATCTGGATCATAAAGCCTTCTAAGATTAACCCATAACTGCATTTCCTTCATATCTTTGAGATCTTCAGCATAAAATCTTTCTTGAACTAATTTCCATAACGTATCAAGATCATCTCTGTCACAATCTTTGATGAGATCTTCAAATTGAATGAATGCTAAAGTTTCACCACCTAGCCTTGTAATCTTCCATGTTGGAGCAAAGTTGCTAGCAGTAAAAACTTCCCAGTCAATGATAGGATGTCTAACTTGCAGTGGTTCTGGATAAAAATCTTCTTCTTCTATCACAATCATGTCAGTCAATTGTTCTTTAGTGAACTTCTCAGTTGGAACTTCTTGTTCTTCAGTAAACTTTGTCTTCTTAATAGACTGAGAATCACTGTCGTTGGTCTTTCTCTTCAAATTAGGAAACCTTCTTGCTTCTTCTTCAGAGTTCATTGGAATGAAATCCTTATCTTGTCTTTGAATTCTATTGTAGATACTCTCTACTTTATCATCAGACATTCCTTTGAATTGATGTCTTTTCCAGCCACCAACATTGCAACAATAAGTTTTCATGTATGCAATAATTTTTGCCTTAGTTGGTTGTCTTGTTTTCTTTTGACCCTTTCTGACTGAACCAATTACCTCTTGAAGTGCTTGATTATTCTTCATCTAAATAAAGTCCTTTAACTGAGTTGTTCTTTGTTCTTCCGTTAAAGACTTATCAGCAACTAGGTCAATTGCTTTCTTCTTGATCACTGGATCATATGCAATCAGGAACTCTATTTCTTCTTCAGTAGGTACATAGCTGAACTATGGAGTCTTATCTTTAAATATTGTAGGTTGAATAGTGGAAAGTGGATCTTTCATTCTATCCAGCCTTTTAGCCTCCATAAAGCTTGCAATCTCCAATTCTTCAAGCTTTTTCTTCTCAGCAACTTCTTCTTCATTAATCTTTCTTGCAACTTCAAAGATCATGAGCAATCAATTTGTACTTTCTTTGAAACCTTTCTTTTGTTTGCTCCTTGCTTTGCATAATGATTTACCTTTGTCTTGCTTTAGTTCATCAAATTTTTCACTTGCGTTGGCAATATCATGTCCAACAAGGCATATTTGGCTTTGCGGTGGAAATTGGATCGATGGTAAAATCATCGGTTGCAAGACTAAAAATGTCTTGATCTAGTTGCTCTTCTCGAGTATCGCCTCCTCCGCACCTTTACTAGAAACACCTTCATCTTCAAAATCAATTCTTCTCCCGAGTTCCAAAGATCTGTTATCCTCCCTGTTGGGAGAATTTCCCAAATCTTGATCAAAATCACCGAATCACCATCATTAGGTGAGGATGAAGATGATATCACCGACTTTGCGCTTTAGTCTTCCTTTTAACCCCCGCAACTCTTCTTTCAAGGTCTGAATCTCCTCTTGCAAGTGTGTAATGTCCTTGGCATGCTGCTTCTTTACATGTGCCAGATCCTTTTGTAGAGATTCAACCTGCTTGGCTAATTTTGCACACAAAACCATCAATTCCAATTGTTGCCCACTGCCATCATCACTTCCAACTGTGTGACCTATTGGGAGAGGTGAATCATGGGGCAATGGCTCAGAGTCCTCCCTAGTTGGACTAGGTTGAAGTCTAGAACCACCACTGCTTGTTCCTAGACCAAAAGGTTCATAAACATGTTGTGTTGTAATGAGAGAAGTTGTCTGTTTTTGCCTCCTCTCATAGGTGTGAGAAACTGGTGGAGTATAACCAATGTTTGGAACATTAATTATGGGTGTAGTTTGTACTTGTGAAATCTTTGCAAGCATTTGAGGAAAGAGAGGTGTAAAATCCATATTGCCATCTTTATTCATATTTTGAAAAATTTAGGCTTAAGGCAACGGATTTTATAAACTCTAGTGTGGGGTTGCAGTTGAAACTCATTTAGCACTGCTTGCACAAACCTTGGATACATTAAAATTTTTGTAGAACTCTTTACATTGCATTGCATACTTTGAAAAATATATTTTGACCAATTAAAAGTCCTATCAGTGGCTAGACAAACCAAAGGGTAAGCCATGGTTGAACCGAATTGTTCATAAGAGGTTTTCTTAGGACTTAGGCAATGCAAAGAGTATGTATCAAAATCTCCAATGGGGACAAAACCACTCTTTTGAAAGTAGCCTTTTATCGCTGGCATCATACCCCATGGATGATAAATTTTCATGTATTTCGGCATAGGTAATGTGATGATACCATTGAGATCATCCAATTGGAGAAGTCTCCTCAAGGATGCCTCAAGAACATCAATGGTTACCCCATCCACAGTGGCTCTAAGAGCACCACTGCTTCATGTATCTCCAGTTTCAATGGTTATGGACCGAGCGTAAGTCCAAAACTGCTTGATTTGAGAGATATAGATTGTGGGATTTAAAAGTAAAGCATACCTTAAATGGGTAGTATTGAGAAAATCCACAACTCGATGAAAATGAGCCACTCTTCTCGCTTGACTTTTGTAAGTAGGTCACTTGGTTGTGCTCATCCGCAAAAGTGATCGGTGCCATAGAATCTTTTTGAAAAATAGATTGTGTCTGTATGAATTGTATAAAGAACTTGCCAATTGAGAGAAAATATATAAAGAGTTAGGGTTTTAGAGTTTTGCGCAAGAAAGACTATCTAAGGAAAATATTTATCTTAAGATGATAAATTATAAGTAGGAAAGTAGATAATCTTCTAAAAATTTACCCTATTTATATATGGAAATAATTTAACTCTCAACGGCTAGTAAAAATTTAGTTACGTACACAACAGCTTGTAACGGCTAGAACAAAAAGGGTAAAATAAAACTGCTGCTGGAAACTGTGAACTAGCAATGGTAATTTTCACAAAGTTTTCAAAGCAGGTGGTAAAGAAAAACATTTAAAATAGATCGCCTTTATCATAGTTTTTAGCAAACTACCAGCTATCAACGGATTTGATATGTCTTTACCATGAGCCGCTTTGCTCGGACTAGCCAAGTCTTAATCATAGAGAATATGGTGGGTTCAAGAATACCCAAACCCTTAATCTAGGATTTGAATAGAAAATAGCCCAAGTGTTTAGTCCGTTAAACACTAACAGTCACCGAGTGCATAGTCTCTAAATAATCATGAGTCATCTTCGTGATACTCAAGACGAGGCGAAGAAGTCTCTCCACCAAGAAGGCGGAACTTAAAGGGTGAAGACCGAGTCAAGAAGAAGATGGTGGATTCAGTGAGTGATGACAATAACTCATCGAATCCCTAAGACCTCTCCAACTACTTACATCAAGACAAACCAAGTAGAAGATCAAGGATGTAAAGATCAAGAAAGAGCGGACAAGGCGGATAAGTTTGAATCGATAAGACGAAGTCCTTATCAACCAAAGTCAACTTTCCCCGAATGGCAAAAGATCGTGCTCAGTGTCATCACCGAACTTAGGAAAGTAGTCTTGTCTCTTACCTAGAATAGTCTTTTAAATGAGACAAAATACATCAAGATTTTGTTTTCAGATGATGTCGCTTGTCACTTAGGAAAGAGTCAAATATCATACATGTATAAATAGCATAAGAGATGGAGTGAAAAGATTAAGCTTGTGAATTGTAAAACACACATACACGCAAGCCATCTTTTCACTCCTCCAAATACAACTTAGTTCCCGAGATAGCTCAATGAGCTCTAAGAGTTGTGCTCTGACTTAGCCCGAGCTTAGAGAGAGTCACCAAACTTTGTCATTTCAATCCCAAGTACTATTCCGCAAGTACTTGGGTAACGATTCTTTGTTGATTTATTTCTAATAAGAATATGATGTTGAAAATTACTTTGTGTGTTTTACTTGTGTTAATTTCACCATAGTTCACTATTAACTTGTTTTATATACTTAAACTGCTTTTAAACGATAGTGAACGGGAACAACAAGTGGTATCGAGCAAGGCTAATTATAAAACTCGCTTTTTAGGCCGCCTAAAAGTTTTTAAATTAGGATCCTAAATGGTGAAATTGATGTACCCCAACTAGTCGATAAAAGGGTGGAGCTTATTCAATTGTTGCCCCTAGACTTGAAGTTGGAAAATTTAACAAATGGAAAAAGCGATGCTTTGCTATTTGATTCGATGGAACCTTATTATATCAAGTGTATAAATGAAGGTCCATTTATCCCAAAAGATCAAGGTTTGCCTAAACTCAAGCTCAATGGACTGTGGATGAAAGAAGAGTGGTCAACCAGACCAAAGACTCAAAAGTATCATCATATCATGTCTTCCCGATGATATTATGGAGTCACCATAAGTCGTAGTACAACTAAACAAACTGGGATGACCGGTTCATAGTCATGAAGGTCCATCCGATACCAAGGAAAACAGGATTATGGACCGAAACTTGAGTATAATACCTTCGTGGCTAAGGACTCGTAAACTCGTCTCAAACTTACACCCGGTACAAAACATTGTTAAATGAACTTTCAAATGATGGTGTAAAATTGTCCAAACATGAAATCAATGTTGGTTTTGTAAATGCCTTCCCGAGAAATGGTTGAATTTCTCTCGTGGACTAAGGAATGCTAACCACATTCGTAATCTTGAGCTTCCCGAAATTTATGGAAATTTGTCTATGAGGAAAACCTCATCAATGCACGATACCGACTTGAAAAATCTCGTGAAGTCAAGAAGTCCCCGACAACCATTTCCAATCCAAAGGTCAACCGCTTTTATTCTAACAATGTGATTCAAGATTTTCGGAAAACTCGATGATGAGGCGATGAGAGGACAAGCGAGGAGTACCGAACGATTTAAATATTGAGTTTCGTGAAAGAGCACTCGCTAACTCTAAAAGGTTTATTCAAGAAACAAAGTTTTTCAAACACTAAAGCTAATGAAGACACCGAATGTTTTAAGTGTCACAAAAGGGTCATTTTGCAAAAGATTGCTTTTCAAAACAATTTCGAACCCTCTTACAAACCATCGTGGTCAAACCATCTTCGTGCTTTAGCAAATTTCAACCAAAATCTTTCGCCTCATCAAAATTTTCAAAGCAACTGATCAAAACAAAGCGCTTGATTATGAAACCAAGTATAAGAAAGCAAAAGCTAAGCTTGCATTGCTTGAGGCCACCCTCGTAAAAACAACCAATGTTAAACATGCGGTGGCAAAAACAAGGGCCTCGCTGTCGAAACCTTCGATCGATGAAGAGCCAAGATCATCCGATGATGAAATGGTGCATGTCACAGTAATCGATGGCCCTCTCGTAAGAGGACAAGCTAGTTGTTGGGAAGAATCATGCCGTAAACGGGAATGGGTCAACATCACTATGAAGAAGGTAAACATCTTACTTTCTATGGATGATGACTCGATTGGCGCCTTATATGAATTATCTTAATGTTGACCTTAAGTTCGTAGAAGAGCAAAGATTAAATCTTTTTCAAAATACAACAAGCTAAGTTTTGAATTAAACAAGTGTAGAGATGAACCGCTTATTTTAAAACAAGCCAAGCTTGAGGTCACACTTTGCAAATTCAAAACACCGAACTAGTTAAGAGAAATCAGCTCTTCAAGATGAACTTAAAAGGAACAAGATATTCTTGATAGTTGGATCGCTAAGAATCCTGTGGTCTTTGATGTTGTGGGTGCCCCAAGAGCAAAAAGAGAGTCATAGGTGAAGATCATCTCCCGACTCGCAACAAAGACCAAAGTTCAAAACCATTTGTGTCCGTGGTATGATTACCAATATGTCGACAACTCCAAATTCCAAGTGATTGGATTGAACGGGTTAATCCCGAGAGTAAGCTTCCAAATTTCGATTCGAAGGATTCTTGAGCTCGAGAGCCAAGCTCTTAAGAGCATGCTAGACTCCCTCGATGTGCCCAAGAGTACCGAACACATCTCTCGAGTCTCAAGCGTAATCTCAAACACCGCCCACCCCCGAAACCTCTTCGTGGTGCCGATCCAAGCTCGAGCTTACTCCTCTAAAATTCAATCCTCACTCACCAAAAGAAAGGTCCGACTTGGTAGAACCATCCCGCAAAGACAAACAAAACAAATCCAACAAGAGTCTACTCCCACCGAGACTTCAACATCCTCTCGTCCCCATCAAGTCGACCAAATTCAAGAACTTATCGAGCTTGTGAGGAAGTCGATGTAAAAGATGGATTCCATCGAAAAGCCCCGATTCAATCAAGGAAACTAAGTCACCTCATCTAGCTCATCAAAATCAAAATCCACCAACAAACCCAAGGTAAGTGTGAGTGTGTCATTACACTAGTCATACCATCGACAATCGCTATAGAATCCTTTATTGTATGATCCGCAATAAGGATGATCACGTAATCGCAGACCACTTACAAGATGTAAGCTCACAAGAAAGCAAACTATACCAAAGTTGGTCATCAAGATGCTTCATCCTCCAAAACAGCTCTCAAGAATAGAGCAAAACCTTTTCTCTTTGCCCTCACCGTGGGTTTAATGATCATCATCGATGACTGTCTCATGAACACATGCCGTGATATATGTGGAAATCCACTCATGAGACATCCCAACATGACAAAGGTCATTCATGCAAGGAGAAGTACAAAACAACCCAAAATCACCGAGTCTTCCTCGCCTCTAAATGCAAAACCCGTGGTAGCACAATGCACTCAACCACCGACCATGAGTCGATTGCAAAATTCAAAGAGACCTTGAGACCCAAGCCCACTAGCAAGTGGGTCACTAAGAGAAACTAATTCAGTTTACTACTTGTGCAGAGACACGCCAGGAGCCTATTTGGCATCTAGACAAAGGATGCTCAAGAAGCATGACCGTGTGAAGGAGTATCTCGCACAAGTATGTAAAGGAACCAGACCCAAGGTAGTATTTGGTGATAACTCATCATGTCCCATCAAGGTTATGGTTCAAGAACCGCAATGGAATAGTTTTCTAGAATTGCTTATGTCAATGGTCTCAAATACAATCTCATCGTGTCACCAACTATGTGATGCTAAGTACATTGTGCAATTCAATGACAAACAAGGTACCATTTTCAATGCCAATAAAGAAGTTGTTTTGATAGCTCCTAGAAGAGATGATGTTTATGTCTTAGACATGTCTACTCTTTCTCAAGATGGAACTGTCTTTGCCAAAGCCACCGAATCTATCAACCGGTCGTGGCACAAGAGACTCTCTCACTTAAACTTCAAAATATCAACAACCCGGCAAAACAAAACAAGGTCCTTGGCTTACCATCACCGGGTTTTGCAAAGACAAACCATGCTCGCCTGTGAAAAGGTAAACACCACGAGCATCTTTCAAAACCAAACAAAATTTCTCCATCAAAGTCGCTTCACCTCCCGCACATGGATCTCTTTCGACCGTCATCCCGATCAATCCAAAGATGAGAAGTATACACTTGTCATTGTTGATGAGTTTTCAAGATACACTGGGTATACTTTCTTTCCAAAAGAGTCAGCAATGATACAATAATGTCATTCATCGAAAAATTGAAAACCGTAATGACATTATCATAAACAAATCGAATCGACAATGGTATCGAGTTCGTAAATCAAGAGCTTGAAAGCTTCGTGATGAAAAGGAATTTCAAAATTTCTCATCTCCTTATACCCCGAACAAAATGGGGTCTTGAAAGGAAAACAGAACTCTCATTGAGGCAAAGAAGAACCATGTTAAATGGCTCACCCTCTCAAAGCATTTTCGATCAAGCACCAAACCGCCTGTTACACTCAAAACAGTCAATCATTGTCAAAAGACATAATAAAACCCCATATGAGACTTTCAAAGGTAGACTTTCGACATCGCCTACTTTCATGTGTTTGGGTGTCCTGTGTTTATTCATAACCACAAGGATCACCTAGGCAAATTTGATGCAAAAGTCGATGATGGATATTTCTTAGGCTACTCATCGATCTCCAAAGCCTTCGTGGTGTTTAACACCGTAAGACAACAAGTTGAGGAAACCTTTCATGTCACCTTTGATGAAAG
Organism: Chrysanthemum lavandulifolium; assembly: GCA_022545495.1. NCBI lineage: Eukaryota > Viridiplantae > Streptophyta > Magnoliopsida > Asterales > Asteraceae > Chrysanthemum > Chrysanthemum lavandulifolium. The sequence goes on along the minus strand of CM040240.1, from coordinate 15,028,911 downwards.
TTCGTAAAGCATCGTTCATCAATACCTCTGGAGGAAATAGAATTGATGACTCATCAAGATATCCTCCCGATGAGTTCAACATCAAATCAATTCCTCATATCAAGTCGATGCCGACATCTCATATTATGTCTTACCTCACAACCTACCCCAACCAACTATCGTGAGTTCATTGATAATCATCATCCCCTCGCTGGGATAGGAAACATCGATCCAAATGATCGTGAACCCGTGACTCATGAACCTCAACTCGAACAAGACATCTCAACAGATGATCTAAATGATTCTGTGGCTCTTGCACCGAACTCACTCCCGAACTCCCAGTGACATCTTCAAGCTCGATCCTAGACCACAAAGTAAGTGGACAAGATCTCGTGACATTGAGCTTGTAAACATCATTGGTGAACCCACCGAGGGCATGCTCACTAGAAGCATGGTCGCTAATTTAACCGCAGCTTCACCAATGAATGTCTATATGCCGATTACCTATCGATATAGAACCCAAAAGTGTCACCGAGGCTCTAAAACACCCAAGCCGGGTTCAAAGCTATGCAAGAAGAATCGCAATCAGCTTGATAAAAACAAGGTCATGACCTTGATCAAATGTCCTCGTGGATGTAGTAGTCATAGGAATGAAGTGGGTTTTCGTAAACAAAACCGATGAAAACGGCATCGCTCATTAAAAACAAAGCCGACTTGTAGCCAAAGGTTACAACAACAAGAAGGCATTGACTATGATGAGACATTTGCTCGTTGCAAGAATGGAAGCCATCAGATCTTCCTTGCATATGCAACATACATGAACTTCGTGGTCTACCAAATGGATGTTAAAAGTGCATTCTTAAATGGTGATCTCAAGGAAGATGTGTATGTTCAAGAACCTCCGTGCTTTGAGAGTAGTGAATTTTCGACTATGTCTCGAAGCTTGACAAAGCCCTTTATGGACTTAAACAAGCTCCTGTGGCATGGTATGAAACTCTCTCACCTTCCCGATACAAAACAAGTTTGTCGAGGAAAGATAGACAACACAATCGCTTGTCTATAGAACTCAACAGATGTGATACTAGTCCAAGTGTATGTTGATGACATCATCTTTGGCTCAACAAACTACAACTTTGCAAACAGCTTGAAAACCGATGACAAAGAAGTTTGAAATGAGCATGATGGGTGAACTCACATACTTTCTTGGACTACAAATCGTGCAAACCGATAAAGGAATATCCATCACCAAGAGAAATACACCGTAAATCTCTTGAAGAAATATGAGATATCCGATCGTGCCTCAATGAAGACTCCAATGGTCCCACCTAACAACCTTGGACCCGATCTCACCGGCAAATCACCAATCAAACTCATTTCGTAGGGATTGTAGGCTCACCGATGTATCTAATCGCTTCTAGACCGTACATCCAATTCTCACTGCCTAATAGCAAGATATCGCCTAATCCTAAAGAATCCCATCTCACCGCAGCCTAAGAGAATTCTCGACACCAAGGGAACACCAAGCCTTGGACTCTATTATCCAAAATGCTCGTGGTTCGATCTCAAAGGTTACTCGATTCGATTATGCCGGCCGCAACATGGACAGTAAAAGTACCTCGTGGTCCCGTCAATTTCGAGGAAAACGGTTTGTTGGAGTGCTAAAAGCAACAATCGGTGGCTATGTCTTCACCGAAGTCGAGTATGTAGTCAGCAGCAGATGTTGTGCCAATGTTTTATGGATGAAAAGTCAACTCAATGACTATGACATCCATTACAAAATGGTACCCATCTTTCGTGATAACACAAGTGTTATTGCAATCTCCAACAACCCCGTCCTCCACCAAAGAACCAAACACATTGATATCGATATCACTTCATCGTGGATCACATAATGAAAGGAGACATAGAACTTCATTTCATCCCTATCAATATCAACTGGCCGATATCTTCACCAAACCCTGGATGAACCTACCTTCGTGAGACCGAAGTGAATTGGGAATGCTTGACATTGAAAGTCGTATCCGAAACCAATCTCAAGAAGTTCTCTCAAATGGTTCATCCTCCCCGAACATCCAAAATAAACCTCACCGAATGAGTAAGACTCATTCGGGACCCCGACAGCTAATATTGAGCATTGAATGAGTAACTAAATGATCCAAGTATCGCTACTTAAATGTCCTAGGTTGGTAACTATGCCAATTTAATATAGGAATATATGTCTCTTTGTCTTCATCACAACCACATCAAAGGTCCTCACAAACTTACCTCATCCCCACTTGGCATTAAATGCCTCCTCTCACATAAAATATCCAATGGATATTTTATTATCGCAAAGTGCACTTTACCGCATCGCAACTGCTCCTTGAAATACGGGATTTTATCATGGGTAGTGGTGGGTGGCATTAAATGTGGAATTTCAAACGCTTTCAAAACCATCTTTACATATCCACGCTTATGCAAAACCACCCTCTCACCACTCTATAAATACCCTCTCATAAACATTAAAACACACACAATTGATTTCGCAAACAAAACTCACAAAATTTCTTTCAAACCCGTAAATCATTGTGTTCTTCAAACCTCTTTTTAAAAACCTTCATTGTAAACATTTACAAAAGATTTTTCATCAAAACTTAAGAGATTCAAAAAACTTTTGATTGTTCTTGTCAAGTTTTTTTCAAAACCCTAAAACAATTTCAAATGGAAATGGCAAGAACTCAATCTCTTCAAGATGCACAACACAAAGGTGGGATCTTACTAATGTTGAATTTAAAACCAATAATGTCATAGGCAATTTTGAATACCCACAAAATGTCCCAAATTTATAAAGACATTATGAAATTTTTATTTAATTGCCCACCGAAAATGCCTTTGTTCGTTGTCCTCTATTGTTTACCAAAACCTCCTCGTGGAGTTTTGGGCAACAACCGTGGCCTATGACCCGACACGCTACTAATGAGACCGACCTACGACCACTAAGGGAGTATCTCATTAAGTTCGTCTTTTGATGGGAAACAATCACCACCCCGATTACAAAACGTTTTCCACCTCTTCGTGGTTAGACTATAATAACGGTGTTTATGTCGCCCATCCCGAACCCACAACAGTGAAGGATGGGTTAAAACGAATTGCTTTAGAGCCAAACTTTTGGACGTAACCCCACCACCAAAAATTCATTCCCGTGGCTTGGAGGATCTTATTCACTTTTGTGATTCGTGTCCTCATGGAACCACTCATCAACCGAACAAGTTAATTCTATTCATTGATGATGGCTTATCGCTTGATGAATGGGGTAAATGTCGACATGGGGAGATCATTTACAAGTGATCTCGTAATTAAGCTACAGAGCAAATCTAGGGCAAAATATGTCTCATATCCTAGATTTGTCTCTTGTGCTTTACAAGTGTTACCGGGTTGCAATTATCCTCGTGAAGAAAAATTTGGTGCTTTACCCAAGGCCCCGAGCAAATCAAATTTTCAAAAGACCCATCCCTAGTCCATAACATTGAATTGACGGCCCATATGGTTGTCAGAACAACTGTGAGGGATCGTGTCTCCAAACCCCGCTCCTAAAAGAGAAAGGGAAGTCTCGATCGACTAAGACTAAACCCAAGTCTCGTGGCCCCGAGGCTTCGGAACACACCCAAGAGGCACAAAAGCCCAGATCGAACAGACACCCATTGGTGACCAGCAACATCCACCCCGTGACAACGAAGGACACCGATACATCACGGCCAAGTGCCCTTGGTCACAACCACTACTCCCCAAGATCCGTAGGAAACAAACAACCCACCGGTAGGGGAGCGCCCACAACGCCCGATGATGACATTAGCAAATCCAAGCCTTTGTCCGAGGGCACACCGATCGATCCCAAAGACTCGTAGGAACCAAACAACCCACCGATAGGGATACAACTATCACCGACTCCGCCAAAGGCACTGGAAAACACCCACCAAAGGTCTCGTGGGTCACTGGGGACAAAGACTCGGAGGAAAGAAACAACCCACCGATACGGAACCCAAAACCAATCCTCGACTCCCGAGAAGGCACCGAAAACTCCCACCGTTGTCCGAGGGGTCCACGGGGACAAAGACTCGAGGATCAATACCACCACCGATATGGAACCCATCACCACCCCTTGTTAACTATTGCCGAGGTTGCCGAGTTACTACGCTCGATGATGAACCCGCCGAAAGTGATGATGTAATTTTATCGCTAGGAAGACGTGGACGCCGAGGTTCAATCAACAAGAACCTCACCGATCCACAAGAGCATACCGAGTCACCCTTTCACCAAGACAATGACTCACCTCCTCATCCACCGTGAATTTAACCGCTTTGATAATATTCTTCCACTCACCGAAAGACAACCGTTAAGTGGATCACTAGAGCTTCAAGGAAGTCAGATTCTGGGGTTATCGATAAATTATGGGATCAACACATCAAGTCGCCGCCGCTTATGCCGATCTTCGATCCGATGTGCTCACCTTCAATGAAAATGTTCATGAGCACGTAGATCTTATGTACCAACATCTTCTAAGGTCGGATGAAAACCCGTTAAGTTTCTAAAGCATCTTCAAACTTGTGGGGTTACCATTGATGAAATCAAGGATGTGTCAAAGAAGACCCATCACTCAATGCCAAAGTACCGAGGCCACCGAGGTGTATGTGAAAATTCATCTCGACTCACCGAATCGATAGATATGCTCCAACTGCAAATGTCCGTGGTCTTCAATCCTCGCCCGCCTCTTCGCACCTCATTGGGCTCTTTGAATACTGTGTAGCTACTTTGGCTCAGCCTCATCTTCTATGGCTCGGAATCTTGGGCCCTGATGACCGCTTTGGAATTATCTCAGCTAATTTGGAAGCAAAGGTCACCGGCATTCAAACAGATACTTCGATATGAAGGCAATGATCACCGAAATTTATCAGCCTTCAATGGTCAAGCAGCCCTTCCCCTCAAGACCAACACCAACTCTTGCCTCACCGACGCTACGGCAACAGCTGAGGGGAGAAATATCAAGAAACTCCTCTTCACACCGAGGGGAGCCAACATCATCAAGATCCGCAGCCCAACATCATCATCACGCACCGCCTCAAGAACACCCATCTCATCAATCCCACCACCAACATCAACAACAACAACACTAATAAAGTGATTACACCAATAACAACAACAACACCGCCTGGTTGCATCATCTTCCTCGTGCCAGACAAAGGAAAAGGCAAATGACAAACCATCGAGCCCGAGAAGATTCCCTACAAAATCGGTGACATCAATACCTTCTCACACCTCAACAACTAAGTAAATATCTCGCTAAAGAAGAAAGGAGATTGAAACAAGCCGAGGAAGATAAGAAGAGTAAGGAAGCACCGTTAAAGTGATTGTCAAGAAGTCGAGAATGTGGGAATTGATCCAAAGAAGCTTCAAAAGGGTCAGCAGACAAAAGTTTAAGGATGCTCAGCAACTAAGATGGCGTAAATGAAAAACAGTTGGAAGAAAAGAACAAAAGATCTGCCGCCATCAGAAAGCAAGGATTGACGACTACAATCGGTCAATGACAAGCGTAAGGTCGCCGAGAAGATCATCGATGTCAAAATCATTCCTGTGTCTAAACCATCGCTATGAACGCTCTGTGGGGATGATAAAAGACACTTCGAGGTTCATGATCCCTAAAATTCACCGACTTTGGGATCGTGAACTCGATGAACTCACCCAATAATTGAAAAGAAGGTAACAAGGTGGTTAAGGAGTCGATGAAGATGCTCAAGAAAAGATATGAAAGGTCGAGGATGCACCACCAACTAGGAATTCACCGCTTTAACAAAGACCTCAAGGATCTCAACCACAATCATCCACCGCAAAAGAAAGAGGGTTGAGTTCCACCGAGATAAAAGTGCCCGGTCTCGAATGCAACAGGAACTACCGAAGGTGTTAAGTTTGTGAACTGTCTAGTGATTGAGAAGCTCGAAAGAGGGCTATTCCACATTGATGTCTATGGAAACCCAAGATTTCAAAGATGGAGTGATATTGATCAGCCGGTGTAGCCGCAATGTCGAGCTACATACCGCTGGCCTCTCGATACAAACCCCAAAGAAACATCGTGTTCGTCAAGACCGAATGCCAAAATAAGAGACCATCCCGACAGGAAACACTCATCACTAAGAAAGTCAAGCTTGAAGCACGGGAATCCATCCGACCGACATCATTTTGTTTTATCTTTGTACTAGTGATAGGAACTATGTAATTTGATCAATAAAAGATGTATGTTTTGTTAAAATATTCAAGTGTTCCTTATTGTATTCATTAGTACATTCAAGTAAGAAGAAGCCATTTGCTCACTTACATCGATCAAACACTTAGGCTATTTGTATATCCAAATAGGGGAGACCGTTGGGTTCAAGAATACCCAAACCCCTTAATCTAGGATTTGAATAGAAAATAGCCCAAGTGTTTAGTCCGTTAAACACTAACAGTCACCGAGTGCATAGTCTCTCAAATGAGTCATCTTCGTGATACTCAAGACGAGGCGAAGAAGAAGTCTCTCCACCAAGAAGGCGGAACTTAAAGGGTGAAGACCGAGTCAAGAAGAAGATGGTGGATTCAAGTGAGTGATGACAATAACTCATCGAATCCCTAAGACCTCTCCAACTACTTACATCAAGACAAACCAAGTAGAAGATCAAGGATGTAAAGATCAAGAAAGAGCGGACAAGGCGGGATAAGTTTGAATCGATAAGACGAAGTCCTTATCAACCAAAGTCAACTTTCCCCGAATGGCAAAAGATCGTGCAAGTGTCATCACCGAACTTAGGAAAGTAGTCTTGTCTCTTACCTAGAATAGTCTTTTAAAATGAGACAAAATACATCAAGATTTTGTCTTTCAGATGATGTCGCTTGTCACTTAGGAAAGAGTCAAATATCATACATGTATAAATAGCATAAGAGATGGAGTGAAAAGATTAAGCTTGTGAATTGTAAAACACACATACACGCAAGCCATCTTTTCACTCCTCCAAATACAACTTAGTTCCCGAGATAGCTCAATGAGCTCTAAGAGTTGTGCTCGACTTAGCCCGAGCTTAGAGAGGAGTCACCAAACTTTGTCATTTCAATCCCAAGTACTATTCCGCAAGTACTGGGTAACGATTCTTTGTTGATTTATTTCTAATAAGAATATGATGTTGAAAATTACTTTGTGTGTTTTACTTATGTTAATTTCACCATAGTTCACTATTAACTTGTTTTATATACTTAAACTGCTTTTAAACGATAGTGAACGGGAACAACAAATGTATACAAGTAATCCTTAAAACTCAGATAGCACAAACATAAACCACACACTAAAAGCATTGTTAAGGTTATCAGTGGTTAGTGAATATCAAGGACAGAACTGAGCAGTGGCTAGAGTCAATAAAGTCAACTCCTAGTCACTGAAACATTTTTCAAGGTGAAAAGAATTCATTTACTCCTCAACCACTTACACCTTCCCCTCATTAACTTAGTGAATCCAACTTAAGCTTGTATTAAAGAACCAAGCACCCACAATCTTCTAACACACCAACACTCCTCTCTCCTAAACTCTGTCAAAAACAATCTTTACCAAAAATTACCATGAGCAATTCAAACCCAATCAATGTCTCCTCAGACAGCTCAATATCGAATAGCTTTTGGGATGAAGAAGCATGGCATTATATTCTGAATAATCCAGGTAAAACAAAAAGAGAGGTGTTTGAAACAGTTACATCAAGAAAAAGAACTCCTGCATACGCTAACTTTGTTGCTGCTGGTCCTTCTTCAGCTCAACCAATGTCATAAGATGATGTTATCAAGGAAGATAGCTCAGACTCCATGTCAAGCTACATGTCCCCATATGAAAGCACAGCTGTTCATACTACCTCAAGGGTCTTGGATGTGCCACCCCTTGCAAGAATCCTTCCATCAGGAGAACTGCAGATGCCACCATTTCCACCACAGTTGTCAGTACCACCACAAGAGGGACCTTCATTATCCTCACCACCTGTTGGAGTAGTGGTGATGGGGCTAGCATGCCCCAATGTATACAAGGAGATTGATAGGTGAGGAGCTCCTAAAGTGATGCCAGAGTGGGCCTTCCAAAAGAAGCCATAGGTGGTAGATGGTGGTCAGATTGGGGTTGGGTTGGGTATTATGTGAAGCTTGTGTCTGTAGAAGGATGTTGTGTGTTGTTTTCAGTTCATGTATTGATGCTTGTTGTATGTATCTCATGGATGTATCTATTGCACTCAGTGTGTAGTTTTTTTTTATAATAATAAGAATCCATGTTATTTGATTTAAATCTTCTTGCAACATACTTGTTGTTCCATTTTGCTTTTTACTTAACTCCACCTCCAAAACTAACATACTGTCCATCAAATTTGTTGGGAATTCTGCAAAGTTGGAATTATGCTGAATAAACAGCTGATGGATTCTGCTGAAGTGCAAGGATTCTGCTGAAAAAGTAATTCTACTGAAGTATTAAAACCGTGTAGATGGTTTCTGCGGAAGATAGTTATTCAATGTACTTTATAGTTTGTTAGGATATGCATGAGCTATTTTAGGTAGTGATATGCATTTATTTTTTTATTATTGTCTATTTAGGGTTCCTTGTGTATAAAAGGAACTGATGTCTTTTGTATTGAAGAACTCTTGAGAAAAATATTCCAGGAAAACACCTTGAGAGAGAGTTATAAAGATCCATAGAGGATCATTGTTTTATGAGAAAAACCTTGTTGGTAACTTTGACTGTGTCAATTATTATTCCACTGCGCATTCAATCATTGTTATTAATTATACCCTAGTTGAGTCCGGATCTTGGTTTCAACAATTGGTTTCAGAGCGGGTGGCTCTTGATCTAGGGTTTCTAAGGTTTTATTGAACAGCAGTCGTGAATGAGAAAAGAGATAGCGGGAAGCAATTTTGAAGATGATTTGATTTATTGTTAAAGCTGTATGTGTCATCGTTTAAAGATAACGTTAAGGTATATTATAATCAATCTCGTACTGCTTTGGTAATTGGTTAACATGGATCTGATCTTGATCTAATTGATATATTGGTTTGCACGTGGGGTTGATCCTGTTCACGCGAGGTTGATCATGTTCACCTAGGGGTTGATACGCATCACAAGGACCCTATTGGTCTATTGTGTTAATTCGGTTTTGTAATTGGTTGGTGGGGTCACTGTCATCACGTGGGATATCATATTTATTGTGGCATTGATTTGTGATACTCCGTATTATATAATTGTCGTGGCTCTTGATAATTTACGTGGGGCTAGTTCTTGAATTGGGATCATATCGACGGAAGTTTCACTCACGTGATGTTATATTTATTGGTCTCACGTCTCATATACTAGTCAACGTTGTGGGGCTGTCACACCATTGGGAAATTACATGATCATGCTTCAGTGAATGTATTTCATTGCTGCTGACAAGTCATTACTGCTGAAGGTGTACGTGAGGTTAGGTATTTAATTGGTTGGCTAACACAATTTAATCTCACGTGGGTCCAAGTTTGAACGAGATATTAATTTCATTGGTCATTCGAATTGTGTGATCACGTGGGGCTATTTACTTGTGCAATTGGTATTTGTTTTCTTTTGCTTGTGACATGGTTTTGTCAGGGTGTTTTAGTGTTTAATTGGATATCACATTTAATTGCTGCTGAGCCTATGTTGATTCTACTGAAGTACATGTGGAAGTGATTTTTGTTTGGCTACTGTTTCTTTAATTCGCATATTGGTCCAGTATTTTTGGTGATTAGTGCACATAGTATTATTTTGGTTCGTGGAATACAGGTCAACGAAATTTTGGTCCCCACTATTTTATTGTTTCTGCTAAGCGCATAAGGTTTTTGCTGAAACTTTACTGCTGCATTCAGCTCTTTGCAATCTTCTCTCCACAACTTTAAAATGGCAGAATTTGATAATAAAAGTGATGATGTTATGTTTCCTTATTTGTTGAATGATGAGTATGAGGTATGGGCTAAGAAGATGAAACACTGGATCATGAATAATGATATGAATATCTGGAAGGTGATCCAAAATGGCAACTTCTTGAAAAGAACTGGAATGGATCGCGACGGAAAAATCTTTATTCTTCCTCCAACAACTGCAGATGAACAAATTGCTGTCCAAAGAGAGTCAAAGGCCAGAACTACTTTGCTTAAATCTATTCCTGTTGATCATGTAGCAGATTTTCATTATATGGATGATGCAAGTTGTATATGGAATGCACTCAAAGCAAGGTATGGTGGAAAGGCTGAATTCAAGAAGATGAGCAAGGAAGCTTATGCTAAAGGTGATGCTGAAGAATTTGCCAGTCCACAATTTGCCTTAATGGGCATCTCTCAGGTACAAAATTGTATTTTTGGTTGTAGTGAACGTTACAATGAACTTAAGGAATATGTTGAAGTTGAAGCTTATAAACAGGCTTTAAAAACATTAGAAAAACAAAAAGTTTGGTTTCAGAAGAATCAATTGGCTTATGATGAAAAGATAAGAGTGTTAGAAAGTGATCTAGAATGTACTAAAATTGATCTAAAACGCACTGAGAAAGAAAAGGCTGATGTAGTTTCTGAAAACCTAGTGCTAAAAGAGAAACTAGATGAGGAAGTAGCTAGACATAAAGAATGGTTAATATCATGTAACAATCTAGCTAGAGAGATCTATAATAGTCAATCTGAGACCTCTAGGATAGGTTTAGGTTTTCAAAAGTTTGTTGGATTAGAAGCTAGGACTGATGGGCGTAAAACTACACCAGCAGGTTTAGCTAATTATGTCAAAGAAGGAAAATTACATGCTGTCCCTGGACCTATTAGAGGAGAACATATGCCCACTGACCTTTCCATTATAGTTGAATTTGATGGATCACACCATTTATATGGCAAAAAGTCAAGTGACTTGCTAGACCTTAATAGCAAAACTAATGACTCTGTCTCTTGTTCTAAAAGTGACAAGTCGTCAGACCTAAAGTCCACTAACTATGTCTCATGTGATTCAAGTGAAAAGTCTGACTCACCTAGGGACACACCCATGACCACACCCAAGTCCAAAGTAGCTGATGATGAGCCCAAACAAAGCCGATTATTTATTCATTAAACACAATTTTGCTTCTAGTTCTGCTTTTCGATAAGTTTAAATGTAATAAACAAAGTTGTGTTAAGAATAAGTCATTAAGAAGAAATCTTGTTTGTGTGTGGTAGTAAACCCATCTTATTAAAGACCGTGATTATCATGAGAAAAGGATGGGTGTTTCCTATGGCCAATGCACCTTTAGACCCACATGGACTAATGTTGCTAGTATTCCTCCATTTGTTCCCAAAGCCGCACATGTGAGAGTGTAAACCGCCCTACCGGTAAGCCAAAGGTGTATGCATCTGCTTTCGCTAATAGCCTTAATAGGCCTTTTCCAGCTTCCTCGGTGGAGGATCTTCTTCACCGCCACTACTTGGTTGGTGGAACAAGAATGCTAGACTTATGCCATATAGACCTACTAGTTCTTATTTTCGGTCATATACACCTTATGTATCTCATATGAATATGGCACATGGTGGAGTTAGAGTGGCAATCACTGTTAAGCCCTCAACAGTTATTCTTGGAAAACTCAAAGGAAAGGTTTATTCTCGTTACCCAAGAAAAATAGTATTTGTCGTGCATTGATTGAGGGAGGCCTAAGCCCAAGGGAGGCTTATTGTTGTATGTTTTGTATTCTAACCATTTTGCAAATTGTTGATCCTCATAAGCCTCAAGGGAGGCTTAGTGTTTCACGACACTACAACTGTCTTTGGTTTCTCATTGTTTGATGGTATATTTTACATGTTTTGTTTGTTTTTATTCTTTCTTTATTTTATATTAAAAAAAAAGTTATTTTCTTTGCTTTGTGAGATAAAATAAAAAAAAATAAAAAAAATAAAATATAAAAAACCTTGTCTTTGTTCGCCTCTACTCTTTCTTGCATGCAGTTTTGGTGTTGGTTAATTACCACATAACTAATGGTTTTCATCTCACCATGTCTTCATCGACACAAGAGTTGACTAGCCCACGTGATTATGGCTTGTGGTAAAGGTCATGAAATCCATAAATGGTAATCAACTCACCATGATGATGACGGCTTTCCATCAAAGAGTTGGCTAGTCCAAAAGCAAACGGTTTTTGGTAAAGACATCTTAATTCCGTTGATAGCTGTAATGGTTTGCTCAAAATCATAGGGTATTTCACTCACCCATGCTTCATTGCTGAGAGTTGAAATGGTCATCAATTCACCATGGTTGCTGCCCTATTGGGTGACCAAAGGATTGGCTAGTCCTGAGCAAACGGCTACAGGTAAAGACATATCAAATCCGTTTATATGGTTGCTGATTTGCTAATAAATCAGATGGTTATCAGTGTACCATAGTTTTCGAATCAAACATTTGGCTACTCTAGTAGTGATGGTTATTGGTAAAGAGACATCAAATCCATTATTTTCAATGATTTACCTCTCACAGGAGTTAACACACCTGGATGTGATGAGAATAGTATGAAACTAATATGTTTTGATGTATCTTTTGTCATTTGTTACTGCAAAGATCTGGAGTTTCAAAGTTTTGTCATCATAGAGATGTGATTGTTTTGGTTCTTTGCTGCTGCTGTTCGAGTAGAATCCTCATGTTCTAAAGCGTTAAAGTTTATCAAGAAACCGAACTTAACCAAGTCAAATTCCAGCTAGGGAGGATTGTTGGAATTTCAAAGTAGGAATTATGTCGAATAAACTCTGATGGATTCTCACTGAAGTGCAAGGATTCTGTCAAGAAGTAATTCTACTAAAGTATTCAAACCGTGTAGATGGTTTCTGCAGAGATAGTTATTCAGTGTATTTTATAGTTTGTTAGGATATGCATGAGCTATTTTAGGTAGTGATATGCATTTATTTTTATTATTGTCTATTTAGGTTCCTTGTGTATAAAAGGCGATGTCTTTGTATTGAAGAACTCTTGAGAAAAATATTCCAGGAAAACACCTTGAGAGAGAGTTATAGAGATCCATAGAGGATCATTGTTTTATGAGAAAAACCTTGTTGGTAACTTTAATTGTGTCAATTATTATTCCACTGTGCATTCAATCTTTGTTATTAATTACACCCTAGTTGAGTCCGGATCTTGGTTTCAATAATATTATTCAAAATCTGAGAGATAGGACTTGTTGCCAGTCATGTGTCTTGAACATCTACTATCTGTGTAACATTGATTTGATCTTTTTGACCTTGGATGTTCTTGCACATTAACGTAAAGAGTTAGTTTCTTTTGGGGACCCAAGCCATTATTGACTTGGATCTGCCTCGTGTATCAATATAGTTATATCTATCAAAGGTCATTGATACACCATTGGGATTGGTTGATGAGGTTATTCCTTTAGGTTTCCATTCCCAACGTGCTGAGGCCTTCACAGCATTTCCCATTTCCCCTTTTTTCTTGTTTACAACCCTTGCAATGGGAACTTTTGAATGACTAGTGGAAACAACTGGTTTGATCTTAGGTACCCACTGTTGGTTATAATGAACCTTTTTATTTTGAAAAGCCCTTTTCCCTATTTGTGCTGATTTTGCAAAAGTTGTTTTGGACTTTGCACTTGTAATAGGTGACTTAGGGTGAGCAGTGTTAACAGTTTTTGCAGTGGCAAAAGTTTTAAGTCCACTTCTTAGTTGAACTGCTTTTGGGATCATTTTGCTTTCTGGATTAGGGTGCACATTATTTTGAAATTTGTTAGAATTCACCCTTTTATTCCCATGGACTTCCCTTCTCCCAACATGATAGTCACAATAAGCATGTAAATGATCAAAACTACCACATATATAGCATGCCTTATTTTACATCACAAAATTACTACCTAGTTGTTGAGATTTAACATGATTCCAACTCCTCTGGTTACCCCTAGGGGCTGTAGACTTATTCCTATACATCTCAGCATACCTTACAGTTGATCTAGGTTTATTAGCTTGTTTCCTTGGTTCCTCCGTAATAGTATTAACAACTTTTGGGATAGAAGCCTCTACATTCTTTTTAACATTCTCATCAACAACTGATGAGTCACTAGCACTTTCAAAAACATCATTATCCTTCTTAACCTCTTCCTTACATTTCACAGCTTGTGTCTTTTAAAGGACCATATTCACGCTCAAGATCCACGAAACTCTTCTAAGCTGTATGAGCTAAATCTATACCTTGAGGTGAATGAACACCTCTTAATGGTAGAGGCACTATATTATAACCCATACCGGACTTAACTTTACTATGAATTTGAGCATTCCAGATTTTATCAATTGACTTAGACCGATAATAACGTGTCTCTGATTAAATTGACATTTTCATTTATCTTTTAAGTTTTCAAGCTCTTTTGGTATGCCTCATTCACAACTGCTTTATGATCTATCTTTCTTATAAGAAAAATCATATCATCATTATATTTTGACTCATTTTCTATAGTGATCTATTTGTTTTTCTAATATCGCTATAGCTCTCCTAAGATTTGACACAAGATAATTAGCGTGATACAACTCTTGTCTTTCATTAGAATATAGATCATTAAGCCTTTCAACTCTCTAGCGACCCTACATGTTTTAGAACAACTTTCAAAGTTTTGTACCTCGTAGTCGAGAAAGCCATGAGAGCAAATTCGGTGAGACACAAGAGCAAAGATCAAGGTTCTTCCTCTTGTTCATCAGCCATGAAACTCCAATCATAGCTCACACCATCATTAGCCAACATTGCCTTTGGTTCTTCCACAGTTGGTTCCTTCTTTTGCTTGTACCAAGTAGACTTGTTGTCCTTGGTCTTTGGTCTTCTACATTTTCTAGCAAAGTGTCCCAACTTGTGGCAGTTAAAATACTCCACTTTCTTCTTATCAAAGCCTGCAGTTTCACCACCATTGATGTGAATAGGTTTGCCAGTCTTCTTGTAGAATTTCCTAGCCCTCATGCTAAGAAGAGCTATTTGCCATTTTATGTCCATCTCCTCCAAGTCATCTTCATCAATTTGCTCTATGTCTTCATGAGTTAATATAGAGCCATTAACTTGAGTGGAGATAAAAGCATAAAAGGTAGGATCTCCAATACTAGCAATCTTCTTCTTTGAACCGCAGCGGTAAAACTAACATTACCAAGTGGAAGCTCAGAGAACCAAGATGGCAATATCATCATCACCGTCATCTTCAGAATCATCACCATCAACAGAGGTTGACATCAAAGCCAAGTCGCTTGAGCTTGTACCAAGTTTTCCAACCTTCTTCGCCTTTGTTCAATGAGTTTAAAGTTGTTGTAAAGATCATTGAGCTTCATTGTTTCAATGTCCGCTTTGTTTTCCTGCATCGTAACATTAGTTTGAAACTCAAGGAAACTTCTTAGAAACTTCAAATTGAGGTCTTCCTTTTCTACCTCAATGCCAAACACAATCGGTTGTGTAACAATCTTACGAGTTTGGTGAAGATGTTATCAAGTGAGTCATTACTTGAAGCGGAGAAGTTTTCATAACTTTGCTTCAACAATGTCTTTTGTGTCTTCTTTGTAGCATCATTGCCACCAAACACCGAGCAAATCTCTTCAAAAGTTCTTTTGCGCCTTGAACTTCTTCGAAAGCTATGATCCGGTCTCTAGGAAGAGTCATCAAGAACAAACTTCTAGCCTTTAGATCATTCTTTCTCGTGCTTTTTCAAGATTAGATTCGAGCACGTAAACAGATCACCATTCGTGTCACCAACCTTCTGAGTACTAGTCACAGGCTTGAAAGAATCACCAATTAAGATGATATCCCATAGTGCATAGTCTTGAATGAGAAAGTATTGCTCAATCAGTATCCTCCACATCTCAAACTCATTAGAGCTTAGGTAGCCTTGGTATTGAAGAATTGGACTGGTTGTTTTCCATCTCCATTGAATTTAGTGAGTAGGTTAAGCTTATTCCTTGGGTCTTCTAAATCAAAATATTAGAACCTTTGCTCTGATACCACTTGATGGATCTAAACACACACCTTGTGTTAGTGATATTTTGAGTTATATTACTAAGCATGCGGAATTTACCTAGTAATACTTAGAAGACGAATTATATGATGTATTGTAAGTAAACACAGATTAAACACAAAGCTAAGCTCCAATATTATTAATGAATAATACGAATGATCTTGCTTATCACTAGGGTTACACCTTGAAGCTTATATGAGTATTTCGTACTCTAAACAATGACCTAGGATCTCCTTTTATAGCACAAGGAGTCCTTTACAAGATAAGTATAAAGCTAAAAATATAGAATATACGCACGATCTTTTCTATACTTATCAATACACGTTTACTTAACAATTATCTAATAGCAGTGGTAATATTTGTACTGGCAGTGGGAATACGTTTCCACTGCTAGTGTAAACATCAGCAGCGTTAACCACAAGACTATCAGTGGTAATAGATTATTCCCTACAACTAGAGAAAAGAATGTAAAATGATCCAAACAACGATAATGATAACATCCAATAGTCTTGATATTTTAGAGTCAATTTTCTCATAAAATGCTCACTATTGGTGTAGTTTTGCATGAATATATACTCTTATTACTTATTATGTCATTGCAGGGGGGGAGCATTGGAACAAAGAAATGCAAATTTACTAGGAAAACTAATGGAGTTATACAAGAGCTTGCTAACCAGAAGGAGGTTACGTCGTAGACAGAAGTTACAACCTACGCCGTAACAAGGATTATCACTAGAAGACCAAATTCAACGTTGCTCAAGGTTACGGCGTAACTCCATCGACATGGTTACGCCGTAGAAATCCAAAGACTTAGCCAAAATTTAGTGATCAAGAAGGTTGCACCGTAACCTAATCACATGGTTACGGCGCATAAGTGGTGAATATTTTTACGAGGGTTCTGCAACCATAACCCAATCTCAAGGTTAAGTCGTACAAGATTAATTAATGAAAAGATCTTATAGCTATATGGGGGTTACAGCGTAACCTTTTACTTAAGGTTACGCTGTAACTATGTCGGGGCTATAAATACAAGCCCTAAATCTGCATTATAGATCATTCTTTCACCACAACAAAGGAGGGACGATTTAGGGCTTTAGAAATGATGAATTTCAGCAGCTCTAAACCACTTTCCAAAGGAGAATTTGTTCCATTAATTCAATAGCTTTAGCTCCGTATCAAGTATTTTTATCGAATCCAATGTCTTCTTTCAATATGATTAATAACATTGTTTCTGTTGCATTATTTAATTTGAGAGGCTAAACACTTCATGTGTTAGCCTAGTTATGAATTTATCAATGCCAAGATTTGTGTTTTCCCGTTTACTTATTGCTTTATGTGTTTATCTTTCTAACCTATCATTGATTCCCGTGTTTTGGTAGCATTGAAGCTAGATAGTACCTAGTATACTAGTTAGTATTGACTATAGAAAGCTAGTGTGCTAGGTTGTGAGGGGTGTGTAAGAATTGACCATAGGACTACCTTCTCCCTTGTGTAAGAATTGACCATAGGACTACCTACACTAGTAGAGATGCTTAAGAAATGCGGAACCGGGAACCTTGGTTTAGTGTTTAAAACACTAGAGATGCTTAAAGCTAGTGTTCTAGGTTGTGAGGGGTGTGTAAGAACTGACCATAGGACTACCATCTCCCTTGTGTAAGAATTGACCATAGAACTACCTACACTAGTAGAGATGCTTAAGAAATGCAGGAACCTTGAGTGGACCAAACCTTGGTTTAGTGTTTAAAACACTAGGAATAAGTCTAGAAGATAGTTGGCGCTTAATAACTAATACTAGACTACCGATGAATTGACCATAGGAGTTGGAGTCTAGGATTATAGGCTAGGTAGATTTGACCATATGAGCCTAGCGACATTTAACCACCATATAAGGCGATAGTAGGCACTTTCAGGAAAACCAGATTATGGCATGATAATTAGTAACTAGGCTAGCACATCTTTCTCCCACTGATAGTTTCACATTTCATTTCTCGTTATTTTAATTAGTTAAATACAAATCAAATCAAAACCTTTTTAGTGACAATAGAAAACTTAAGTTAGAATCCGTCAATAGCTCTTGGGACGACCTCGATTTTATCAAATTCTAGACTACTCACGACTAGGTACACTTCCCATTAGTACTCACGTAGATCATATGTAAATGAGACTTATAAATATTGAAACATGATCTAGAAAAATAGCATCAAGTTTTTGGCGCCGCTGCCGGAGAGCTAAATATGATTTGACTTAAGTTTTTGTAATTATATGTTTTATTTTTCTTTGGTTTAATCTTTCGGGTTCACTCACAGAATCATGAAAAGAAGTTTAGGTGCCTTGTTGGCAACACCTTACACCAATCCAGAAAGGCAATTTCTTGCCAGGAGAGAGGGCACCCCACTTTCGGTTCACAACGTCTACTTCTTTTACGAATTTGAATCCTCATATTCTAAACCAGAAGACAAAGATGAGGTTAATATCAACACCCTAACAAAGGAAGAATATTTAGGGAGAAGTCATAATAATACAGTTAGAGGGGTGTTGAAACCAGAAATCCCTAAAAATGTGAATTTTGAGACTAAGAACCAATTCATGAGGCGAGTTAAAGAATAACTCCTTTGCGGGACTTATGACGGAAGATGCTCTGGAACATGTGGAGAAGGTGTGATATATCGTGAGCATGTTTAATATCCTGAATGTCTCACCAGATGCCATTATGTTGCGAATATTCCCTATGTCGTTAACTGGAGCAACCAAACGATGGCTGGATTGGCTACCCACAAAGACAATTCCCACATAGGACCTTTTAAAGAAAGCATTCATACAAAGATTTTGCCCACCTTCCAAGATGGCTGACCAGCATAGGGAAATTCATCAATTCAAACAAGAGAGGAAAGAGACATTTTATTATACCCAAGAAAGATACAATGACCTTCTTTACAAATTCCTGACCCATGATCTCAACAATCATCAAAGGGTAGACATCTTCTACAGAGGTTTGAACACCACGACCAGCCAGATTATAGACTCAAGAGGAGCAATCCCAAA
This sequence comes from Chrysanthemum lavandulifolium, assembly GCA_022545495.1. Taxonomy (NCBI): domain Eukaryota; kingdom Viridiplantae; phylum Streptophyta; class Magnoliopsida; order Asterales; family Asteraceae; genus Chrysanthemum; species Chrysanthemum lavandulifolium. The sequence continues at coordinate 15,009,884 of CM040240.1, read as the reverse complement.
CATGACACCTGCTCAAGCCTTAGCGTCTATCCAGAACATTGGTAACCATTGTTACAAATGGCGTCTTGAAACAGGGTGTGGAGCCCAAGGTAATACTCAATCTGATGGACCTAAGAACATGGTTAACAAACTTAATAACTATTTCCGCGACATGGAGAAGCTAAATAAGAACGTTGGTGAAATGAAAAATATATCCTGAAGGGAAGAATTCAAGAGCATGAGTGATGTACATGGGAATACAAAGCTTGAAGAATTAGTTTGCAAGTACTTGGAGGTTTCCCAAAACAGACAAGAAAAGGTAGAAGATATGATGAGATTTTTTGTTGAAAACACCAATTGGACACTCAAGGCTCATGATGAGGGAATTAAAAGTCTCGAGATAAAGGTTAAGAAATGTACCGAGGCAATCCAAGAACATTTAAAGATGAAAAAACATTCAGCAAAATGCGACAAGGAAAAAGGACCGAATGAAGACGTTACAAATTAGAAAGAAAAGCTTGGTGTTAATGAGACTGATCTAGTAAAAGCCGAGGAGCAATTAAAGGAACCTACTACGTTTTTCAAAAGATGGAAAAAAAGGATAGTGAAAGAGAAATTACTTCTAGAAAATTTGGGAAACCTGCAAGTCAACCTAGCTCTGGTTGATACTATCTAACATAAATCTAACGATATTCAGTTCTTACAGGATTTGAGCGAAAAAAAGGTTAGTGTTGAAGAAGTCGCGTCAGTAAAGCTCAATGCCAGGTGCTCATCCATATTACGTAATGAGTTTCCTCCCAAGGAAAAAGACCCAGGGAGTTTTACTCTTCCCTATTTGGTTGGCAATCTCACTATTGGTAATGCACTTGCGGATTTAGGGGCTAGCATTAGCATTATGCCCTATTCTATGTTTGAGCGATTAGGAGTTAGGAGCCTAAAACCAATTAAAATGGAGATTTAAATGACTGACAAATCCATGCAATCCCCTAAGGGAATCGTGGAAAATGTCCGGGTTAAAATAGACAGGTTCATTTTCCTAGTTGTTTTTGTTATTTTAGAAATTATTGAAGATGAGAAAATCCTCATTATACTGGGAAGACCTATGCTTGCTATAGCCCACGCTGAATTAGAAGTTTATGGCAAACAAATGACCTTAAAGGTAGGGGAGGAACTTACTTTTAAGGCTAATGAAATTGTATCCATCCCCCAGAATGGGAATGTTTGTGTTGTTAACCAGGTACATGAGCTTAATGACTTTGGAAAAGATTTGGAAGACTTGCTGATGAAAGATCATATAAATGGGATCCAAAAGATTTTTTGGAGCTTAACGATCTCTCATCAGGGGAAGACTTTGACGCCTATACGGACTTCCAAAACAAAGAATGAGAAATGGGAATTGGTTAGATGACTTGAATATGGAACCGAATTATATGGAGGAGGTTCCCTTGCAAGATAAAGATGGCAACAGAATGAACCAACCAACCTAACCTCGATTCTTTTAGGCGGCACGAGGATTCACCATCGCAACCCTTACAATTTTCAATTAACTTTTAAAATCGGGTTCGTAGATTTTCACGGTTCGTTGACCCAAACTCTCCGGTGACTATTATGTCTATGGAATGTTACAATAGATTTATGAGAAATGAGTTAGCATACAAGGGAAATAACTTCATGGGGATTGGTATTAATGTTCATGTGTTTGTTGGAATCTACACATTTCTAGTGGATTTCATGATATTGAATGATGTAAGTGAGTTTGTGGAAAATGACTTGCCGGGTGTCATTTTAGGAAAACCTTTTAAGGCTATATCTGAATTGGATGAAAATGCTATCAAAGGTTTAGTCTAGTTAAAAAGTGAAAATGATAAAACGATATTTAGAATGCCAAGAATAGTGGCTAAATTCAAACACTGGACGAAGAATCAGTGGAGTGTGACTCCACCAATTTTAGAAATTAGTCAGGAAAATGAAGTAAATGGTTACAAGTACCCCTATTAAAAGATCAAGGAGTTTTACAAGGGATGATTAGAACTAGGAAAAGAATACAAAAAGGACGAAAAGGTTATTGATTGGATAGACCGTGGACATGTTAGCCTCCACGAGATGACTAATAACCATTTTTTAGTCAGTCTTTGAGTCTAACTTAAAGACTTGTTAATAAAGAAAAGTGCTTGTTGGAGACAACCCATCTATTCTCTTTTCTTCTTTTATTAGTATAGTTTGGTTTGGTTTGTTTGTTATTTTTTTTCTTTTGCAGGTGTCTACAGTGTTGGAGGATGAAGGATGGCTCGGAACAAGCCATAGAGTTTCACATTTTTGGGAAACGGCATCAGTGAGTTTCTACGGTGTAGACTTGTCTAGTAGGTTACGCCGCAACTTTCCCAGACTTCAACAAATACGCCAGGTCAACTTACCTACAGCGTAACTCAACTAAGGAGTCTACGCCGTAGAACCCTCCTGTAGCAAAAATTATTTTTCATATAACTGGCATTCCATAACCTTGTAATAGCTACTAAAGGAACTTTGTGGGTGTGTTCCCTGTAAACCCTCACAAGACTTCACACATCCACTCAGGGCACCGAGTGGTTTAAAAGGCTTGTTGCGTACACTAAATGTAGCCATGATTCCTACGAAAGTGAGTTAGGTTTTTATTTTTATTTGTTTTTTTGTTTTTTTGTGTGTTTTTAGAATTATGCTTCTAGGGGCGATTGTCTGCCACCATCCCTTCTTCTTTTTCTGGCCAATAAACAGCCCCTAAATCGCCTTTCTATCATTTTCATTGGTATGCAATCGATTCTGGGGCTGTTTTCTTAATAGGAGTGGTGTTTCTCAATCGTGTTCTCTCTCTAGGGGTGAGATCCGTTCTCTCTAACCCAAACAATCCGTCTATAATTCTTATCTGTTTTTGGGAGTCTGATTGTGAGGGTCTTGGTCGGTTTTCCTATATTGTTCACTTATTATCCACCCCTTAGATATCTTTCGATACCAAACTATATTTCTTGTTTCAATCGGTTCTTCTTTATATTCATCACTTTTTTTACGGCTGTAAGGGGATCGTGTTATTATTTAGGGTTATGGCTATCCTTTTGATCGATCATGCTCAAGTTCCTGTTTTTATCTTTTTTTCTTTCTTGACCTGGTACGATCTATATCCTATAGGTCTTTATTATCAATTTTTTGAGGATTGTATGTTTGTTTTTCTGCTACTCTTTGAAGCAATACGAAACCCTGATTTTTTTAGGGTTTTGTTACATTTTTGATCTCTTGATGCATGTTCCATGGGGTTGGATCTGCTAATCTGTTATGTGTCGATTCTGATTGCAAGTCCTCCATCTGGTTCTGTGATTATTACGTGAGGTTTTTTTAGAGAGATATTAGTGACGATTTCTGGAAGTTAGGGTGTTCACCCTATTGTATTTACCGAGCTGCTGGCGTGGTTTAACTCAGATCTTGTGGTCTTTGTAGTATGGTAATTGGAAGTTAGGGTTTATATGAACCCTAGTTTTATCTTTCTCAGATCTATTCATTAAGGGCAATCTTTCCATTGGTGGTCTTGAGAATTGTTGTTCTTGGGGCATTAGGGTTCTTTGTTGAACTCTATTATTTCTTATGCATGACCCGATCTGCACTTCTATATTTCTACCATGCTTATTCGTTCCATGGTGATTTGGGTCATATGATGTTGGGTGCACGTTGTACTTATGGGGTTGTTCTACTACTACATTTTTGTTTAATGTGGTGGCTTGAACACGTTGTGGAAGTTGTATATCGGAGCTGTGATTTACTGTTGATTATTCGAGATTTTGGTTTCGGATCAGGCTCTATTCCGTATACGTTGGTGCTGACCAGGTCGATCTAGGTACTAGTCATTTATCACATGTTTGTTCATGAGCATGTTGGTCATCTTGATGCATTTGTTTGTAAGGTCTTTCTTTTTCTGCATTTGGTGATTATATGCTCGTGTACATGTGTATTGGGACGCATTGTGTTGGTACGAGTCTTTGTATGTACAAGCTTGATGGCTGGATACTTGGACTTGTGTTAAGTTAGAGGATTCTTATGCTAAGGGTTTGTGGACTTTGGGTGCTCATTCATGACATATTATACGTGGATTCTTCATGGAAGTTAATGTGTACTGCCATAATGATTTAGAACGATCAAGTGCATTTACTTGAGTAGTATTGTTATGTATTATGTACTTTTTTGTCATTACTAGTAGTTTCATTTTGTTAAGTTATAGGAATGGTGTGTCATTCTTATATAAGAGACTGTAACTGTCCTATGGGACTGAGATGAGGGAAATCACCCTCACCCTCTGTACTTCAACGTTTTTTGGTGTAACGAATTTTACCGGGGTGAATTAACACTTTTACCGAAAAAAATAGAATTATGCTTCTGGGTAGTGGTTTGATTTCAGGGAATTGAAGTGTAACGCTCCGTGAACGACACGACTTAAAATCATTGAAATTTAAACTTTTATGCGGAAACGATTTGACTTAAAACTGACCTGTTGTTACTAATCATGGAACTGATAAAATTCTGTAACAAACTGACCCTTGAAAGTATTTTTACATGAAACTAGACTCAATTACCTTCGAAATGCCGGGTGGCATGACCAGTGGAGACTTACGGTTAAAAATATATGATTTTTCGAAAACTGACTTCGACTAGTTCTCCAAATTAGTTCTTGTAGGATATTATTTTTCACTTACACATCAAACCAAAACACCAAGTTGGCGTATAAATGGAATTCTAGAGAGAGAAAGTTAGAGGTTTAGGGAACTTAGTGAGAGAAAGTGAAATATATTATTATGAGCTCCAAATCTCTACCTTGGGAGGTAGAGAGTATTTATAGTCTTACATAAAACGCCACACAACGGGCTGTGGATCAGGCATACAGTGGGTAAAGACCTGTCCGTCATCAACGGTGTTACTTAACTAAATACTACTTAGCTTAAAATAACAACGACTATGAGCTTTCTAACGATTACATATACTTGAGGTGACCGACTCTTTAATGCCTGGAATTTCTAATTCCTAACAATCTCCACCTAAGGGAGGTCACCTCAATCATGTACTAAAATTACATTGAATACAAACAGATATTACACTAAAAATTGTTCTTGCATTCTTGATGTAGTACTTTGCTTCAAAGCTCGTAGTCATTGATTCTTCACATTGCATGTTTGGTTAATCCAAGTGGAGGTCTTTTACTGATCTACGTGATAATAATTTTGAGCCGACTTTTGAGATCATCACTATCAAAATCTCTCGAGACATCCATTGTGGTGTTGGTATTATGTGATGTTGTGACTTTCGGACCGACATGCTCACATTTTGGATCATGATATCTTCTCATCGAGTAGCGGAAGCTTCGTTGATTCATGATATTGGCGGCGTAGTGGAAGCATGGAGTGAAAATATCGAGTCATTGATGCACTTATCATGATTTCTTGAGAGATGAATGTATTGTGTGAGCATGCGGCTATGGATTGACCGCTTCATTACGATCACCGCAAACGTTGGGCGTACCTACATACAACAGATTAGCAATAAAGCGCACAAAAGTGTCTTTGACCACTTTAGTTGAATTGAGGTACACGCCCACGGTTCCCGCTGATCAAGACATGTACCGCCTGTGATCGGTATAATTCAAGAATTTCCTTGACGGGGTTTCGCAGGTTGCTCTAGTCGTTCTCAAACCAAACGTCTCAAAGAAGACAACACGGAGTGAGTGAACCAATAATTTAAGTCCACCGATTGATGAAAGAGATTTGAAAAACAATCGTATTGCTCAATAGAAATTGTTTTTGCAATACAACGAAGGTTTTATTGAAAATCAATTATCAATCATAAAACACCTTTTGATTTGAAAATTAGTACACGGTCAATGTGCTAAAGAAAAGAGTTATTAAGCACAAAGACCGGTTTTTCAAAGGTATCCGTCAATCCATAACTCGAACCGTGATTGATTCAAGAGATTGAATCGCCCCATTGTTTCATTCGGTTGTCACATGGTTGATCTATATAATAGATCTCACATGCCACCTACCAGAGCTTGTTTGATGTTGGCTCGAAGGTTTTCCATCTTCACCGTGAATATGTTCACATATCACTCGGATGTTCGCAAAACCACAAGGATAATGCGTGGGACTCAAGATATAATCTCTCTTTCCACATTGTGTGAAACAGAGTCTTCATTGAAAGTGTCCTAATGAGATTTATTGATGATCTCGTGGCTCTAGACTCAATATGTGCATATTTGGATCCCGTGTCGAGACTAGGGAGAGGTCTCCTTCTTCAATATCAACAGTCTCTAAGAGAAAGTCGATAGATAATGTTGGTTCCCCGAGAATGAAACAAGTCCCTTTAAGAGGAACTTGAGTGGTTTGGAAGGTTGAAGTGCGGTGCGTCCTTTGGGTCCATGACGTCTTGTCTTCAATACCGATGTTACCATCAAGAGCATATGAATTGAACCCGGTTTCTTCCTAAGGTTGAATAAATGGAGGGCTATTTGTTTTCACCCTTTCTCATTCAATTCTTTTAATTCTTCAACCCCTTCATTGCTTACCGAGACTTCATTGCAAGAACCTTGTTGGGTTTGTTCCAAGACTTGCTCGCCTCGACCGCACTCTTCCCATATCTCACTTTTCTCCTTTTATCATCATACCTAAGGACTTCTACACTAACTAGTGGATTGTCCTCGGTAGATCCCTCCGGTTCGGCGGATCATGGGAACCAATACCTAACCTTATCATCCTTATATCACCGTACATAAATTAAAGTTGGTCGGTCTATTTGGTATTGTTCATCCGCCATTGGAACCAATTGAAAACCATTTGAAAATCAATCCGGATACTTAAGATGTATTATCAAAGCATTTTGTACTGAATTGTTTTGATATTTTAGAACGAGAACTCCCCTCAACATGTGCATCAAATGTTTGAAATCGTTTTGCACACGGAGGCAAGAGGAAGAATTAACTTCTTTGATTACCATTTTCTAAAAGATATCAACATCTCATCCCTGATCAAATCAAGTAGATAAAGTATTTTGGGGAAGGATGAGGTTTTCATACTATTGCTCCCCCTCAATATGTGCCTCAAGGTTTGAAAGGAGTTTTGCACATACTAGAGGGAACCTGCACATTGAGATAAAGGATCACGTTTCAAATCATAGGTGTAAGATAGATGCTCCCCCTCAATATGTGAATGGAAAATTTGAAATCGTATGTCACATGCGGGGAGGATAACATGTACATCCTTGTAAGACCATTAACCGAATCCTCAGTTTAAGTCCAATTTAAATCCCAAATTCTCCCCCGGTCACAATTATCGAATCATTTGAGATTTGTGATCTCTTATAGATTTAAATTGACTTTGAAAGCTTTTGAGGAGAATTGTGACTTGATTATGAAAGCGTTTTAACTGATAAGGATCGGATTATAAAACTTTAAACTCCATTGATAAAACATGCATGTATATCTTTTAAAAACAATTGAATGCCAAATAACTTTTTAATTTAATTGAAATCATTCTCCCCATCAATCAATGACATAGGTTGTTGATTGAGAGATTGATATTTTGACAAATAAGTCCGATGATTATCAAAATAGAGACCGAGTTATTTTTCAAAGCGCTTAGTTTTCAAGAGATAAATGTTTATAAAATCGAGCATGGAATTTTGAAAACCATGATAAAGAATGGCTCGTTCTTTCTTTAAAAAGCGGGTTATCACTGAAATGACAATAAACCATTGTTTCTCTTTCTAAATTTTTTTTTTTTTTTAGTTTTTTTTTAAGAATTCGAACAACATCTAAAGTCCCGTGTCATTCTTTGAATGACAGCACAAAGACCGTAGATATTGTCGAACCGAGAAAAAGCATAACAAATTGACAATATTTTTTTGAAGATTTTTTGAATTTTTCAGATTTTTATGGATTTTGAAGGTTTTATATTTTTCTATTTGATTTTTGAAGGTTTTATAATTTTGTATTTTGTTTTTCGAATAGATATATACAAGAGATAGATGAAGATAGACCTTTACTCCTCGTCTTCCTCCTGAAGACGTTTGAGTGTTTCTGGTTGAAGGCTTTTCAAGCCAAGACGTGGAAGAATAAACTCAAAACGTTCTCTTGGAAGAGCTTTGGTAAAGATGTCGCTAAGCGATATTCGGACCTCACAAAATAGAGTTCCACCACACCTTTTTCCACTTGTTCACGATGAAATGATGTCGAATGTCGATATGCTTTGCTCTTGAGTGTTGAACGTTGTTGTATGAGAGAGCAATAGCACTTTTATTATCACAAGACAGAGGATTTTGTAGAATTCAAAGCCATAGTCGATAATTGAGATCCCATCCATAAGATTTGAGCACAACAGGATGACATGGCTATGTATTCAACCTCTGTAGAGGAAATAGAAGTACTCATTTGCTTCTTTGAAGACCACTCACAAGCTTATCACCCAAAAACCGAGCACCTCCGGATGTACTTGACGAGTATCTTGACACCCGCATGATCGGCATCGCATAGGTCGTTAGTGACATGCCGGTGTCCTTGGTACCAAAGACCCATATTGATGGTTCCTTGGAGATACCGAAGACTGTTTAAGCGCTTCAAGGTGCTTTTAGTAGGCTTAGCACGGTATCTAGCACACATGCAAACAACGAACAAGATGTCCGGTCTACTAGCCGTGAGGTACATCGGGGATCCAATCATACTACGATATTTTGTTTGGTCAATCATGATCCCCGAGTGGTCCTCATCTAGTTTGGTTCGATCAATCATGGGAGTGTCAACGAGGTCACTTGAATCAAATCCAAATTTCTTTAAGATCTCGGTTGCATATTTAGATTGATTTATGAAAATGCCTCCGGACTTTGTGAAATTTGTAATCCCAAGAAAATGACATTTGTCCCATCATTGACATTTGAAATTTTGAACTCATTTCATTTGAAAACAATCACATTCCATTGGGTGCCGAGGCAAAAATAATATCATCAACATAAATTTGAACATGAATTAAATGTTTGCACGACTTCTGGTGAACAATCTTGGATCAATGCTCCTTTTCTAAATCCGGTTGATAGAAGAAACTTTTGATGTATCATACCATGCCCTTGGAGCTTGCTTTAAACCGTAAAGGGCCTTCTTCAAACGATAAGCGTAAGTAGGATGCTCTTGATTTACAAATCCTTCAGTTGGTCGGCGTGAGCGACTTATTTAAGGTCTCCGTTCGAAATGCCGTCTTCACATCCATCGATAGACTACCATGTTCTTACTAGCAAGATTAGCCGAAAGATTCGGATTGCCTCGATTCGAACAAGCTGGAGCAAAAGATTCTTCAAAGTCAATACCCTCCTCTTGACGGTATCCTTTAGCAACTAATCGAGCCTTGTTCTTCAACACATCACCATGCTCATCAAGTTTCACTTTGAAGATCCATTTTAGAGCAATAATCATAGTACGATCTGGAGCGGTACTAACTCCCATACATCAAGTCGATCAAACTCATGAATTTCATCTTGCATGGCATTGAACCGCCTATCTTCATTCATGGCGATTTTAACATCTTTTGGTTCGATCTTAGATAGTACGGAGTTGAAGAAGCACCATAAGGCATCGGTTGCAAGTTGTTTCCGTGTTGATACGGGACGAGAGGATTTCCAATGATGTTGTCTAATGGATGATCGTGAGTCCATTTTTCGAGGTGTTCATGTGGCGCTTGTTGAGGACCGAGGTAGCAGTCGATGTCTCTGAAGAAGATGGTTCGATGATGATTCAGGAGCAAATATGTTTTCAAATGGAGCATCTTCGAGGAGTAGCAAAGGGATTAACTTCATCATTGATGCCATAAGCAGTTCCATTATGTACATTTGAAGAATGATGATTTGTTGATGAGATCAAGGATCGACAGCGGTGCATCTTGACTTAAAGATATTGAGGCGAGGATTGACTTCATTCACATGAATATGAGCAGCCTCTGTTGTAGGAATCGACACCTCATTAGTACTTGGGTCATAAAGTTCATCAAACATAGGATCAAACAATTTCTTTAAATCATCTTCAAATGGAGGTACATATGGAGTTTCTTGAGAAGAGTTTGGAACAAGGGATGAACCAATGGGACTGTTTTGAAGTGCGGGTCCTGGCTGGAGTGTCCGAGAGCCATTTGGCGGTCGACTCATCAAGCGTAACGTGAATTGTTTCCATGATATTTCGAGTTCTTTTGTTGTAGATTCGGTATCCCTTTTGTTTGGTGCATACCCTACAAATACTCCAATGTCCGCTTTAGCTCTAAGTTTGCCTAAGTCTTGACCCTCATTAGTTGGATAACACAATGCACCTAACACACGAAGGAAAGAGATTAGGTTTTTGTTGTGGACAACTTCATATGGAGTTTTCCATGAGCAGTGTGAATCGTGGAACGATTTTGTGTGTAGCATGCGATGGCAATAGCTTCACCCGGAGAAACATTGGAACCTTTGAGTAAATCGGCATTGTTCTAGCGGCTTCTACAAGAGTTCAATTTCGTCTTTCAACTACACCGTTCATTGAGGAGTTCATGGAACACTTCTTTGATGGCTGATTCCAACGCTTTCATAAAATTCACTAAGTTGTTTGTTGACAAACTCGGTTCCATTGTCATTCGATAATTCGACGGTTTTGTTAAGTCGAACTGCAATTTGTTTGATGAGTTTGATGATGATATCGGAGTTTCATCCTTTGTCCTTAAGAACTTGACCCAAGTGAATCTAGAGTAATCATCAACCACAACTAACACATATTTCTTCCCAAAGATATTATGCACCCTCATTGGTCCACATAAATCCATATGAATCATATGAAGAACTTTTGTGACGAGTTAGTAGGTTTGGGTCTATGGGCATACTTCTTGCTTTTCCCAATTGACATCTTGAACAAAGATGATCCTTTTCATACTTGAGTCTAGGTAAACCTACAACTAAGTCCTTTCGGTGAGATTATTGATGGTGCGAAGTTCGGTGATTGAGGCGACGATGCCACAACCATGACTTTGTTTTAGAGGCCTTTGACGAGAAGCAAATTGGAGAAGACTTCATCATATCTTCGATAGAGATGGTGTATAGATTTGAACCACGAGAACCTCTTAAAAGTTCCTTACCATCAAGTTCTCTAACGAAGCGGTATGTTTTTCAAGGCTACTTCTAGATCGAATCGCAGAATTGACCAACAGAGAACAAGTTATGACCAAGACGTTCTACATAGTAAACCACGGAGATAACACTTTTGCCATCAACATAGTCTCCATAACCCATAATAGCACGAAATGATCATTCCGAATCTAAGCGTCCGATGAATTTGCTCACGAAGTTCATGAGCCGTGACCGGTCATGATCATATGCTTGGAGCAACTGAGTCCGGTACCACGAGCGATTTGAACGATCTGCGGTTGAACATGAGACAAGAATGGATAAGCGGATAATTGGGATCCCCATGCAAGAATGGGTTCCATTTGGTTAGTAACAATGGTTGGAACACCCACATCAAAAAAGAAGCATTCATATCGAAATTAAGGCTTTGGAATCATTGTGAATAGATGCGGTACTAGTGTTCAGTATTAGCCACATTCACAGTGTGCTCACTTCTTAAGGAATAGTTCTACCAAGAGGCATCCATTTTCTAGTGGGCATTGTCGATTATTCTTATGACCAACGGTATCCAATAATAACCTATCTTACTAAATGTTCTTCCGTGGGTTTCACTTGTTTTCTAACTTTCTTTCGTTTTTCCTTTTAGCCTTTTTAGCATGAATTTTAGCATTAACAACATTAATCGGACAATTAACATCATTAGGCAAAACATTAACACCACATTCATGATTAGAAATGAATTCAAGCGGACATTAATACAAGGTTTGCAAATAGTATCGAGTCGCATTAATTACGATGCGCCTAGGGCTAATACTATAATCAACATGATTCGTTTTATTCAATTCAAGCTTAAAGTTCCTAGATTGTTCTTCTACTCTTTTCAAAGGCACATTCTTAGCTTGCGAGGTCCTATCATTCCTTGTATTGTCTTGAGACTTTGACTGCTCCCTTTAATGTCACCGATTACTCTGTAGAGGAATGGGAACATTAGTTGGTTTTACTATTCTTTGCATCACTGTTTAGATGTCTTGGGATCTCGAACTACATGCAGCACCCTAAGGTTCACTTTCTTAAAACTAGAAGTGTTGGGATTTGTACTCCTAGAAGGCACACTTGAGTTCTCTTTCATAGCATTGACAGATCTGGAATTTGAACTACTTAAAGGCACACTAAGGTTCACATTCAAGACATTGGGCATCGAATGAATATCATACTTGGCATTAGGCATCGAACATGGAATCAAAGGATTAACTCTCTCACCTAAGGACTTTGGGCATATTGTGATCAAGCATTCTAGGATTTCTTGAGATCGTTTGGCATATAAGCATGCATGTCCAATTGCATTATCATGAGGTTTCTCTAACTTACCCTCTTCAACAATCTCACGCAGACATTCTAGGAAATCCTTAAGGGATGAGAAGTATGTTTGAACATCAAGTTTGTTGTTCCTGAGATGAGGAGGGACATATTTCATAGACAAAGCATATTTATTACAAGAGTGAACCTTTGATACACCATTCTCCCATTGGTCATTGGCATTTTCCTTTTACGACTCTTGATTCTCAATTTCCTTTTGCAATGAAGCTATTTGTTCGTTATTTTGTTACGAGTGACCTTTATTGATTCAAATAACTCATTGAAATGACGTTTAATCTTTTCATTTTCTTCTAGAAAACTTTCGTTTTCCTTTTGTAATGCATTTACTAGGTTTTGAAGATGAAATGTTTGAGAATTCGAGAATCTAAAGGAGGAGGCATTTGGGAGCTGTCATATTGTTCGTTTGACCCTTTAATTGAGAGCTTTGGGTTTCAACTTTCGATCGTGTTGCAATGAGCTTGAATCTGTTCATCACGTTTGTTAATTTGAAAAGCGCATCCAACTCTGGAGCATCCGAGGATGTCTTGATATTTGAAGTTTTGACATTTTCTTTAAGATGTTGATATTTTAGTTGTAAATTAAAATGCTCAACTTCTAGTTTAGAAAATGTTTAACCAAATTGTCGTGATCATCCGGTTCAATTTTCTCGTTTAGTTCGAATTAGTTTTTCAAGCTCAATGACACGATCATGGGAGACTTTCGAGCAGCAGATAATTCATGAAATTGAGAAGCATTAATAGAACAATTTGTAGCGATGAAAACACATCTTGAGCAATACATTCAAATCAGGTTCTCATTTAGTGTATGCAAGTTCTTCCTCTCAATCTCATTATATTTTAGTGCTCGCTCATAGTCACTAACTTCAACTATCATTGCATCAAATTCTTTTTCCATTCCCTTAATATCGATATGTATCCCTTTTAAGACTCTCAAAGTGATCTTTTAGAAGTTTAAAGAAAGGCATGATCTCGCTTAAATAGCATTCTTTTGTTTGTTCAAACCCTTTCCCTTGATAATCCCAGTGGGTGTGATCCTTTTCTTACAAGTTTTCTCAAAATCAACAAATAGTTAAAAATAACATATTGATCGATTAAGATCTTGCTTTTAGTAGCAATCGTTCTAGGAACTAGATGCATTGGTGTATTAGGAGGATACACAATCGCTCTAGGCATTTTCCAAAGGGAGGGTTTGTTTCAACAATATTTTCGACTTTCGCTTATCTAAATCCATTTTCCGAAAACTTGTTCGGGAGTCAACAAGGTCCGAGGCTTAAACATGTTCAAGGACATCCAGTTTTCCTTCTTGTAATCATGGGGTGTGATCTTTATTTTCTTCTCTTTACATTTAGGATCATCTAATTTCTTGTTCATCTTTTCCTAGTGACTTCATCGATTTCTTATCTTCCTCGGTGCACTCAACGCAACTAGGTTTCTGTCTAGGTTTAAGGATTTCATTGCCATCATAAAGAACCTTATGAGCATTTCTAGCCCTTTTAATGACCTCTGGATTTGGTTCCTCAACAAGGGAATGCTATGCTTATCGCTTAAGACTCTATGCTTAGTGATCATGTGAGCGATCGAATGGTGTTCCTTGTATGTACAACTTGTTTTCAAGTTTGTTTTCAAAGTTTTCAGATTAGAAAAATCTTTCAAGAGTTTTGATTCCTTTGCATTAAATTCTTGCTTAAGCATTTTCACATTTTCTTGAAGTTCTTGTTTTGCTTAGCGCTTTAGAAAGCTTTTCTTGCAAGGAATTTAACTCTTGTTTTAATACTTCTTCTCGAAATTAATTTTTCTAATGATTGTGCGCACTTGGTCATCCATTTCACGCTCACAAGAGGTCAACTCAAATTTTGCACGTTGTTCATAGATAGCAACACGTTCTTTATAGGCATTTAGTTGAAATTACAGAATCATCGGGGCACATGCGGTGTATTCATCAAAACATAATCATTGTTGATGCAGAAGATGCATCACTTGGTACAACTTCACTTTCCATTTGTTTCACATATTGATCATATGGGACAACATTGATATTACCCATATTTTCAATATTTGATTCAATAGTTTGATTGATTGTACTTTGTCATGCATCTTTTGCACATCAAGCATCATCGTATAGTTTTAATAACTCTAAGATGAGTTTGTCTTTGGATGAGCCACTTGTGGTAAAGAAGAGACCTTGGGAGAAACCATTGGAGAAATGCTAGCCATAAAAATTGTGTGTGCGATGGGTCCATCATCCACATCAGTCGTATGCATCACAATCAGCCACTTTAAAGGCATTCGATGATTGTGACCTATCTCCGAATAGTGCTCATCCACATCTCGCATCATAAGTCTTGGCATTGCCCTCACTAGAAACAACAATTCCTCTTCATCCAAAGCGGCACCATTATCCGAGCTTGTACAAGCAACATCTTATCTCGAAGTAATCAAGATTCATGGACGCTTTGGAGATGTACAGTTCCTTGCAATGTGTCCCTCACCACCACGGTTATAACATTTGATCGGCTTAGCTTGACCTTGATTACCATTCCTTCCTCGATTCGATTACCAACATAACCTCTACCACTCCACCTCTTCTTTGATCAAACCGCCTTTTTGAACCGACCGCCCATAATTTTCCCATCTCTCGATCAAAGCATGGTTGTGAAGATTGAGGCGGTTCGGATCTCATTGCATGTGTGAAGTTTGTTGGTGTGAGGTGAAAGTGTCTGTTCTCTTTAACCATGAGTGTCGGTTGAGTGATGAAATGTTCCATGACGACATTTGCATCAGTTGCTTGAACCTTGGATCGAAATGGGTTTGTGATTATCATCTTCCGTGGGTACAACTTGAGAAGCATTGGTGATAATCCCATCATTTGTGAAAAAGCGGTTGAATCATTTGTAGAGCTTGTTTCTCCACGACCTTTGAACCGATCAAGAATCCTCTTTTCAAACATGGCATGTCTCTCATTACGAAGGAGGAAGGCATAGAGTTGCTCATAGTTTGTATTCTTCAATCCTTTAGTGAGCTTCACAGAGGTGACAAACTTGTGCCATTCGGGATTCATGTTGTTCACAAATTTTGAGTTCAAATTGAATGTTAGGCATAGTCATTCGATGTTCCTCATATCATTCACCAAGTTATGAAATCTCACATAGTACTCATAGACACTCTCATCCGGTTTCATCTTGAAGTGTTCAAATTCGTCATAGAGTTGTGATTCTCATCTTCCATAGTTAATTCGAACCGAGAGAAGCATCTTGACATTATCCCATACCGCCTTTGCTTCGGTGTTGTGATTGATCGACTTGTAGATGTCTTTAGGAAGACCTTGAAGAACAATGTTAGAAGCCCCGATATAAGCATCGAATCTCTTTTCTCCTTATCATCAAGCTCATCATACATCTTTGGTCCGTCTATTCCGTAAATCGAGTTCCATCTTGACGATTATCAAGTACATCTCTAGTCGTCTCAACTCGTCACGGTCCTTCATCAATGGATTTGAGAATGTTGACACCATTTTCCTTTCAAGACAGTACAATCGATTCGTTGAGCCCAAGAATCGTAGTCGATTCATCAAGCATGGGTGGACGAGTATCCGAGCCAATTGCTTGAACATCCTCGGCAGCGATGGAGATGATAGTAGGAACGTTGGTAGACATGTTAACAGATTATACGGGATTTTATAACTCTATGATTAAACCGGAAATGGATTCTTTCACGGATTTTACTAAATCAAGAGAAAACCGTAAAAATCACCCAAGTCGCTAGAAGATAATGCACCAAGTCGCTAACACCTAATTCGCTATACCACCAAGTCGCTAAAGTCCCAAGTCGCTAAACAAAAGCAAGTCGCTAAATAGTAACTCGCTAACCCTCAAGTCGCTAGCAAAATTTTGGCGACAATTGCTAAGATTCAAGTCGCTAAAGAATCAAGTCGCTAAATAGCAACTCGCTACTCACCAAGTCGCTAACACAGTCGCTACCCGTAGTGGAGAGTCCACTACTTGTCTTGTAAGTCGCTAAGACTAAGTCGCTAGCTCCAAAAACTTCAACTCGCTACAAAATGTAAAGCAAGTCGCTACAAGGAAATATAATCCGAGGTCAAGTCGCTAGCAAGAAAACTTCACAAACATCACTTTTCAATCCAAAACAACCCAACCAAGATGATTCAAGCTTACCAAGTGAAAACCTAAACACTTGTGATGATTCTAAACGAAAAGTACTACCAAAATCCAAGCTTTAACACAAGAAATCAACCAAATGATGCACAAACCACTAAACTTTTCAAACTCAAAACCACCTAAAACCACTAGAAATCCAAAGATGTGCAAGATATGATCTAACCATGGCTCTTGATACCAATTGTAGGATATTAGTTTTCACTTACACATCAAACCAAAACACCAAGTTGGCGTATAAATGGAATTCTAGAGAGAAAGTTAGAGGTTTAGGGAACTTAGTGAGAGAAAGTGAAAGATATTATTATGAGCTCCAACTCTCTACCTTGGGAGGTAGAGAGTATTTATAGTCGACATAAACGCCACACAACGGGTGTGGATCGAGGCATACTGATGGGTAAAGACCCGTCTGTCCTCCACGGTGTTACTTAACTAAATACTACTTAGCTTAAAATAACAACGACTACGAGCTTTCTAACGATTACATATACTTGAGGTGACCGACTCTTTAATGCCTGAAATTTATAATTCCTAACAGTTCTCCAAATTTGTTCTCCAAACTAGTTCTCCAAACTAGTTCCCCAACTAGTTCTCCAAATTAGTTCTCCAACTAGTTGTCCACTAGTTCTCCAATTATTTTAACCACTTTATAAACACTTAACATATACATTGTTTTTCCAAACATTCTTGACCCGTTTGACCCAAAATGGGTTAAAATAGACCTTGTCCTAAACATCCCTTTTTCCGCATAACCCTTTTTGTGTACTTTTGACCCATTTTCCGGAAAACGACTTCTATAACATGACATAACACCAAAACTTCCAGAAATCATTAAAATATTATAAACATCAAATATGCATAAACTTGGTCATAATGACTCACGGAAATATGCTTTACAAAGTAACGGGTGTTATGCCAAACACCCGTTTTGACCCGTTTGCATACACCACTTAAACATAACTCTTTAACATGCTTTAAAACCTGTAAAATGACTCTTAAAACATTTCAAAGACTTGACACTATAAACATTAAACCTTTTATGACTCTCGGGGGACAACCTTGTCATGAGCTCGGTATCTACCTAAGCTTTACCTTCTTATCAATCTTCTAAACTTTCGCATAATCCAACCTTAACGCTTAGTTCCAAGCATTTCCTTTCCTTCACATTTAAACCTACAAAACATTAACATCTTAAACCGTAAGCACAAGGCTTAGTAAGTAAAGAGTTCATAACATGTTATCATATACATTCATACATTATACATCATAACTCATTTCAAATCATTAAACATTAACATGTACTTTGGTTCACTTAAGTAAAACATTTCCTATGGTTCAACATCAACATACCTTAGCCTAATCCACCTTCCCTAACCTTCATAACTAGTTAAGCCAAACTAGTCTCAACCACACTTTATATAAACATATATT
The DNA here is from genome assembly GCA_022545495.1 of Chrysanthemum lavandulifolium. Taxonomy (NCBI): domain Eukaryota; kingdom Viridiplantae; phylum Streptophyta; class Magnoliopsida; order Asterales; family Asteraceae; genus Chrysanthemum; species Chrysanthemum lavandulifolium. Next base: position 14,991,793 of record CM040240.1, on the reverse strand, counting down.
CAATTACCCCATTTCTTAGCATAACAAAATCATATAACATATAATGTGTAGAATCATATAGCAACATATAATGACCGGTTTACTTACCTTAATTCCAAGATAGTGATATCAATTAGAAACATCATCATCAATACCATCGTTAGCCTCTTCTTCACATCCTAGGTCAATTATCATAACACTTAATAATCATAATTAAATAATTATGGAAATGGTTTATATAACCAAATCCCATTTCTTACACACCTCTAATCATCATATGATCATATCTTGATTATGTGATGATCAATCCATAAATTATTAACTTAATAAAACTTGACCCATCATCATCATAACATCTTTAATTAGCTTAAAAACATCATTTACCCAATTTCCCCAAATAGGTATATGAACCCTAATGTATAATTCATCAATTAGCTTAGGGAAAAGGATTACTTACTTGTAAGGATGATTAGCACTAACTTATTTCTTGGTTTGGAGCATTAATCCTTCATCAATTTGACCATTGGAGAATCTTGTTCTTTTCCCTCCTTTTTCACTTCACGACACATACATACACACCTAAATTATTCTGGAAATCTAATGATACAAGGAGAAGGATTCCAGACATATGTAGGTGGTATATTTGCCTAATTGGCACATTAGGTCCTTCAAGTCTCATTCCTTCTATTTTGGCCACAACATACTTTATAACATGTTTAGCACTTGGCAACTTAGGTCCCTTAAGTCAATTTTCTTTATAAATGTGACACATCATATTTCTCATAATCATTTACATAACATTTGTTGACTATTAGTTTGACTATCGGGTTGACTACAATATAACATTCGTTGACTAACCAATCACGTTAAACCTTGGTCAATTTCATCTAAGGTGGGGCCTATTTGTATTCGGGATACGGTTCTAACAATTCTACCCTCCTTATTTAGATTTCGTCCCCGAAATCTCTCGTCTATTACTAACCATGACTTGGTCATTTCTTAACCCCATTCTTAGTACTAAGCACACTTTCATTCAAACATTTCATTGCAATGATCTAAGTGATCCTGCAACACAAATTGACACATTCCAAAAATCCTAAATTCGCTCTACTTCTTGTGATTTATCTAAGAGCATACGGCTCTTACTAAGGTTATTATGTCAAATGAGACACATTTATTATAACCAAAATATCATTTGATCCCTTTATCACTATTACACCACATTCTTACTTGCTTTACTCTAACTTTTAATCAAGGATTATATGTCACTTGAGAAAATTGCCCCAATTTGACTTTATATAAGTCAAATATAAACTAATACAGCTTAAGATTCTCATCTTTACCGTAATCATCTCAATACCCTTTTAACATTTTTTTAACACCTTACTTTCTTTACTTCATTTTAAGGATTTCCGCTAAGTATTATAAGTCACTTAGGAAATCTTAGGTCGCATTTGACTTTCACAAGTCAACATTGACTAATACATTCACATTCTACTATGGTCATTCCATTATTTCATTAACATTTTTATTATAGGGCCTTGTTTCCTTTACTTCTTTCTAAAATTTCCTTGTCAAAGACTACAAGTCTCGTAGGAAATTTCAATATTTTGACTTCATAAGGTCAAACTTTTACTTACATCATCGCATTTACACATAAGGGTGCTAATAAAGGTTAGCATCCATTACTATCATTATTCACATTTTGTACCACTCCTCAAGGTACATTATAATATCATTACAAATTCTTAATCTTTCCAAGTCATACTTAAGACACTTAAGCGATTGGTTTCACTTAATGTCTCACTTTAAAGTCGCATTCTAATTATATCCCACCTATCTTAGTTCTTAAGACTTCTAACTAATTTTAGGCTTCGTTTTCCACCTTTTTACCTTACTCACGCCATGTCGAGAACACATAAGCCCACTCATTTATATTTCCTCATTTACATGGAAAGGCGTCCCGATCTATGTAAATCAAGAAACATTAACTCATGGTTCGAGATTCAAAATTTCTTTAATTAAATGAAAAGCGTCCCAATCCATTTAATCAAGGAAATCATAAATCGTCCTACTTATACACTTTTGACATAACATTCGTATTTATTACTAGTTTTCACTTTACTTTCTTTCTCTTCGTTCTTTTACACTTCACATTAATTTTTATTTTTAGACTTGGATCCATACCATTATCACATTTACTTTGGGGATTTTATATGCCAAAGATATAGGCAACCCTTTGCGGTGAAGGCAATACATTCCTTCATTAACATCATTAGCTTGGTCTCCCGAAGGATACCACCATTAACATTAGCTCGGCCATCCCAAAGGATACCATCATTAACATTATTAGCTTGGTCATCCAAAAAGGATACCATCATTAACATTAGCTCGGCCATCCCAAAGGATACCATCATTAACATTATTAGTTTGGTCATCCCAAAAGGATACCACCATTAACATTAGCTCGACCATCCCAAAGGATACCATCATTAACATTATTAGTTTGGTCATCCCAAAAGGATACCATCATTAACTATCATTAATTCATCGGTTATATGATAGCTACCTTTAACCTTTCACATTTAACATTAGATCCAAGTCATTAACATTTTAACACACACACTTTTTCATTCCTTTTATTAAGTTTAAGCAAGCATCATTGGTATATGAAACCCGCTTGTCATATTTACACATTTTTATGTGTTTACACTTCTCATTACAACTTACATTCTTTAACTCAAGTTAACCATTTCCACATCTTTACCATTACCTCTTTTAGGCCACTCGATTCTTTTCCACTTCTAACCTTACATAGGTTAGATTGATAACACCTTTGTTAACATACGTTTATCCTTTACATTCATTTTAAACATCAACACGATCTCTTCGCATTTTACTAAACAACATATTATTACGTTCTTACTTACATTCTTAACTCATCCCTTTTTAGTAATTAGCACAATGGCTATACCATTTTCATTTCATCATTACTTGTCATCATTTCTTAATCTCATTCATTACTTTTTCACATTAATAGACGCTTAACAATTAGCGTGACAATTCTTATCTTGCTATCACACATTATACTTTAGCACACTTATCATTTATTACGTTTCACACCTTAAGCGTCAAATACTTTAATTCACAATTATCCCATCTCTAATATCACTTATCATTTCTAATCACATTCCATACCGTTATTCCAACACACATTCATATAATCATAATACGATCACCGACACTAACCAAGGTGTACGACAATCTAATCATTTAGATACCTCAAGGCCTCTACGGACTTATATCACATAAGGATCAATACTATAGCACGCATTCATTATTATCAACTTAGGTTCATGTAAACTATCACATGATCTGATTCAAAACTTAAACATTTACTTTCTCGCTTTAACTTCTCTTACATTCAACGCATCTAATAGTGGTTTAAGTCTAGGAAACCTAAATTGGAAACCTAATTCACTTAAACCGAAGCTCTGATACCAAGTTGTAACGCCCCGTGAACGACAAGACTTAAAATCATTGAAATTTAAACTTTTACGCGGAAATGATTTGACTTAAAACTGACCTGCTGTTACTAATCGTCGAACTGATAAAATTCTGTAACAAACTGACCCTTTAAAGTATTTTTACATGAAACTAGACTCAATTACCTTCGAAATGCCGGGTGGCACGACCCGTGGAGACTTACGGTTAAAAAGATATGATTTTTCGAAAACTGACTTCGACTAGTTCTCCAAATTAGTTCTCCAAACAAGTTCTCCAACTAGTTCTCCAAATTAGTTCTCCAACTAGTTGTCCACTAGTTCTCCAACTATTTTAACCACTTTATAAACACTTAACATATACATTGTTTTTTCAAACATTCTTGACCCGTTTGACCCAAAATGGGTTAAAATAGACCTTGTCCCAAACACCCCTTTTTCCGCATAACCCTTTTTGTGTACTTTTGACCCATTTTCCGGAAAACGACTTCTATAACATGACATAACACCAAAACATCCAAAAATCATTAAAATATTTTAAACACCAAATATATGCATAAACATGGTCATAATGACCCACGGAAACATGCTTTACAAAGTAACGGGTGTTATGCCAAACACCCGTTTTGACCCGTTTGCATACACCACTTAAACATAACTCTTTAACATGCTTTAAAACCTGTAAAATGACTCTTAAAACATTTCAAAGACTTGACACTATAAACATTAAACTTTTTATGACTCTCGGGGGACAACCTTGTCATGAGCTCGATATATACCTAATCTTTACCTTCTTATCAATCTTCTAAACTTTCGCATAATCCAACCTTAACGCTTAGTTCAAAGCATTTCCTTTCCTTCACATTTAAACCTACAAAACATTAACATCTTAAACCGTAAGCACAAGGCTTAGTAAGTAAAGCGTTCATAACATGTTATCATATACATTCATACATTATACATCATAACTAATTTCAAATCATTAAACATAAACACGTACTTTGGTTCACTTAAGTAAAACATTTCCTATTGTTCAACATCAACATACCTTAGCCTAATCCACCTTGCCTAACCTTCATGACTAGTTAAGCCAAACTAGTCTCAACCACACTTTATATAAACATATATTCAATTACCCCATTCCTTAGCATAACAAAATCACATAACATATAATGTGTAGAATCATATAACAACATATAATGACCGGTTTACTTACCTTAATTCCAAGATAGTGATATCAATTAGAATCATCATCATCAATACCATCATTAGTCTCTTCTTCACATCCTAGGTCAATTATCATAACACTTAGTAATCATAATTAAATAATTATGGAAATGGTTTATATAACCATATCCCATTTCTTACACACCTCTAATCATCATATAATCATATCTTGATTATGTGATGATCAATCCATAAATTACTAACTTAATAAAACTTGACCCATCATCATCATAACATCTTTAATTAGCTTAAAAACATCATTTACCCAATTTCCCCAAATAGGTATATGAACCCTAATGTATAATTCATCAATTAGCTTAGGGTAAAGGATTACATACTTGTAAGGATGATTAGCACTAACTTATTTCTTGGTTTGGCGCATTAATCCTTCATCAATTTGACCATTGGAGAATCTTGTTCTTTTCCGTCCTTTTTCACTTCACGACACATACATACACACTTAAATTATTCTGAAAATCTAATGATACAAGGAGAAGGATTCCAGACATATGTAGGTGGTATGTTTGCCTAATTGGCACATTAGGTCCTTCAAGTCTCATTCCTTCTATTTTGGCCACAACATACTTTATAACATGTTTAGCACTTGGCAACTTAGGTCCCTTAAGTCAATTTTCCTTATAAATGTGACACATCATATTTCCCATAATCATTTACATAACATTTGTTGGCTATTAGTTTGACTATCGGGTTGACTACAATATAACATTCGTTGACTAACCAATCACGTTAAACCTTGGTCAATTTCATCTAAGGTGGGGCCTATTTGTATCCGGGATACGGGTCTAACATGAAGTTTCCTCATGGAGGCGAAGTCAAGGCACGTCTTTTCACGTGATCCTTCTACCATTTTGGAGCAAATTTCAGGATAGTTCTCGTTCCAATTCTACTTGTCTCTTTTTAATTTTAAATTTTGCGTACTATAGGGACATTGTACAATTTAAGTGGGAGGACGAGATTTTGAGTAGACATGACATGTGGCGTCTTGTGAATGTGTATTACAATTAACGTTAAATGAAGTGCCAAATAATCTTCTCTTTTGACTTCTCAAACCCATCATTCCATTATTTTTTGAGCGTACTGTTAATACAAATAAGCCGTAAAAACGTTTATTTATATTTTACGATCTTCTAATGTTTTGTCGATAACAAATGTAAAATCATCTTAACAAAACAAATAAAATACATAAATGGTTTGAGCCAATAGTTTACTAACGCACTTAAGTTTTCACATAAAACACTAAACAAGTAAAAGTGATTTTATGATTTAGTAATACATATGTAAAACAACTAGTGTTTACATACTGGGTAAATATATACATAACTAGTATGTGTTAGTGCAAATATTACGATATTTAATCTATACATTCTCATTTGTTTTGTTGAAGACAAACATGTAACTTGTAATACATAACGTAAAATGTATAAGTTACTTGTAAGTATATATTATCTCAACACTTTTCGACGACTCAAGTCCTTGTATACTACAACACAGGTTCGTACATGTTTGTTATGTTGCGTTATGATCAAACCCCCAACAAACCATTAAAACATGTTTAGTTAAATAGTTTATGTATAACAACTAGTGTTTACATATTGGGTAAATATATACATAACTAGTATATATTATAAGGGGTAATATAAATGGGTAGAAAACTTTAGTATTTGACCCATTGACCAAATACATTGAATGTAGTTGGGTAAAACCCAAAGTCCATAACCCATACCCAATGTCTAGATACATTGTACCTTGGTGAGCACTCAAAACCATGGACTAGATGCATTGAATCTTGTAGATACATTGAATCTACTTGGTACCCATAACCTATGACCCATACCCAATGTCTAGATATTGGTGGGCACTCAAAACCATAGACTAGATACATTGCATCTTATAGATACATTGAATCTACTTGGTACCCATAACCCATAACCCGTGACCCATGACCCAAAACCCATGGGTAAAAGGGAGCGTCCCACGGATCCCCAGTAATACACTGGACGGATCCATCAAGGGAGGGATCCGAGGAACAGTGGCTAGTTTTTTTCTATAAATAGTGAGCCATTTCTTCATTGTTCCACACACTTTCACACATAGTTTCTCTCCACCATTTATAGGATAGTTAGATCATTAGAAAACATGTAAACCACCCACATCTCATATGATCATATGCTTCTAACTTTCATTTGTTGTAAGCATACTCCCGAAGTGATCCTCCAAAGCAAGCTTAGAGATCTTGCTTCCTTACCTACTGAAGTGATCACCCATCACAAGATACAAGCACATGAAGATCTTCTACAACAAGCTTGGGAAACTTGTCATCTTCATTCATAGAAGACTAACTACATTATGCTTTGGGTTCTTGATGTTTAGTATAGGATTCCATATCCATTAGACACATTATCTTGGATAATGTCTAGTATCATATTCTTGTATCTATGACTAGACAAGATGGTTTATGTGTTTGTGCCATAAAACACAAGGTTTGTTATAATGGGCCACAAAACATAACGGGTGTCATAGATGTGTCAAAGGCATTAGTGAAGAGTGTCGAAGATCCGTATTGAAAGCATTAGTGAAAGGTGCTGAAGGATCGTGTCAATGGCATTAGTGAAAGATGCCTAGGGTGTACGTTCGATATGGTGTGTTTCGATGTACAAGATAGAGTAGTACTGGATCCAAGGATGGTGGTATCCTTGATGGTGTTGTAACAAGGAGTAGATCTCCTTGAGATTAGGTGTTGTGTTGTGATGGGTAGTAGTTCCTCCATAATGGAACTAGGTGCTTAGCCTAGTACCTAATAAAGGGTAGGCGACGTTGTGATAGGTGTAGTTCACCTTGGTGTAAAAGAACAAGGTGCTTAGCCTAGTACCTAATAGAGGTTAGGCGACGTTGTGATAGGTGTGGTTCACCTGGGAGTGAAAGAACCCGGTGGTTAGCCTAGTACCGGAAAAAGAGTTGGCGATGTTGTGAAGGCTTCTCCGCCATAAGGAGTTGGTGTCGTGTAGTGATTACGAACTCTCGAGTAGGTGACTCGGGTAGTGGAGTAGGGCAAGGAAGGTGTCCTTGTAGCCGAACCACTATAAATCCTCGTGTTGGTTTGTCTATCCTTTTACTTATCGCTTTACGTTTATTCTTGCATTACATTGTTTATTTTCTATGTGGTTGATGTCTATGTTTGTGATACATACTTGGTCTTTCATATAGTCACAAACTATATTTAACACTTTACATATTATGACACGCTTGATCAAGAAAAAGCAACCGGACTAATAATGGTGAAACTTGATTTATAATGAACCATTAATCTTACGGAATCTTATGTGATATTAAGGGGTTCCCCTTACATGCCGTAATGCGTTAAATGCATCCTCACGTCGAGATTAGCAAGTGCAATGGTTTATACTATATTTGATACAAAAGTTTTAAGTGTGAAACGGAAACGTATTCACCCCCCCCCCTCTACGTTTTCACAATTGGTATCAGAGAGGGTTGGCTCTAGTTTTTAAAACAAATGGTTTTCAAAACGAGTAAGGTCCTCGTATCAAATTTTTGGTGAAGTCAAGCATAATATGAAAAGTGTTTTGTTGATTTTTTTTTCTGTGAAGTTTTGTTGTTAGATATCTTGTTAATCAAGCTTGAATAAAGGTAAAAATGGTTAATATAACTTCACTAAAAAGTCTACAAAGGTTAAACCTTTTAAATCGGGTCAAAACGTACATTTTGTAATTTTGTGTCGATCCGTGGATCCTCAGTTACACCGGACGGATCCTCAAGCAAGGGATCGTGGGATCCGTGGTACGGAAGATGCTTTTTGTGCAATTTCAAAAATTCATAACTAATTAACCGTAAGTCGTTAGAAGTCGTGCCACCTATCGTTTTAAAGGTATTTGAGTCTACTTTCATTTAAAAATGATTTTATAAACTGATTAAAAAAATTACAGAATCATTGATTTATAATAGAAAGTCATTTTCGGTCATAACTTTTGCACAAACTTTTGATCTAATCGGAGACGGATGTTTTCATATTTGAATAACAATGTGTCCTCTTTTGAAATTAAGGTTTTGATCATATTTATAAAGGAAACTAATCAAGCTTGGTATACATGTTTAACACAAAGCGATGAAAAGAACTTTCGTATGCTATGCTAAATGATAAATTGTTTCCCTTGCATTACTTGATTATTTGCTTATCTCAATTAGCTTTTGTGCTTGTTTGATTGATTAACATATGTGGTTTCCTTACCTTGCTATTCATTCTCCTGCTTGTCGATTTAGTAATTTTCTACTAATCAATGTGCTACTTGAAGGAGTGTTTGGGATAACATCTAGTTGTGTCGAAAATGTTAGTTTTATAAGTTGAAAAATGTTTAAAACATATAACACACTAAAATGGCTTTTTGATTGAGTTGGTCATGTGTGCAACATAAATGTTTTATGTGCCTATATGATTTCTTGATTTCATATTTTCTTGTATCGTTTTCTAAAAACAACAAGAATGTACATCGAATCATAACCTACACTTGTATTGATGATGTACTCTCCCGTTTTCCTTTTCATGATAGCTCTCCAAGCTTCATAGAAGGATTGACAACTTGATTATTTCATCCGATATACTCAAATAAATTATTTTGCAACGCAAATATAGTTGTTCATATCCGAAAGTCCAAACTCGAGCTTTCCAACAACATATGTTGAACTAGCTCATGCAACCATTTTTTTTGTCCACCATATGGACAACTTTTAATTTTTTGACACCTTCGTCACCTTAGTTGTTTCAAGTATAATATTAATATAAATGAAGCAAAGTATCATCATTGTTACTCTTCGATAGGCCATTGTAGGAATATAAATTTTCCTAACTTGAGAATGAATACTGGAGAACTTATTGCGCTAGAAACTCAATTTGACCTAACGGTTGAATTGCTTCCTTGAGAGAAGTTGGATATGTGGAATCGCCCGTAAAAATGGTCGTGTTTAGCTGTAATTGAGCACCGCTAGTAATAGTCTCATATTCATTCTCTCACTTGAGAAATTTATACTCCTATGCTTTCCTAAAGTAAGTTTACAATGGAAATACTTTGCATTGTCTTAGGATTACTAATCAAACAAGTTGTAAAATTAATTTTTCTTTTAGTTAATCACAACCACTTGCGTCATCAAGCGATTATCTTGCTTTGATCGAGAAGAACTACATAACTTCATGGACGAAGCTCATTGTACACTAATCATCATCCGTAATAAGTAGATTGTCCTAAACTAGCACCTCACAACCCTTTTGTCTTGAACACCATCATGTGATCTTTTCTTTCAAGACACATACCTTGCATATCATTGTTAGTGTAAATGATTTACTAATCTAGACCGTAAATTTGTTTTAGGATTCTTGAATAGTGCTTGTTAAGTTTGCTAAACCTTTGTGTTATTTGTGAGCTCGATCTCATTTGATTGCCTATATGTGATCTCTACATGCTCTCCTTGCTTTACTTAACGTGTATACATGTGTGCTTGCTTTAAAAACCATTAGTTACCATCAATCATTTTCTCTTGATCATTTAAGTCCATCTTCATGTAAGACACTTAAGAGACTGAGTAACTTAGGATATGTAGGGGCTAGACCTTGATAGAACCCAATCACCTCTTTTTCACCTCATCTGTTAGCCGGATCCCTAGACTTAAGCTAGTCGGATCCCTCTAGTGAGGGAACCGGTGGAACCGTGGAACAGTAGGAACTTTATCTATTTAGATAATCATTTCAAATTTCCTTTTTCCCACACAAGCACTTGTTCAACACTTAGGATTATCTGTTTCCTATATGTTTATAAATGAGTTACATTTATATGAGTCTTTACGTGTTCTTCCTTTTTGTTTCATGATTTTATGTGTCCAATTTATCCATTGGTATAAATGTTTTTCTTTTGTACTAACTCTTTTGGATTCTTGTAGGATGACAATAGTCGATTTCATCATCAAGTCAAGTTGTGCTCATTCGCACATTTTTTTTGTTATTTCTAATCTTGCATCATCCTAACCATCTTACTCCAATTTTATCACTACTCACAAAGTCATCATGTCTACCACCTCTATTGAGTCATCAACCAAGTCAAAGATTCACCTTGTTACCTTTGATCACCTCTACCACAACTTCCATACCTCTAAGTCATAATGATGATTTCTATCATTATCAACGTGTCCAAAGGTCTAGTTCATGATCTACGTGATGAAGTATGTCTCATGTTCTACCACATCCTATTTGTGTCAACCACATCCTATAAGTGTCTCACTACCACTACAATTCATGGTCGCTCAACCATCCTTCACAAACATCTATGTTGTCAAAAGCCAAGTGAATTTCATAATGAAATGCGTCTCATCCCTAAGCACATTTTTTTTCTCTTACCTTGAACAAACCTAACAACCTCTAAACCAACCATGATGATGCAAGTAGTAGGATTATTCTCTTTTTGACACTAATCCTTTCTTTGTAGGTTCATACATATACACTTTGATGTGTATAGGATTCTCGTCTATTCATGGACGAAATTTTACATTTTTTTGTAGGTTCTTCTTGCCGCCCTCGAGCTAGGGGGAGCTTCCGTCGAGCTTTTACAAAGTGCATCATATGACTTACTCGTCCAAGGACGAATATAATTTTGCACTAACTTTTTGTTTTGTAGATTTTCAAAACACACTAGGAGAACTTGACGCTCTCAATAAAGGGGAGTTTTTTCGTCAAAGCATAAACATTGCAAATTTTGCAATACTTTCGTCTTAGCCTTCTTAAAATACTTGATGCCCTTAACAAGGGGGAGCAACTGTCAAGGGGGAGCATGCACATATTCATTCTTCAAAATTCCTTTATGTTTCAACAAAAGGGAGATTTCTTTCTCATCATATAGTTTTCCTTTTTCTTTTCTTCTTAACACTAACCTTGATGTAGGTTAAGCCTCAAAAATTTGATCCCTTGAGCCGTTGGCAATAATGGTTATAATTCAAAGGATCTTTCTATTTTTTTTTTGTGTAAGATTCTCTAGGTTCCTCTAAAAGGCGAGATCAACACCTTTCGAAGATGTGCAAGCTCAACGTCATGAGTTGCTAAGCTTCGTCATTTGTGTTTTGTGTTGAAGGTATTTGCGTGGTGTGTCAATTGGAGCAATAAGGTGTTTTTCTTTTAACTTCACTAGGGATGATGCAAACTTGCCATTCTTGGGAGAAATTAAGGTTAAAGGACACACCCTTTTTGTTTCGACAAAAGGGGGAGAAGAGTGTAAACGGAGAAGGTAATGTATAGGAAGTACGGACACAAATAACTTTGACATTTACCTATCTATTACGTTTACATATATTTTGTCATCATCAAAAAGGGGGAGATTGTTAGTGCAAATATTACGATATTTAATCTATACATTCTCATTTGTTTTATTGATGACAAACATGTAACTTGTAATACATAACGTAAAATGTATAAGTTACTTGTAAGTATATATTGTCTCAACACTTCTCGACGACTCAAGTCCTTGTATGCTACAACACAGGTTCGTACATGTTTGTTATCTTGCGTTATAATCAAACCCCCAACAAAGCATTAAAACATGTTTAGTTAAATAGTTTATGTATAACAACTAGTGTTTACATATTGGGTAAATATATACATAACTAGTATATATTATAAGGGGTAATATAAAAGGGTAGAAAACTTAAGTATTTGACCCATTGACCAAATACATTGAATGTAGTTGGGTAAAACCCAAAGTCCATAACCCATACCCAATGTCTAGATACATTGTACCTTGGGGAGCACTCAAAACCATGGACTAGATTCATTGCATCTTGTAGATACATTGAATCTACTTGGTACCCATAACCCATGACCCATACCCAATGTCTAGATACATTGTACCCTTGGTGGGCACTCAAAACCATGACTTGATCTATTGCATCTTATAGATACATTGAATCTACTTGGTACCCATAACCCATAACCCATGACCCATGACCCAAAACCCATGGGTAAAAAGGAGCGTCCCACGGATCCCGAGTAATACACTGGACAGATCCCTCAAGGGAGGGATCCGGGGAACAGTGGCTAGTTTTCTTCTATAAATAGTGAGCCATTTCTTCATTGTTCCGCACACTTTCACACATAGTTTCTCTCCACCATTTATAGGATAATTAGATCATTAGGAAACATGTAAACCACCCACATCTCATATGATCATATGCTTCTAACTTTCATTTGTTGTAAGCATACTCCCCGAAGTGATCCTCCAAAGCAAGCTTAGAGATCTTGCTTCCTTACCTACTGAAGTGATCACCCATCACAAGATACAAGCACATGAAGATCTTCTACAACAAGCTTGGGAAACTTGTCATCTTCATTCATAGAAGACTAACTACATCATGCTTTGGGTTCTTGATGTTTAGTATAGGATTTCATATCCATTAGACACATTGTCTTGGATAATGTCTAGTATCATATTCTTGTATCTATGACTAGACTAGATGGTTTATGTTTTTGTGCCATAAACCACAAGGTTTGTTATGTTGGGCCACAAAACATAACGGGTGTCATAGATGTGTCAAAGGCATTAGTGAAGAGTGTCGAAGATCCGTATTGAAGGCTTTAGTGAAAGGTGCTGAAGGATCATGTCAATGGCATTAGTGAAAGATGCCTAGGGTGTACATTCGATATGGTGTGTTTCGATGTACAAGATAGAGTAGTATTGGATCCAAGGATGGTGATATCCTTGATGGTGTTGTAACAAGGAGTATATCTCCTTGAGATTAGGTGTTGTGTTGTGATGGGTAGTAGTTCCTCCATAATGGAACTAGGTGCTTAGCCTAGTACCTAATAAATGGTAGGCGACGTTGTGATAGGTGTAGTTCACCTTGGTGTAAAATAACTAGGTGCTTAGCCTAGTTCCTAATAAAGGGTATGCGACGTTGTGATAGGTGTGGTTCACCTTGGAGTGAAAGAACCCGGTGGTTAGCCTAGTACCAGAAAAAGAGTAGGCGACATTGTGAAGGCTTCTCCGCCATAAGGAGTTGGTGTCGTGTAGTGATTACGAACTCTCGAGTAGGTGACTCGGGGAGTGGAGTAGGGCAAATAAGGTGTCCTTGTAGCCGAACCACTATAAATCCTCGTGTTGGTTTGTCTATCCTTTTACTTATCACTTTACGTTTATTCTTGCATTACATTGTTTATTTTCTATGTGGTTGATGTCTATGTTTGTGATACATACTTGGTCTTTCATATAGTCACAAACTATATTTAACACTATACATATTATGACACGCTTGATCAAGAAAAAGCAACCGGATTAATAATGGTGAAACTTGATTTATAATGAACCATTAATCTTGCGGAATCTTATGTGATATTAAGGGGTTGGCCTTACATGCCGTAATGCGTTAAATGCATCCTCGCGTCGAGATTAGCAAGTGCAATGGTTTATACTATATTTGATACAAAAGTTTTAAGTTTGAAACGGAAACGTATTCACCCCCCCACGTTTTCACAGTATGTATTATAATGGGTAATATAAATGGGTAGAAACTTAAGTATTTGACCCATTGACCAAATACATTGAATGTAGTTGGGTATAACCCAAAGTCCATGACCAATACCCATGGAGCATAACCCATGACCAATTGCATGACATCATGTTTAAGTCATAAATGGATACTATCCATGACCCATGGTTTTAGCCCATGACCCATGGACTAGATGCATTGCATCTTGTAGATACATTGTATCTACTTGGATACCCATGGTCGAAAGTCTAAGACCCATGACCCATAACCCATGACCCATGACCCAAAACCCATGGGCAAAGAGGAGCTTCCCACGGATCCCCAGGATTACACTGGACGGATCCCTCAAGTGAGGGATCCATGGGATCCGTGGAACAGTAGCTAAATTTCTTCTATAAATAGTGAGCCATTTCTTCATTTTGGGTTGCCACTCCCACACATACTTTCTCCAAGTATTGTAACCTTCTAACCTTATATCCTAAGGATCTCTCTATGTAGTTTGTGTTTTGTTTTTGTGTGATTCTCTAGGTTCCTCTTAAAGGCGAGATCACCACCTCTAGAAGTCGAGCAAGCTCAAGTCCATGAGTTGCCATGCTTCGTCATCATCAAGACTACTGAGGTTCTCTTGTTGCTAGTTCTTTCTTCCTCCATAGAAGTGTTGTGTCAAAGGCATTAGTGAAGGATGCCGAAAGAGTCAAGACGAAAGCATTAGTGAAAGATGCTTAACGTCCGTGTCAAAGGTATTAGTGAAGAATGCTAAAGGAGTCAAGACGAAGACATTAGTGAAATGTGTCAAACGTCCGTGTCAAGGGCATTAGTGAAGGATGCCGAAAGAGCCAAGACGAAATAATTAGTGAAAGATGCTTAACGTCCGTGTCAAAGGCATTAGTGAAGAATGCTAAAGGAGTCAAGACGAAGAAATTAGTGAAAGGTGTCAAACGTCCATGTCAAGGGCATTAGTGAAGGATGCCTAGAAGTCAAGTCAAGTGGCATTAGTGAAAGATTCCAAGGGTATATAACCGATGAGGTGCATCGATATACAAATAGAGATAGGTTGTATCCAAGGATATTGATATCCTTGATGATATTGTAATAAGGAGTGGGTATTCTTTGGGTTAGGTGTTGTGTAGTGTTGGGTAGTAGTTCCTCCATTGTAATGGAACTCGGTATCTAGCCTAGTACCAGATGGGTAGGCGACGTTGTGATAGGTGTGGTTCTACCTTGTGGAAGAACCCGGTGTCTAGCCTAGTACCGGAAAAAGAGTAGGCGACGTTGTGAAGGCTTCTCCGCCATAAGGAGTTGGTGTCATGTAGTGATTACGAACTCTCGAGTAGGTGACTCGGGGAGTGGAGTAGGTGATGCAGGTTTTACTGACCAGGTTTTAATATTTATAATGTATCGTTATACCTATGGTCTACCCTAATGCACTAACGGGCAGTGTACCCGGTCGTGTGTAGTGTAGTATTCGGTAAAACCGAGGTCGTCCCAAGAGCTATGTGTGTGGATTTATACTAAGTCTAGGTGTCACAGATTTTAATATGATTTCGATAGGGAATTAATTAACTACTAAAGCAAATAAAGGCAAAGGATGTGATCAATAGAGGAGAGTGGTGCTAACCTAGTTACTCATCCTAACTAGTAATATTTACGTCTAATTACTTCCAATTACTTCAGGTGGGGTCAAAGTCGAGAGGAGAGCATTTAGTCAGTTCGTCCTAACCTATCAGCAAAGAGCCACCACTGGAGAAGTCAGGTGTCCCCTCATAAGTCCAGTTGTTCCTTGTCCCCTAAGCCAAGTCATTAAGTTCCGCTACATGCTAGACTTATAATAGTGAGTGCCCGGGCGCTAGCATCTTAGACACTCACCCCCTAATTCTTAAGTTCATCCAAACGGTAGGTGATCAGTTGGTCAAATCGCACAAGTAGAAAGGGTCGTCAGTTGGTCATATCTCCTAAGCAACTAGCCTCTACCGCCATTCAAAACTACCGAAACAAGGGTAGCTACCAATAAACTGTGCATGCATACACTTAGAAATAATTATACGGAAGCAATATAAACGCAAACAAAACAATAAAGGAATCATAACTAGGCCAGCACCAAGAGGTGCTTAGCCGCTCATAATAACCATACAAATCAATTCAATGTTTAATGTTACGAAATACATGAATCGAAAGTAAATAAAATATAAAAAGCTAATGCTTATCGTAGGGGAGTGATTTATCCCTTGGAGATAACTCCATATGCTCCTCTAGATCTACCTTTGGCTTTTTCTCATGTTCTCTTATTGTTGTGTGTGAAATGGGATGCTTTGAAATGCTGGAAATCGTGGAGTATTTATAGGACAGATCTTGGTTACGGCGTAACTATTAAAAGAGTGACGCCGTAACATGTAATTCTTCGTAATTTGCACTAGATCTTCTGGTTACGGCGTAACCTCATGAAGGAGTTACATCGTAATCTTGGGAAGAGTTGCGCCGTAATCTTCTGATAAGTTGGTTTTCTGAGCCACGCTTTAGTTACGGCGTAATGTGAGAGAGGAGTTACGCCGTAACTTCTTCAAAGTGAGCATTGTTGGAATCACTCCTAGACCATAATCAAGTGTTTGTAATTAATATGTAATTAGTAGCTTATTATGGCCTTTATGTTTGTTATTAGCCTTATGCTTATGTAGAAGGCCCATGAGCTTAGGCCCAAGCCCATTAAAGAAAGGATGGAAACTAGGAGTGTTGCCCTAGCTTTCCTTCTATAAATACTTTATGTAAACCTTCATTTGAAGGTTGGTTGTTCAAGTTATTCTCTCTTTCACTCACCTACGCCTAACCGTATATTTATATTGTGTGTGTGTTTGGTTTACTTATTCAATCGCCTTATCTCTTTCTATATTACTTGTGTTTGTAAAACTAGTGACCTAACAGTGGTATCAGAGCCAAATAGTTGGGTGCACACTTTTGTTTTGAAGATTTTGGTTTTAGGTCTTACGCGTAAAGATAACGCATTCTTTCCTTCGCTTAAAAATACTTGTTTTTTGGCAAAAAGTTTCAAACTTTTAACGTTTTAAGGTGTTAAAATACTTGTTTTTGACAAAAAGTTTCAAACTTTATGCGTGGATCATTGTTTTTGAGCTAGTTTTTATTCGTGGGTATAGTTCTACGCGTAACTGTTTTAGAAGGTTTGGTTCATCAAATCTCACATTCTTGTGTTATTTGGTGATCTTGAAGCTATTTCATCACACAAAAACTGGTTTAGAAACATCTTTGAGCAATATCAAATTTACGAGTAAACCTACGCGTAGTGAAACCCTAAAACTACGCGTAAGTATTTCCTTGGTTTGATCTTCGTTTTCGTGGTTTACTCCGTGTTTTCTTGCTTGGATAAGCCTGAAAATACGTCGACTTTGGATATCTTTTGCACTGTGAAGTGTAAAAGATCACTTGGGATAAAACCCTAAAATTACGCATAAGATAAGCTTACGCGTAGAAATCCCACGATAAGATTTTTCTTACGCCTAAGCCTAGTCTTACGCATAAGATAATCCCACGCCTAACTTTCTACGCCTAACTTTTGTCTGCGCATAACTTTAGCGTCTTTTCCTTACTTACGCGTAAGCTAAATTCTACGCGTAACTTCTAATTGTTACGCGTAACTTTGGTGTTTTTACGCATAAGTGCAGTGCTACTTGGCTATTGTGATTTCCACGCCTAAGGATACTTCTTCATCAAAGGTTCATTCGACTACAAAGATCCATTTTTACCAACACAAGTTTTCAACATGTCTCAACCACCATACTCTAACTATTTCCCTTATACTTATCCTCAACGACAACAACAACTAAGTCCACAACATCAACAATGGAATCAACAACAAGCAATTTATCAACAACAATTTAATCAACAACATACTCCACAACTTGGAGCAATTCCTCCACCACAAATGGTTCAACCACCGCCAAGTCTTCAAGTTTAACCCTACACAAATGACTTCAATCAACATCCATCAAGGAACACTATGAAGGAACCCACTTGATTTGCAAAGATGTGTGAAGCTTTAAGCGACCAACAATCAATTCATGAGGTCGGATCACTGATAGACCTCCAATGCTCACTCCAGAAACTACGATCAATGGGTGATAAGGTTCTTTAGGTTTTGTGATCTAAAGAAGCCACATGGAAAGTTCTTAAAGAAGGTTATCTTGGAAGGTCCATTTGAGATGCCTCTGTCATTGTACCCGGAGATCCAAATGCCATTCCACCAAGAGACGAACAAATGAACATTGCTATCATTATGGACTTGAATCCTCAAGAACTTCTACACTATGAAGCGGATGAACTTGCAATGGAATATATCCTCTTAGGATTACCAAACCCAATTCTTCGTAGTGTTGATGCTCAAAAGACCGCATGTAAAATGTGGGATCATATTCGTCTTCTTATGGAAGGATCGGTACTCAATCGGGAGGATTTGGAATCCAAAATTTACTTGTCTTATGAACACTTCATGATTGAACACGAGAGACACTAGAGTCCTATCATCATCATTTTCGGACATCATCAATGATTTGGATAAACACAACATCATCATGCCAAGAATTGTAGTAAATACTAAGTTCCCGAGTAGTCTTGGTCCCGAATGGGAGAAGTATGTCATTTTTCTCCGTCAGCGAAGAATATGCATCATTCTACATATGCATTGTTGTACGATTACTTGAAGCCTCATGAAAAGGAAGTTGATCGGAAAGGATTCTCCGTGCTCAAATTGCTCCACCTACACATCCGGAAAATCAACAACTTGCCTTATATGCTCAACAAAGTTATCCTCCTCAACAAGCAACTCAACCAACGCGCCTACCACACCAAATGATCAATCACAACAACCTCAACAAAATCCATTGGTTCCTTACAACAACAACAATGATCAAGCACTTCATAGTCAAACTAATGAGGAATCCGATCCGTTCAAGCATTGCAACGAGGATTTGTTATGATTGCTAATGCTTTTAGCCGTTATACCAACAAATCCAACAATCGATTCGTTCCTCATCAAATACACGAAATCAGTTTCATGAACAATGGACGAGTTGAAGTTCAAAATCGTGGTTATGGTCGTCAAATGGGAGGTGGTCAAGGGTTTAATGCTATGGGTAGGAATAACAATGAGCTCAAGTGGTGGAACAGGAAATGCTCATAATGGGTTGAATGGTCTTCGATGCTACAACCGCAATGAGAAGGGACACTGGCTAATGCATGCCCAAAGCCAAGGACTAGGGGCGGTGCTTATTTCAAAGAGGCTCTTCTTTTGGCTCTTAAGGATGAAGTGGTGGATCTCTCACAAACAAAGAACAAAGCTTTATGGCGGATGCGACTCGGATGATGATATGGAGGACTTGCGTGCCAATGCATTATTATGTTGATGGCTAATATGCAAGAGTTACACATGAGTGAAACAGCCCAGTAGATGACATCGATGGCTTGTCTCGGTACCGAACAAACCATCATCATATCTCGAACTAATATCTCCGCCAATATCTCGAATCAAGCACGGCTCAGATCGTTCAAAATGAGTCATCTACATCTCATTCGACGATTTTCAAATTAACCTCGTAGTTACATTTGACGATCAAGATGACCTTATGGTTTCCTTTGATAATCAAATTGACTCGTGGTTGTACTTGAGGATCTAAATAATGATCATGTTGTGACTCACATTGAACAAGCCGAATCTGTTGCCTCCTCCAGATTTTGCTCGGTTAATTCAAGACCATCAAATCAAAATGGAGGAATGTTATGCATTAAATAAGGACTTAAAAAGCAAAAATGCATCTGTTAACCAAGGATTTTGAATGCTTACAAATGCAACTCAACTTTTCAAAACTCAAGAAAACCGTGAAAAGGGTTTTGAAGCCGCTTTGCTAAATCTCAACAAAACGAAAAATATTTAGAGACAGATCGTGATCTAGCCGCTTGAAGAATGCTTTGTTGTGCGAAATAAAACAACTGAAACATGAACATAAAAATCAAATTAACGCCTCACCTTGGAAAATCAAAAGCTAAGGCCGAGTTGTTAACTTGTCAAAACAGCCTCGTGATACAAAAGCATTCAAAGAATCGGGTAGATGACCTTCTTGAAGAAATTATCGGCTTGCAAAACAAAATCAAAGAGTTTAAAACTGTTGTTTACAAACATGGTGAATCAAGAATGACTATTGAAAAGTTTACGTTAAAACCCAATCCAAAAGGATATGGACCAAATCTAGTGATTACAAACCAAAGCTTTCACTAAAACATTCAAACCAAATCTCAAGTTTCCGGTCAGAATATAAAATTAATGATACTATTATGAGTGTTGTTGAATATCATCGTCAAGAGGAATTAGATGCGTAAGACGAGAGTCGATCAAAATTAAAAATGTTGTTTACAACAAACCTTTTAATTATTCAAACCGGTCACTTCGTCACACCAACGGATTCTTCTAACACACCAAGGGTTATCATCAAAACACCGAGTCTTCTAATGTTAATCCCCAACCGATTATGCACAAACTTATGGTCCTTTACCTTCCATCGTGAAGTAAACTCAAAACCCGAAAATCGAAAAATTCTTAGATATTTTGACATTTTCATGGTCGACCTCAAAATTTTACAACATGAGATAGAAGATCGCTCGAAATCAAAATTGATCATTTTCAATCGCCTCGGCGCGAGAACAAAGAGACATTTTCGGAAAAATCTTTACCTAACGTTAAAAATTTGAAAAGTTGTGCATTAGCTTGGGAAAAGGATTTTCATAAGGAACTTGAGTGATGAAGGTCGTTTTGAGAAAACGAAACATCTATTTCTAATACTAAACGAAAAGAAACCGTTGAGAAAAGATGTTGATCGACTCTTTGAAGATGTTATCGTCGCCGATATCCATAATTTTGTGTTATTCTATTCTTTGCCACATGCATCCGATTATATCTCTGCGATAATGTTGACTCTGTGGTAGCTGTTGAGAATACCGATAATGTGCTTCGGATCGAGTCTTTAAAAGTCGAAAATAAACGATTACTTAACGAACTTTACAATGCAAAACGTCGTCTTCATTGGTGTGAAAAAGATATTCACAATCATCAACTTAGTTTTCAAAAGAAAATCGCTCAGTTGCAAACAAAATCTTTGATCCTAAATTTAAGCAACTGGATGATCAAAACTTGTCTTTGAAAGGTCAAATCTCAAAATATGAACAAGAGCTTCTAAAAGTTAAACAGGAATATGGTGTCATATTTGATTTACTCAATAAGACTCGTCATGAAGAATCAAACGAACTTGATCACTATCTTGCTCACACTAGAGAAGTCATGAATTTTGCTGGTAATATTCGTTCTGAAAATCAAGATTTGATTCACACTATCTCTAAGCTAAGAGAAATGTTAGGAAAGTATGAACAACTTCCACCAACAATCATTAAGAGATTAGCACCAGTAACACTTAGTAATCGTGCACCTAGAATCCCGACTGCCAAATCACAAGTTGCTAACGTGCTTCCTTCTAAACAGGAATAGTTGCGTCTTTTCCAAACGGCCGCACTTCACAGTCTAGGAGCACTCAATCGAAGAATAGGAAGTTGCAACCTAAGAAAAGATCAATAAGGAATGCTAAAGTAGAAGAACACCCTAGGACTATGAATAAGACTCACGTTGATTCCACTATAGATATTGCGTCTGGAAAATGTAATAGAAATAGTGATGTAACGAATGCTAAACCGTTAAGTACTTTTGATATTCAGTCTGATGCACCTTGTGTTATTTGTCGTAAAAGTATGAATTCTGATTGTCATGACAAATGTGTTGCTAAAGCTATACTCTCTCATTTACGGAATCCTAAGACTCGGAATACCTCTAGACCCACTAATCATTCTAAGTCTGTGCTTGGTAGACCGCCTTCTTTAGATTCTAAGGCAAACATTGTTGTCCCTGTAGCTCCAGTTTTACCTCCTAAGAATGTAGTACCACCTAGTGCATTCACTAAGACTAAAGCAAAGAGTAGTTATAGATGGCAGAAATGGATATATAACATACTAGGATTTAAATGGATGCCTAAAATCATTAATGTGTGCATGTCTCATATACCTGCTTCAGAACCCTCTAACATTTCGGGTTCTACATCTACTTCTATTCCATCTGTGTCGTCTGTGTGTAATGCAGTGATATGATCATTCTCTGATTGTTGATAGCGGATGTTCCCGACACATGACAGCAACCTTAAACGGTTATCAAACTTTATTGCAAAGTTCATTGGCATCGTCAGTTTGGGAATGATCACTGCAGCAACTATCATGGGCTACGGAGATTATGTCAATGGGAACATCGAAATCGCAGGGTTTACTATGTGGAAGGCCTCGGTCATAACTGCTTTGATGAGGTCGGTTTTGTGATGGAGATTTGGAGGTTGCTTTCCGGAGAAAACTTGTTTCATTCGTGATCTACAAGGAAATGACCTTATGTCCGCTCGCGTAATTCTAGTCTCTACACTATCTCTATGCAAGACATGGTTGCTTCATCTCCTATCCGCTTACTTTCAAAGGCAACATCAACAAAATCCTCGGCTATGGCACCGTCGCCTCTCACATCTAAACTTTCAAACCATCACCAACCTTGCTCGACACAAACTAGTTGAAGGTCTCCCACGATTCCGGTATTCAAAAGATCACCTTTGTTCACTGTGAACAAGGGAAAAGCACTCGTGCTCATTTTCCTTCAAAGGTGGAACACGACTCTCAAAGATGTGCTTCATCTTATTCACATGGATTTGTGTGGCCCGATGCGCGTGCAAACGATCAATGGCAAACGCTACATCTTAGTAATTGTTGATGACTACTCACGATGGACTTGGGTCTACTTCCTTCAAGCAAAGACCAAGCTCCACAAATGATCATCACCTTTCTCACGAAAATACAAGTCCAACTCCGCAACACCGTCAGCTAATCGTAATGCATAAAGGAACCGAATTTCTTAACCAAACCCTTCATGAATTCTATGAGAAAGTGGAATTCAAAGATCAAACATTTATTGCACGTACACCGAACAAAACGGAGTTGTTGAAAGACGAAACCGAACGTTAGTGGAAGTCGCAAGAACAATGTGAATCAATGCTAAACTTCCAGATTACTTATGGGCGTGTCGATTCATCGCATGCTATACTCAAACCGATCTATGATTACAAAACGCCACAACAAAACACCATTCGAGCTTTTCCACAACCATAAACCGAATCTCAAACACTTTCATGTATTTGGATCCCTTTGCTATCCGAATAATGATCGTGATGATTTTGAAAGCTCAAAGCCAAAGCCGACATTGAGTCTTTATTGGATATTGTGAGAATTCTAAAGGTTACCGGATCCGAATCGTCGTACAAACAGTGTGATGGAAACGATTCATGCTCATTTTGATGAACTCACGGAAATGGCTTCGAGTATAACAACTTAGAACCCGGACACAATCGTTAAACTTCCTCAACCCCATCATCACCGAACAAAGCCCCAACTAACTCGTCAACAAATGGAAAGGTTATTTGCTCCTCGCTCGGTGACGATATTGATGAACGTGCTCTGTGTATCCGTTGTTTCCGCTCAACCCGATAATATTCCTATACCGATACACCGCTACAACAACTACTATTGAAGATGCACCTACACCGTTGACTCCAACACAACAGCTTGAACAAACCGCTTCCAACAATGATGAACCGGTGATGATATTTCAATGAAGTACCCCACCGCAGATTTTGATCCAAATGCGTTCTTCAACCCGTTTGCTAATGACATCGCTGCACGGATGTCGCGAATCATCAACAAACCATTTGAATCCTCGAATCGCACAATGTATACCAACATCAACCTCTACACATCGATGGACAAAATACCATCCTCTTGCTAATATTATTGGCAACCCGAATCAACCAATCGTTACGAGACAACGTCTTCACACAGATGGTGAACATTGCATTTATGCACTCACCGCTCGCCAACTGAGCCTAAAAACATTAAAGACGCAATGACAAAAGACAACTGGATTGAATCCATGCAAGAAGAACTCAATCAATTCAAACGTCTTGAAGTATGGGCGGTTGAAAGACCAACAGAGTCTACGTCATTGGTCTCAAATGGATTTGGAAAAAAAATTAGATGTCAAGGAAATGTAATCCAAACAAGTCACGCCTAGTTGCTAAGGGTTATCTTCGGGAAGAGGAATAGACTTTGAAGAATCTTTTGCTCGGTTGCTCGTCTTGAGGTCGTTCGGATATTTCTCGCGTTCATGCTCATATGAATATGACGGTCTTTCAAATGGATGTCAAAACTGCGCTTCTCAATGGACAACCGAAGAAACGGTTTTGTCACCAACCCAAGGATTCGTTGATCCGAGTTCCCGAACCATGTATACAAACCGAACAAAGCTCTTTATGGTCTCAAACAAGCCCCGGGCATGGTACGATAAGCTATCATCTTTCCTCATTGCTAATAATTTCACCAAAGGTTCGGTTGACCCAACTCTTTTATACAATATCACGGGTCACATATCTTAATTGTTCAAATTTACGTGGATGACATCATTTTGGGTCTACACATAAAAGTTTTCAATCGCTTTTGCAAAACTAATGAAGAAAATTTTGAAATGTCCATGATGGGTGAACTTACGTTCTTTCTAGGATTACAAGTTTATCAATCACCCGTGGTATTTTCTTGAGTCACCCAAATATGCCCTTGAATTGTTAAACAAATTTGGAATGAAAACCGTGATACTTATGCCACACCAATGACTCATACCAAGAAGCTAGACGATTTACATGGGAAATTAGTTGACCCTACCAAATACCAAGTATTATTGGGTCCCTCATGTATCTAATGACTAGCAGACTGATATTGTCTTTGCCGCTTATCTATGCTCCCGCTATCGATCGCGACCAATCGAAACCCACCTCTCGAGGCTAAAAGAATCCTCCGATACATCAAGGGAACCATTAACTTGGGGATCCGTATCCGAAGGATTTCGGTTTTGAACTAATCGCAGACGACGACCACGCAGGATGCTTAGACTCAAGGAAAAGTACTTCAGAGCTCTACAATTTCTTGGTGATAAACCGGTGTCTTGGCAATCAAAGAAGCGAGGATTGTACATCGTCATCAACCGAAGAAGAATATGTAGCCATGTCCGCGTGTTGTGCTCAAGTCATATGGATGAGAACACAACTCAAAGACTATGGTTACGTATTTGATGTAATCCCGATGTATCGCGACAATCGGAGTGCCATAACGATCTCGTGCAACTCAGTTCAACACTCAAAATCAAAGCACATCGATCTTCGCTATCATTTCATCAAGGACCACGTGGAACAGGGTACCGTTGAATTATACTTTGTAGGTATAGAATACCAATTGGCAGATCTTCTCACCAAAGCCTTGCCTCCCGCTAGGTTTAATGAGTTGGTCCAGCGGATTGGTATGAGGTGTTTAACTCAAGAGGAATCGGATGACCTCTTAAAACAGTCTTAAAAACCTGTCAAACACCAAAACATCTTTTGTAAATAATTTTTTAAAAACAAAATACAAAAATATAAAATCTTATAAAACAACAAAAATATTCTTCTAATCCAATTTTCTTTCAACATGGCAAGTATATTTCTTCCGTCAACACTTTAATATTTCAAAATTCAATACTTTTCCGATCAAGTGTTGAGGGGGAGAAAAGTATCACTTAACTGTTTCAAAACATCTGTGTACTTGCATGTTATCATATCCCGGTTGGTTATCTTATCAATGGTGGTAAATTTCTGGTTCACAGACACTCCTTGGACTAAAATTAATAACCTTTCAATATTTCTTAAGTCGAGGGGGAGTGTCGTCAAGTTTCTTTCTTAAAATCTTTGTTTGGTAACCAAAATGGAAGTTAAAAGGCTTTGTTTGAAAAAGGAAAAGGTGGAGGGACCAAAATTGTCAAAATGTTAAAGTTATTTTAATAAAAACATCCTCCACCTAACATTACCCTCACATTTATTACTTCTAACCTAAAAGATCCTACGCCTAATATTCATTCAAGAAATCTGTGTTTCTGATCATCAATCTGTAAGTGGTTTTGTGTTCTTAACGTAATTTTAAACAATGGTTTTGAATTTCATACAAATCCAACGGTTAAAACTTAAGATTCAACGAATTTTGTGTTTTACGCGTAAGGGTTAGAACATATAATCACTTGTTGTGTGTTTTGGTTAAAAGATTGTGTCAAAATGCTTTAACAACATCAATGATATCTTTTCTATGCTCAAAATACACCCGAAACACGAATTAATGGATTTTGATAATTAGGGTTTATGAGTCGATTTGGGTGTTTTCAAATGTGAAGGGTTTTGGTCAAAAGATTGTTGTGTGATACTCATATCATGTTGAATCAAAGGTTTCGTGTTCTATAACCACCCGAAACTCTAAATGATTAAAAATTTGGAATTAGGGTTTAAAGTTCATAAGTTTGGGTATTATTGATTCTCCACGATTTAGATGTTATAACTTGGTCATTACACTCTCACAACATCTTAGACTTACGAAATACTTTGGTGCATATCCTATGGCTTGATTTCATACGCGTAAATTTCAAACTAGGGTTTTAGGTTACTCGTAAGGTTTTCTACGCCTAACAGTTTAAATGAGTGATTATGTTTAAATCAGAATTGAATGAATGTTGAGTGTCAAAATTGATGTTATGATGTTTTATTTCGTGCTTGCTACGCATAAAATTCAGAATCAAGGTTGATTGTTACTCACGATAAGGATTACCTTACGTAGGAAGTTATCGTAAGAGAAATCCTACGCTTAACTACTACGCATAAGGTTCTACAATGGGACTACGCGTATCCCGTGAAGGATATGCGAACAATGACCTTTACGCATAAGGTCTACTCTTACGAGTATGCCTTAACGTTAAGGTTTATATACGCCACGCGTAAGCTCCACGATAAGGTCCCCTTTCCCACGCGTAACTTTTCTTACGTGTAAGTTAGGATCCCACGATAAGCTTTCGCTCACGCTGCGTATGTCATTATCACACGCTAACTTTGCCAAAACTACGCCTAAGCCTTGATTGACCTTCATTATGAATTGTTACATGTACAAACTTGTAAATAAACTAATCATAACGTCACGAATCCAATAATGTCACTAATAAACTTAATCGTTTGATATGTTGTGAACAATAAGTGATAACATAAACTTTAAAACTTAAAGTTAACTAACTCACGAAACATTTCACGACGTCATTGGACTATTGGACAAACAAGTGACTTAGGACTCAGAACAATCATTATCTTTGTACATTCAATAACTAGACAATAAGACCTTCGTTGACTAACATTATGTCTTCGATATGTTGGTTCTTTTGGCTAATGTTATTTCGAGATCACGACATGGTCGCTCAAATGAATGTGGATGCACCGAGGTTCTCACTATTGCCGATATCTTCCCAATGGCTATCCTAGAAAGATTGGAAAGAACAACCTTAGGGTTGATTTTGAAACCCTCACCGCCTCTGAATCTTCTTGTCTCATTCTTTGTGGATATTCTAAGGAATCATCCCTACCGAACATGCTCTCACACTGCCATCTGCATCGAAATCTACATTCACAATTCGGAATTCTATGCGAGAGGATCACAGTCAAAGTGCGTGTGGTGACACTTAACCACAAACAAATCACCATCACTCATGCGGACTTACGGTCGTTCTTCTCATTCCCGAAATCGAGCCAACCGACTTCTTTGCCACACCTACGAAGAGACAGTTCTACAATTTCTTCTTGACATTGGCTATGATGAAGCTTCGGGGTTGTTACTAAGCATTCTCACGTGGAGCTTAAGAACATTCCTCAACCATGGAGAACCCTCTACATCATCATTACCAAGTCATTTTCGGTCGTGGCGGTGGTTATGAGCATCCAAAGCTCATGGAACTGCAAATCTTCTGGTCTTTGATCAATAAGAAGGACATCGAAATCGAAGCACTGATATGGGAGGACATGATGCTATTTCACAAGAAGCTTAGCTCAAAGATTCCCTATGTCAGATACACAAAGCTTTTGATCCAGAGAGCACTTGGACTCAATCCTGATATTCCACAGAGGCTCAATGACCCCGACAATCACGACTTGTTGTCCGAACCTATCCTTTCTATCAGAATCAAGGAATCGACAACTAAGAAGCAGGGTGCCTTGCTGCCTGATCACCTTCTATCTAAAGAACTCAAGAAGCTTGAAACGTACAAAAGGTATCTAGTAGCAGTAAAAGAAGGCAAAGTTGGTCATCTTGATGAAAACCTTCGTGAACTCCTACTCGGAGAACCAAAAGAGGAAGTCTTTGGAAGTGCGAGAAGTTCGAAAGTTATAGGAAGCTTCCCAAAAGGAATCCTCCTCGTAAAAGGATTATTCCGTAAAGGAAGTCGAACCTATTCCCACACCGAACCGCAAAGAAAGCTTGTGGACGAGGACTCAAGGTCCGAATCGGAAGAAGAGATTACATACTCAAAGCGCAAAGGATGACATTCCATTAGTACCAAAACCTCCCGGTCCTCCAACCGATAAAGGAAAAGGAAGACTCCGCACTTGTGCCCTATGATGAGAGCTCGAAGAAGAAGAAGAGCAACTAGATAAATCATACAGAAGAAGTTTAAAATCATCGACACCTTCAAAAGTCAAGAATTTGCAAAAGACCAAATGGGTGGCCCCGGAGGATCAAGTGGTGTTTGCCACTCCTTACCGAGATCCCGATGCGGTTAATCGACCCGATAAGGGATCCGGTGCCACCACTCTTGTGCAACAACAAAAGCTTGTGGAGGATACTATCGAATATGAGTTTGAGAAACAAAGGAGAAGTCCGAGAAAGATAAAGATGTTGATTATGACAAGTCGCTCGAAAGTCCTACACGCTCACGAAGGAAACTTCGAACCGCCCAAGGACCCCGAGTCTCCTCATGTCTCCTCATCATCGATTCTTCATCTCACTCCTCACCACCACCATCAAAGAAATCAACCAAATCAACATCCAAATCGTGAAGAAACCACCTCGATCTTGGATTTCTTAGACTCATGAAAGAATTGTGAAAGTCATCCAACAAGTCGAAAGAAGGACATGCTCTCTGAGAAAACCGAATTGGTTTCTTGACCAAATACAATACTTAAATGATGAGAATGACAAGATGCGAAAGAAAGGGAATTGCTCAGAGTTCATGAAAAGTCATCGTCAAGAGGAACTGAACAAAATGATCAAGGTTACACTAACAAGTACCTTCGGATATCGCTCCTAAAGTCACAAAGGAGATGTTTACTGACAACTATATCCGAATCTTATGCGATAGCCAAGCAAACTATAAGATCCACACCTTTAACCGTCACAATCAATCCATCCGATCATGTAGTTTTTCGGATAATGAATTGGTGGCCAAGCTTGTCACACAAATGTCTACACGATCCGGAACATTTACTCGAGGAAGGAAAGCTGTTTCAAGCATTGTTGGACTACCAACTCAAAGAAGCATGTAGATTCGAGCGAAAAGTCTAAACGTCCTAGAGACGATGAAGACAAGGATCGGGATAAGCATGATAAAGCTAAACGTCGGAAGAAGTCCGGTGAATCATCTTCTATGTTACCTCCTCTCCAACGGACTCCTACTCAACAAAGGTCTCCTCATCGCTCTTCTACAGATAAACCTCAGGACGATTCCGAGTTACCACCCCTGACTCAGAAAACCGGTGATACCTTTGAGTACACGGGTGGTGACGATGAAGAGGTCCTTGAGCCCCTACAACAACCCACCTCTCCCAAACAAGTTAAGAAACCAGAATCCTCATCTAGGCCAAAACAAAAGAAGAAGAAGGCGCCCATGGCTGATGTCGTATCATGGCTAGATGAAGATAAAACATAGGAATTTGAATGGTTCTCTACACTTGTTAACTCAACTCCCTACCCTGAAGAAGGTCAAGATTTGGTAGACGGTAATACATTGGAGCATACAAAACTTTTGCAAGAAAAGTTCCAGGTGAAGAAGATGACGAAATCCGAGTTGAGGCGAATCAAGAATGAAGCTTTTCAACTGTGGAAAGATAGCTCGAAAGTGCCATCGAGGTCGAATATCACCTTGAGAACATTGCTCGAGCTATGTCTAACAACATGGATTGGCTCAACCCGAAGCAAACATCGACTTCACCAAACGGGACAACCCTCCATACTACACCGATCGGTCAAAACCACTACCAACAATTGGCCAACCAGATGAACCGAGGATTCCATTCGGATATTTCTTCAACAAAGACACGGAATTTCTTCTACATGGTGGCGATGGTTCAAGGAAATACGCTACATCATTGACACTTCCATTCCCATCGCCTATATACTCGAATCGCATAGCCATCGAGGAACGTGCCAATCACTTGTTCTCGACAAAGTGGAAGCATACGACCGAGATGCAATGTACGGATTCATCATTGGCCGAACGTCAAGAATCTACTACGTGTCGCGGGTTCGAAGTCTCAACATGCGGTGTTCAAGATTAAGGATATCGTTGCCATCAAACATGTTGTTCGTCATCTAAGTGGGACTACACCTTCCTAAAGAATATCATGGTCAAACGACAAGATGAAAGGGATTATGCATTCTCAAGTCGACTTTGAGAATTTGTCTATCAACGACATCGAAGACATGTACCTTGCCAAAGTACAAGGTCGCATGAGACAATTTTCAACCAAGTACAACGTGAATTCATCAAGTCATTGCTTATCTTCATCGACGCATAGTCATCAAGGAAGGTGTAGAAGATCTTCACCGGCGGTTGAATCTTATCGGACCGTGTCAACTTCACTCCACCTCAGCTAGATCTTCCCGACCTCAACCAGCTCTCACAATATACACTCATCAGCAAACCTTTCGGCGTCGTTTACCGCAGTGAACTTCAAAGAAATTGCTTAATGGCGTGTAGTGACCTTCACAAGTTTGGAGATCACACTTTGAAGATGGTTAGGGACGGATTGGCTTATCGGTTGAAGGATATACGACAAAAGATTGGGTCTCCCAAGCGATGGAATTCTCAGGATCGAAGGGATGTGAGGAGAATCATCAAGATGATTAATGAAAGGTTGTTTCGAAGGGATCAGTTCAGAACGTTGGAAAGCTTTGTTGGTGGTCGACCCAGGATTAACATCACCGACTATCAACGCCTGCTCGCACTCCCGCGACATCACTGGACTTCCGGTACCCCTTGAATTGTTTCTTTCATTATACATTTGGATGTGTGATTATATTTGTCTATGGCTTGTGCACATATAACAAATGTACAACCCGTAATTGTCAAGAAAGGACCCGTGGTACGCCTCTGCCACAATCCTTATACAAGGAGCGAAAGCTTCTTACTTTTGAGTAAAACCTATCAAACCTTTCATTTTTCAAGGTTTTGCTCAAAAGAACAAGTACTTTCCGTATGATTTTCAAAACCTCAACCGCTTATATCACTAGTTGAGGGGAGTATTTGAATTAAAACTTTGTTCACAAATTGTTCATAGTGGTCATCTTCCGCAACACTCGAAATGGTCATATTTATTGTCAACTTTTCAAAAATAACATTTGATATGCCATTTTGAGGGGAGAAAATTATGTGATAAGAAATATGTTGTGTAAATGCAAATGAATCTTTTTGTAATAGACTTAACCAACGAATTAACGGTACTAAAATGTTAGTAACTCGAAAAGACTTGTCCTGGACGGGTAATAATTTCAAGCTAGTTCGCTAGTAATGTAAACGTGTCTCGCAAAGGACTTGTCCGAGTAGAATGTACCATTCGAGAAACTCTTGGTAGACATGAACTCTGACGGGTTTGACAACCTTTCGTGGTTTGTTTACACCTTCAAGGTAGTTATTAGAGCTAGTTGTCACCTAAAAGTCGACAATGCAACTCTTTAACTATGCAATGTAACCGTGTCTCATGGGATTGTCTATCTTGAGTGGATCAATTCAAAAGTGCGCGCTCTTTCCTCATCGTGCATATAACCATTAAAACTCTTAAGCACATGTGGAGGGGAGTATTTATGCAAAATCTTATCTCTCACGATGGTTCAAACATGTTTTCATTTACAAACCCTTTGAGAGATTCTTCACAACAAGTGGTTTTAATGGCAACATAGGTTAGTCATGGAGTTATAAGGTGACTAAGGTTAGGAATAACTGTCCTATGATCCGCCAGAGTCGGAGGGATCTACCCAAGGACATCACAAATAGTTAGTACTTAGAAGTCCTTAGGTACGATGATAAAAAGGAGAAAATGAGAATCGGAGAAAGAAGGAGTTGAAGAATTAAAAGAAATGCAAAGAAAAGGGTGAAAAGAAATAGCCTCCAAATTATTCAACTTAGGGCGTACACCGGGTTCAATTCATATACTCTTGGTTGTCACTTAGTGACACCGGTATTGAAGATTAAAAGTCGTCATGGACCCAATGGCGCATGCACTAAACCTTCTTAGCCACTCAAGTTTCTCTCAGCGAAGCTTGTTTCATTCTCACAGGAACCCTACGTAAACTATTGGCTTTCTCTTGAGATCGTTGGTATTGAAGAAGGAGACCCTCTCCCTAGTCTCCGCTCAGAAAACCAAA
The DNA here is from genome assembly GCA_022545495.1 of Chrysanthemum lavandulifolium. Taxonomy (NCBI): domain Eukaryota; kingdom Viridiplantae; phylum Streptophyta; class Magnoliopsida; order Asterales; family Asteraceae; genus Chrysanthemum; species Chrysanthemum lavandulifolium. The sequence continues at coordinate 14,958,884 of CM040240.1, read as the reverse complement.
ACGCACTATTGAGTCTAGAGCCACGAGATTCATCAAAAGATCTCTTAAGTACACTTGACATCTCATCACCGGTTGATCAACAAATAAGATTATCGGTGGTTCATATCGAGTCCTTCACGGATCTTAGCAATTTGTCGAGAACATTTATGAGAGGTTCACATCCGTAATCCTCGGTGATTGAATGGAAACTCCGCCGTGGTCAACATCAAACACCGACAAAGAAGTCACTTGGTAACTCCCGTGGATTACGCGGAGTGTGTCTCAAACGGTCTGATCGTGAGGTGATGCTTGGTGTACCAACGACTCATCCGAACTATAGGTGTACTTCGGTACATCGCGTTATCTCACTTGTGGGACTCCAGTTCAGAACGGCCTTTGTGAGAATTAGAGTTGTGTTTTCACACTATGTCGTTAACACTCTCAAAGTTCAAACTTGTAAGTGCGAAACCGCTTATTACTAACCGCTTGAAATGTTTTTTCTTATGGAAGCTCCGGAGCGGGATGATCGTGTTGATTCTTCTCATGCTCACGCCAACATCATCACTAATGGAAGTTCTATCCAAAAGCAACACAACAATGTAATGATTCTTCATCAAATCAAAGAATCTACAAAGTTAAAAGACTTAAAGAACTTCATCAAGATTAAATTCCAACGTCAAAGAGCGTGTGAGCATGTTGAAGAATGACGTGGAGACATCAGAGCAATGAAGGCACACGAGGCGCACTTGATGCATACAACAACATACTATCACTTTCATCACATAGAACAATGATCAAAGAACAAAGTTAAAGATGACGTCAAAGCACAACTGCTCAAAGACAACTATCTCTACACCGGGAGATTGTTCGAATCGAGGCAATTCTTCTCACAAGAAAGAAGAATGTCGAAGACGCCGAGCTACTATTACATCAACGCCTTCACTGCTCATCACCAACACTTGAGGGGGAGATTGTTGGAATCACTCCTAGACCATAATCAAGTGTTTGTAATTAATATGTAATTAGTAGCTTATTATGGCCTTTATATTTGTTATTAGCCTTAAGCTTATGTAGAAGGCCCATGAGCTTAGGCCCAAGCCCATTAAAGAAAGGATGGAAACTAGGAGTGTTGCCCTAGCTTTTCTTTCATACATACTTTATGTAAACCTTCATTTGAAGGTTGGTTGTTCAAGTTATTCTCTCTTTCACTCACCTACGCCTAACCGTATATTTATATTGTGTGTGTGTTTGGTTTAATTGTTCAATCGCCTTATCTCTTTCTATATTACTTGTGTTTGTAAAACTAGTGACCTAACAAGCATACTATGATAAATCTTCAATAAACTCTCCAATTCCGCGTCTCTTTAGCTCCAATGCTCGTAATTTACCTGAAAGTGTAAAACATAGGAAAACAAGCGTAAATCATATAAATGATATAAAATACGAGCATTATCGGGGGAAATTGACACGTAATATTCAGGATTATTTGATGTTATCAAATATACCCCCACTTGAACTCTACTTGCCCTCAAGTAGACCTTATTACAAAGATTCCTAAAAAGATATCTCCCAAAACCTAGAAAATGTAAGTTTACAAATCCATTATGCTAAAATAAAACAAAGCCGAACACCTCACGAAATGGGAACAAAACACTGAAATCTCTCAACTATTCTAAGTGTCGATTTCGGGGTGATCACTTAATCGCACAGTCATAGCATGTATTCTATCATAAGCTTTACGGTTACACAAATCTCCACCACTAGAGTTAAGGGCTAAACAATTCTCGAAGGCAATATGGGTAGACACGACAAAGGTTAAGGGGTGAGTCGTCATTACTAACATGTCACGGCGAAGTGGACAAAATCAATGATACATGACCAAATCTATAGCCAAGACACCAAAGATTGCTCGTTGCATCACCTAGACACGCTTCATGACTAAAGGGTAGGATAAGACATGGGATATATAAATGGTGTAAAATAAAAATCAAGCAAATAGTCTAAATTCATAACCAAGTCATCACCACTTACCGTCCGCCCAAAGTTCAAGTTTCGAAGTCAAGAAACCGGATCATGATATACTAGGTAGATGTGTCATTAGATGACGTCATGATGGGCACACTACCTTTTCTCCAACTGCTGGCGCAATTACCAACTCTAATCTTCAAATGTGACCGAGGTGGCCTCCTCGATACTAAATCTATATAAAGCTCATAACATAGTGCTTATAACATCGCTCATAACATAGTGCTTAAACTGAATAACATAACTATATTTTTTTTACATAAACATAACAACTAAACGTAACATCCTCCCACCTGAGATGAACAATGGGAATTCGGGGGGTCTTCAATGATCTTTAAGAATATGTCGTCGACGAAAGCGTGATTTCCGAACCTTTCCACTTGAACCTTGAACTTAGGCAAATGATAACTTCCCGATCATAAATAAATACTACAGGGTAGGCTAAAGTGTATAGGTGTAACAAAACAATATATTGGGTTAACAAAATGAAATGAATGGCTCAGATGGGTGTATCTAGGGGTATCTTGCACTAAAGGTGAGTGCAACAAAAGGGTTTCATATGGGGGTCGAGAAGTCAAGGTGACTAATCGATAGACACACAATGGTAGGCTATTTGGGTGATAATCCTATAATACTGCCTTCTTAAACTGAAAAGTCCAAATACATCGAGCTAATTCAACATACCTCGTCTATGGTCTCGAAATGATGTAAAGGCTAAGTTCTAAAGTTTACAAGCTATCGGCACGCTCATAATTTAGTGGATTTGGGGTAAAATTTAGGAAACGGATAAGGCTAATCTCATCATATAATATCAAGAGTTGTATGTGCTCGGCTAAGGTCTAATCTAGTTAGGTTAAGAAAAACATGTCAAAATTTTAAAAATGGCATAATTTTTCAAAATAAACTAGAAAAACGAGGGCAAAATAAAGTTCAAGAGACAATTCTACTCCGTCCCCCACTTGAATTGTAGAAAGTCTCTTTGTACTAAGCGTTAAATAAAGGTGAAGAGAAAAGTAGAATTAGAGCGAGAACTTCCCTGAAATTTGCTCCAAAAAGAAAGAAGGCCCACGAAAAAGAGTCGTGCCTTCGCATAATCATCCACGAGCAAACTTTAATCCCTGAAATCACAATACCGACAAGCATAATTCTAAAAAGAAAAATAAAAAATGAAAAATAAACCTAACTCACTTTCGTAGGAATCACGGTTGCATTTAGCATATGCAACAAGCCTTTTAAACCACTTGGATAAAGTTGGGTTATCACCTAGGTAGGTGTTTTTTTTTTTTTTTTTGATGAAACATCACGATAATGAATAAAGTTAGGTTATCACCTAGGTAGGTTTTTTTTTTTTTTTTTTTTTTTTTTTTTGATTTAGGAGGTGATTGTTATGAAATAAGGATTGTGATGCATGCATTTTTTTTTTAATAATTTAAAGAAAACACCTTCTAAATTAACCAATGACTATCTAACCCGTGTGTTTTTTTTTTTTTAATAATTAGCTTTGTAAAACGTTTTTAACTGACAGACGTGTTGAGGTTGAAGTTGATGTTGTTGTTTAACTTTAACTATTGATATCATGTTGTACAAAATGTGCGAGTTTAGTAGCACATAATGAGCGTTGATAAAGTTAAAATATGCTCCGTAAAGTTTTTAAAATGTTTTTATGGATATCCATATATAAATTTTAAAATAATAATTCACGAGTCGTTGTTATAAGTAGAATCGCGTATATTTATTTTCATATCACAAGAACGTGCTTACCATTTGATATTTATATTCCGTTACTAATATTATAAAGTATAGGAGTATAAAGTGTAAGGGTTATTTGTTTTTTTGTAAAGTTATTAAAAAACATGGAAACTTGTAATTTTACACTTAGCTCTATATAATTTATTTAAAATTCAACCACTAAAGTTTTATTAATTACTTATTCTTTTTTTAAGTTTATGTTTTCATAAATTTGACACCTATATTTTTATGCATTTTTTTTCTTAACCAAATTTCTCTACCAAAATTATTAAGTTTGACCAAAACCAATTTAATTTTGACTTTCTATTGACCAATCATATTGCTCGATTTTGCCTACGTGGCAAATTCAAGCTCTCCTATTGGTTTAGTTTTTTTTTCAATAAGAAGGGTTTTGCAAAAATACTCCGAAATAATGTAATTATTTTATTATATAAAAGATTTATATATATATTATTTATTTTTTTTCATTTTTGATTTTTGATTTTTAAATAAACCAAGAGTATTTTTAAACAACTATCGGACCTCGATGAGATGCATAAATCAATATTTTTTGTATAGGTTAGTGAAGATGTTTGCAAGAACTTAAAACCTTGTTACTAAGCTTCATCTATGACATGCAACATTAATACTTTTCTGTGAAACTTTTGTGGAGCTTTTCTCTTTGATGATGATGAACAAGTAAGTCAATGATGAACACTGATGATGTCTACTAGGTGTTCAAAAAATGTCATAATGAAATATTTAAACGTTAAAGTGTTTATGGGATGCTAGCATGTTTTAGTAATTCATGTTATTATGAAAAAAATGTCGAATTTTTTTGGATGATCAATTTATGTTTTAAACAATGATGAACAAAATTTGAAATTATGGTGAACAAAGTATAAGACTTTGATAAACAACAATTCAATATTTTATGTCTATGTTTATCAATTATGCTCTGAATCAATAAAGGTTTATAAGTTATTGTCTCATGACTAAGAATCAAATGAGAAGAATTTTGAAAATAAGAAGAATGAGAAATAATTATAACTACATATTAAAGATGCATCGATTTGAATTAGATACATCATTAATCTTTTAAATGCATCATAATATAATTTCTAGCTAAAAGTTAGATACACATACATATATTAGATGCATTTCATTAAGTAAGACGAATCTTATGTATTTTTCGTCCTATGCGAGTCAAATTTGTTGCTAGTACTACTTTGCATCGTTTTCACTTCAAAATCACTTTCGAAACTAATTGCGATGCATCTAAATGAATAAAGATGCATCTAATTTAAATCTATGCATCTCAAATATGTGGTTATAATTATTTTTTTTTTCTCATATTAAGTTTTCGGGCTAATAACCTATTAAAACATCATGATCATATTTGTCACAAATGTCAGTTCGACGTAACGAACAAAAAAAAAATAGCTCTTCTAGACATTAAATTTGACATTTTTGTCTTCCTTTAAGTATTATGACCAATTTACCCTTCCAAATTACATAAATGGTCCCTGTGGGTTTGCGAAAATTGCATCCATCGTCCCTAGGCTAAATTACAAAAATAGTCCATGTCGTTTGAAAAAATTGCGTCTATCGTCCCTTTTTTTTCAAATTTTTTGTTCCATTATCCCTTTTATCTTTTGTCATAATAGATATAAGCAGATGGTCTATTGTTCTTAGGCGCACCATTAGGATAATAGTTATAGCTTATAAAACATCTATGCAAATATATTTGACCAGAAACCGAGCTACCACATTCCACTTGTGCCCTTTGAACAACACCTTTAATACAAGTACCACAATCTGAAGTACTTAAGTCACCTTGACATTGTCCTAAAACATAAAAAGCTTGATAGCTATTAGTATAAAAGCCACCATTATTACTACCTATAACATTTTCTAAGGAGCTAAAAGCTGAATCTCTTGTTTCTTGATACCCATTATTTGAAGTGGTTTTGCCACATGTTTTGTAAAGCATTTCCATACCAGATATCTGAGCAAAACCTGAAACCTCATACAACATGGCTAGGTTTGGAAATATCTAGTTGTAAGTACAACGTCATATTGGTGAAATGATTATGTATGTGTGAATGACAATGCTCACAAAATCAAATGCACATAGTCGTAGCATCAATATGTAAACAGAGGTTTTCTTTTTCATTTCATCAAACACTAGGCGTGCATTTCGTGTAAACCTCAAGAGCAATGAACCATTTGAATCACAACAAATAAATCATATAATAACTTTTATTAATTGTTCATGAATACCTAAAAAACAAATATGAATAAAATCGAACCAATATTGTGGTGGAGATTCAATCAGTGGAGAAGAAATCACCGGAACCGGAGGAGCTGTAAGGCGAGCCTTCGCCGGATCTATCATCGGTGAAACCACGCGCCTTCGCTAGAGAATGGTGGCAACGTCGGCAATGCTGGCGGTGTAACGTCGGAGATGGTTACTATTCACTTAAGAGCCTGTTAACGCGCCTTCCAAATGTGATGAAGCTTGAAGGTCTATTAACATCTCGGGTGCCAGGCAACCTGTATCTTGTATTTGAGTACATGGAGCATGATCTTGCTGGCTTGCAGCTTCATCTATGATTAAGTTTATAGTGAAAAGGAAATTGGTATAATAAAGTAGAGGACCATTTATGTAATTGACACTTGGGACAATGGATGTAATTTTTAAAAATTCAAGGGTAAAATGGTCATCATAATTTTTTTGTACTCAATTGAAGACAAAAATGTCAAGTTTAATGTCTAGAAGAGCTATTTTTTTGTTCGCTACGTCGAACTGACATTTGTGACAAGTATGATGCTTTAATAGGTTATTAGCCCTAAGTTTTCTTCTCACTAAATCATGATCAACATAGATAACAAACTTTCTATATATCAAATGGGAAAATCTTGATCGTTCATTTTTTCATTAACAAAAAAGTATTTTTACCTTTTTCTTAAAGAAATAAAATATCTTGCAAAAGGTAAATCGTTAAGTGACAAAACATACACCATCACGACAAGAATTTTTTAATCTTTCAATAGATGAACACTATGATATACTTTTGACTATTTTTTTTTTAGCTTTATTTAAATGTTGGTATTTACGCCCTGAAAGATCACATGTAATTTGTTATTTTAGAAACCACGTGTTTAACCAATTATATGTGATTTTTCAGAGCGTAAATTTCAATACTCAAAAAAATAACTCGAAACAAAATCGTTAAAAGTATTTAGAAGTGTCCTTATATATAAAAATGATTTAATTATCGCCGCGGTGGTATGATTCCTTTCACGTAAGATTAATAGTTTGTGTGATATTTAATTTTCAAAAAATAAAAATAAGTGATGGTTTTTTAGTTTGATGAAGAAATAAACGATCAGAATATGTTCATTTGAAATTCACAGAATTTGTGATCTATATTCCACTTTTTTCCCTAGTCAATGATAAACTAAAATGGTTGGTTTTGTTGTTTTTTGGGTAAAGGGGAGTAATCCTGCACCCTGGTAAATATATTAACCAAAAACATTTAAGTACAATGGATATTAGTGAAATCCCATATCTCAGCCCGTTACATAGGCATAAAGCTTACATAACAATATACTACCTATTTTCTAAACAAGAAAACAAACCACTACTCAAATGATAACATAGGACATAACGAAAGAAAATTACTTCCTAGGTCCTTGAAGCTTGGTGCCATACATGGCATTAAAGGCATCCAAATTCCCTGGAAGATCAGAAACATGCTTCGCATAGTTATCGTAGTCATAGTCATCATACTCATCTTCAAACTCTTGGCCACCACCGAATAGATTAGCAAACTCATCAAATGGGTTAGCAACCACCTCATCTTCAGAATCAGACACCACGATCTCTCCCACTTTAGAAAAAGGGTTAACTCTCTTAGTAGAAGAGGCGGGCGGAATACAAGAATCACTAGTTTCAGGAGCCACACCTGACTCCATCTCTTTCAAATCACTAACAAGGGGTTCTTGTGAGGTAGTACTTGTCTTAGTAGACTTATCTTCATTAACTTCCATTGTACGACCAGAATCCACATCCTCATTGGTGTCATTAGAAGGAATATTAAGAGCATCAAACTGATTAGATGTAGAGATCTTTGTTCCAGTCGAACTAGCCACATCGAAGCATTTTCTTATTGACTTCCACTTTCTTAGGTTCGGAGGAGTCTTTTGGGTTGATATTGAAGCCTTACCCACAAGGTTTAGTAAACCCTCCTTGACCCGGAATAGTAGAACCACCTTGCTTTCCTTCTTCTTATTATTGACCGTCTTGAAACCATCATTAACACGCTTAGAAGGTCGAGCATGAGGTTCAACAACTTTAGGACATTCAATAAGAGTATGACCAAAAATCTTACATTTATCACAATGAGGTGGTTTCCACCGTATTCAACCCGTATCTTCTCAATAGTCGAACCCGACCCATCAAGTAACGGTATCTCAACAAGAAGGTCGTCCCTAGCACTCATCCGACTTCACTTCAATCATGCATCTAGCAAAACTACTACGGCCCCACGAGTCCTTGCACATTTGGCTAGTAAAAGTATCTAACCTTTTGGGCGTGCCTATCAATGTGGAAAGGAGACTAAGGCCATCATCAGAAAACATAGCAAGAGGAACATCATGGAATTTAAACCACACCGGGATGTTGGTCAAATCCTCTTTAAGTAAGTTGGTGTTCAATGTCCATGGTTTAAGAATAATATGTACATTTCTAATCAACCAAGGACCGTTTTCAAGAACATCATCAACACCTTTCTTCGAATTGAACTTAAAGAAGAAGAACCCCTTTGCATTCATCATTACCTTTTATATACCAAACTTAGCCCACGCATTGCGTAAAAGTAATCAACAACAGGAAAAGCAAGGCGTTGACCAAGGAAATACCCATACAAAGTATTCTCAAACCTAGTGTTCACCTCTTCAACCACTTTCATCGGGACAGAAAGATCCACACCATTAGCTTTCTTACTACACTCCAACCTACGAAAGTTTGACGTGTATTTCTTTGGTTCAGGAGAAGTAACACCAGCATACGATGAAGAAGGTTGTTTCAAACCAACCTTCTCAATACCAACCGCCCCATGTGCATTCGTATCAACCTTATCATTAGCATTATTATGGCCATTAACATTAGAAGGCATAGGACCACTCGTATCTTGAGGAGGTTTCAAAAATAACCAATAGCGATAAGCATCTCCTCTAGCTCCTTCCGTGATCGGCACCTTAAGATGCTCAAATGGATTAGCCCCAGAGAAGTAGTAGCATCCATCGTCACGGCGAGTTTTAATGGTTGACCATCGCCACCCACAAGAACAAGTTTTCCTCAAAGATTTGTTTTCAATAGCACAATTCTCAATAAAGTATCATGACCTCAGCGTGTCATGACTAGGTGCGTCATGACTAGGGCTTGAACCAAGTGAAACCGGCTCCACTTTTCCATCGAACGAGAACCGAAGCAATACCAAGAAACTCATTATTCCTACTATTAGGTTCATTGTCGATTGAAGAATCGACTCACCAAGACTAACAGTAGGCTCATTCACATCAACGTTTAATTCATCAACCTTGTCCATAAACAGACAAGAAAGTAAACAACCCTAAAAAACGAAAAACAGAAAAGTAATAATAGAAACCCTAAGAAAAACGAAACACCAGGAAAGCAAGAAGATCCACGTCAATCTTCAGTCGTGATAACCTTAGTAGAACTAAGACATGATTATAAGCACAAGATACTATCCAACATCAATCATGATAACTAATTTGCATGCAGTATAATCGATTATAGTATGAAACGATTTAATACCCTACAAAAAGCGAACACAAATAATTGCTAACACACACCGACCCACGATTGTAACATAGAGAAACAATGATTGGACAGTTGAGAAAGAATTATCAAAGGTTCGAACAATAATGATTTAGAGTTTGGGAATCGTAATCGATTTTCGCCAGAGAGAGAAAAAAAGGAATCGTTTTTAGGGTATTCAACATCGGTTGGTTTTGTTGTTAGAATATGGTGTGTGGGTTTTGAGAAAAATGCTAGTGTCTAGCTTTAGATTTAGGTTTAATCTTGAAATTGAAGATTTAGTTGTGCATATAAGATTTGGTTTGCTTATTGATTTTAGATTTTGATTTTTGAGTATGATATTTTCAAAGATTGTGCGTGTATATCCACGAATAATTTAACTGAATTTTGGGTTTAGTTTAAAGATTGTGTTTTTTTAGTTTAATTATAAGAAAAAAGTGAAAAATAAATAAGAAAATTAGAGGTAGGAGATGAATGTGGGTAAAGTGACCTAAACACCATCATGTGCATCTCACATGAGTATTTTAATGGAGAAAAGTTAACGATCGTTTGGTTAAAGGACTGGTCCGTTAAAAATCGACAACCACAAAGAAGGGCGGTGTATTTATTGAAATTTTAGGACGGAAGGCGAAAAGTGGTGTAAACCACAAGGACGATTGTTCATATCGAGCCGGACATGAGAGACACTTTTTAAAGTTAATAGAAGCAATTCCTTTATTTATTTAACTCTATCTTCAAAGTCTCTTGTTTCAAATTGTTCTATGAACACATAAACTTTCGGTTTCATTAAAACCAAAAGCTAGTGGCGGACCTACCATCCCTTGTTAAATGAAGGTGAAAATTTTAGCGATGTCAACCGATCCATGAGTCGAGACGTGTCGGGTCATGTCCAACTTAAACGAAAAATTAATATGACACATCAAAAGCATGAATCAAGTAATTAACTGTTAAAAACTAAGTAATTTTCTATAAAAATAAAAAAGAAATCAGCACATTCACATTATAGAACACCACGCTACATAAATATAGCTAAACTATGCGCTAGTCCTTTGATAAGAACTGAGTTTTCCAAAATTTCGTTTTCAATAAACTACAGAAAAACAAGTGAAAGATATAGCCAACACAATACGTAGTAACAAATTAATAAATAATACTTTGAAATATAAAAATATACAACAAGGTTTATAGTTTTTTAATGGGTGGTACAATAGTTTACATGAGGAATACAACTCCTGCAAAAGTGAAACATCAAAAATGCGTTTTATTCTCAATCTGACTTTCTCATTTCTTCTCCGACCACCTCCTTAATTTTTTGACGCTCAAAATATGTAGCAAGTCACTTCATTCTTTTAAAGAGCCATGATCTTTCAGTTACCAAGGTGGTTCCCGTTTAATTTCTATGATAGTTCCCATAATTTTGTTGCGTATGTTTCTAGAAATTTTCGGTGTCTAAGGTGGTTCCAGGCATCACCTGAAACAACCGTAGGTCCGCCTCTGCCAAAAGCTTGCGGTTTTAGAAATGGTTCAATTTCTAATAGTGTTTAGATAGATAAATAAATATAGACTAAAATACACCGTTGGTCCCTAAACTTGGCAGGGTGTATCGCGGGACGAAACTCGCCCTTTTCATCGCCATAGGTCCAAAACATGACCATTAAATTCCAGATTGGTCATTTGACAAAGTCAAAGTCTGATTTTTGTTTTGTAGTCGAGGGTATTTTAGTCCATACACATTTATACTTTTATAACACATTTATATTTTAGCCCTTAATCTTTCATCTTTGTCATCATCTCCCCAAATCATTCATCTCCCCAAATCATTATCTCCCCAACATTCATCATTCATCTTTCATTGCTATACAACATGCATAACACAATACACAGCAACCTTGATTTCAGTTATTCTTTGTTTAGGAAACAACATTACAAACCCAACAAGATCAACATTCCGATAAAATGAACACAACATTATTGGCTTTCATGGACTTGATCATTAAACTTACTGGACATACAAATTATAATGTAGCTGAATACCCTGAACTGAACTTTTACCTATTTTTCAAGCATGAATCAATTATAATTGGATATAAACGAAAAGGTAAAGTTAATTATAAAAAAATTTGTGCACAAGCGACCAAGATCAGTTTAGTGTGTCAATGGCACACGCATTTTATAGATTGTGAGGCTCATAACATCTTGGAAAGAGTTTATCATTGTTCATATGGAGCACACAATGTTTGAAAATTGCAAAGCCTCCTACTTTATAAATTCCAAAATCAACCTCAATGTAGGAGGTAAGGAAAACAAACCAAGAAAGCTAACGTCAAACAACTATTTTAATGTATCACAGGACAATGTTTCGCAATGTCTCATTTGTTGGCTTTTGGAGGTTCCACTCGAGGACTCCAAAGTCCCAACATGTACTTGTGGGCATACTTCAATATCAGCTTCCTCTGTTGCATAAAATTCAGAAAATAAAGTTAGTAAGAACTAAGAAGAAGCTATCGGTCTTCAACTACAACAAAAAGATCGACATCCAGCGGTTCTATATTCATCCATTAAATACCTTGAAATAAGATTATATTTATTTGAAAGGTTTGGAGATTGACATAAACAACAGTTAAAAAGGTTTAAAAGCAGCTATACAAGTAAAAGTCTATGCAGATCTTCAATTTAAATGAATTCGCTCATGGTACAATTGTGGCTATGTGGTACAGTTAGTGATACGTGATTGAATTCTTATGCACTGATTAATAATCTAAAATAAAGAAACGTGATTTATGCTTTATTTATAAGAAAAGATGGGTTACAGCTAACATCTTATTAATCAAGGTGCGTCTTCCACGTTTATATGGTTCACTTAATGCTCAGATAGTCAAATCTGACAGGAGCTATGACCGCTATGAGCATATGTTCTTCCTACTCTATTTCTTAAAAGTTCTTCCATTATTAGTTTACTAATCAGGTAAATAAACATGCCTACAAATGGTACAAACAACAGATTATTGTACCCCTTGGGTGGGTGCCTGAGAGGTAATTATATATCAAAAACCATAGATACCTAAAGTTGAAATAGCACTTAACTTATCAACAAACATTACAACAATACTAAGGGGGTGTTAGCCGAATCAAATGGCCTAACCGGATACATTCGGGTTTTAACTAAAACTGCATTAAAAGGTATTAGTAGCTCGTGACTTTGGACTTATAAGGAGCTCAAACGTATCATAATCTATCGATATGCACTTATAAGCAACTACCTACTTACTACTCAGAATTATGAAACAGCTTACCTTTCTGCTTATAAACAAGTAGTTATAAGTTAAAAGCTACTCGAAAATAAGCCATTCACGAAATAGCAATTTGAAATAAGCAGCTATCTACCTATCAGAAACAGCTTATTGTATCTCAAAATAAGCAAATAAGCATAACTACTAACACACACGCACAAAAAGAAAAGAAAAAAGCAATTACAAACATACCCTTAATTTGTTTAAGCTTACTTTTGGGCTTATGTTTCATAAGCCTACTACTTTTTCTGGCTTTTTTGAAACTTATCGGCTCATCTAAGTTTGTTATATCATAATAATAAGCTTATTTAACCTTATAAGTTTGAAAATTAGGCTTATCAAATATAAGCCGAAATGATATAAGCTCATAATAAGCCCGAAAGTAAACTAAAAAAAACAGCCCTTAAAACATACATTTTTGCAAACTTTGGGATCACCACAAACATTAATCTTCTTGAGCTTCATAGACCTGGCAACCAACAAATTCTGCAAATCCCCAAATTCAGTTTCGAGCTTCTTAGCATACATCTCCACTCCATTTCCAATCCCATTCAAAAACTCAGGTATCCCAACTTTCACTGTTCAAAACCAAAAACTAATTAATTATTCACCCAAATCAAAAACAAGAAAATGAATAAAGTTACCTTGTCGAAATGCCATTTTTGCTGCTAACAATCTCAGTCGAAGGGTTTTTTTTTTCTTTGGAACCCTTTTTCAATCAAGGGACTGGCCGGGTTGAGATGGGTCGGGTCAAATACTTAAATTTGATGGGTTTGTTTGTTAAAAAAAGTCTATTCGCTTGATTGTAAAGGATTAATCATTTTAGAAATCGCTATATACATTTTGTTATGAAAGATGAAAGTTGTAGTGGTGTACTAGGATAAAAGATGAATGATGAAAGCATCCATTATTTTAGACCAGGATGAAAGATGAATGATGAATCTTGGGGAAGATGATGATTTGGGGAGATAATGATTTGGGGAGATGATGACGAGGATGAAAGATGAAGGGCTAAAATATAAATGTGTTATAAAAGTATAAATGTGTATGGACTAAAATACCCTCGACTACAAAACAAAAATCAGACATTGACTTGGTCAAAGGACCTGTAACGAGTATAAACAGTGAAAAAAAAGACCCAGAGCGATGAAAAGGGCGAGTTTCGTCCCATCGCGATGCGGCCTGCCAAGTTTAGGGACCAACGGTGTATTTTAGTCATAAATATATAAGACAATAATAGATTTTATGCATTGTATGATGAGTTTGTCTAATCTATGTAGTACATCTATGGAGTTTGTCTAAGCTTGCGGTTTTTGAAGGGTACTCAATATATAGCTGCAAATTTAACTTTTTGTCAATACGTCGACCTTCATAATTATGTAGGCATGTCTATAACTAGAAGTGCATATAACGCAAAAAGTCACATAATCAGGGACGTGGCCAGGGGTTCTCGCGGGTGCTCGGGACCTTTATGAATTTTTTCGATATAATTTTTGAAAAAAACATCAATTTTTCTTAAATGCATCTAAAATACACCTGATGCATCGAAATGTGTTTCTATATTACGGTTTTAAAAAAATTATGCACCCAGTTATATTTGATGCTGATTTCGTCCTTGCACATAATTACTACTATATACAGTACTTGTTATGTACTTATGTATAATATATTGTAAGCAAGAACATTAAGTGTGACTTAGCCCTGATGGTGAGACGCATTTGTTCCAATTAGGGCTGATCAAAATAGATCGAAAGTCAAATCGAAACCAAATCAGTCCGATCGAAATCAACCGGTAAAGTGTATTTTTATGATTTTCGGTTTGAACCGGTTCGAAATCAACCAAATCAGTTATGTATTTTTATGATTTTCGGTTTCTGTTCGACCCAAAACAAAAAAGAAAAACGTACCTAAATGTTATAAACCGAATCGACAGGCACAAAACCGAATCGAACCGAGTCAATTCGGTTCAGTTCTCAGTTCATGTCATTCACAAAATTGGTTTTTAATTCGGCTCGATTTTGATCGGTTCAGTTCCATTTTAACCCGATGCTCAGCCCTAGTTCCAACAAGTCACAAGTTCAAGTCAACACTTTAGCACTTCTCTTTTTAAGCATCACCACATAAGCTTTTGATAATTTATATAGTATACTAATATATATTTTAATCTAGAATGACTTAGTTAAAATAGTAATGTGCATACTTTTATCTCAATAAGTCCAAAATTTTCGAGCCACCTCAGTTAGACTCTATCTTAACTTTTTATAAAACATCACATTTTACCACATAAGATTTTGATAATCTATACGCGAGAGACTAATATATATTTTACTCTAGAGCATGAATAATGGCTTAGTTCAAATCTTTTTATATAATAAAAGAAGGGAAAATTACCAAAATTGATTACTCGTTTTATGATTTATCACTTTTCAGGCTTAAAATTTTCAAAATAGACTGGGCGACTGAACAACTTGTATAATGCAACCACAAGCTAACAAGTGTCCAAGTATTATAGGTGGATTAATTTTTATTCGATTCATTAAGGGCACGTGTCAAACGTAGACACGAGTTGCCTAAAAAATGAGTCGCCCTTAGAATATTTTGGACTTTTGAAAATTTTAGGCCTGAAAAGTCATAAGTCATAGGGCGACTCGTATATTGTGTTGATTTTCCCATAAAAGAATTATATCATTTAGAAAATATTCTGCTAAAACAATCTTATTGAGAAAAACATTGGGTCAATCAGATTATTTTATTTTGACGCGTGACAAAATTGAGAATTCTTATTAGCTGATTGAAAGTTAAAAGTGAAAAAAATTGGTCAAACTTTGAAAAAATTAATGGAGAAATTTGCTGGAGAAAGAAAAAAACATAAACGTATAGAGGTCAAATTCATGAAAATACTTTAGTGGTCAATTTAGATAAATTATATGAAGGTGTAAATTTATGAGTTTCTTTGTTTCTTAATAAATTTTAAACAATAAGCAATTATTCTTTTAGAATTTATACCCCCTAAACTTTATATTTTAAAAATACAACATGTATATGCACATGATTGAAAGCACGAGTTATTATGTATTAAATAAATACACAAGCTTATACGTATACGAACAACTCATGTTATTATTCTTTATGAGTTTATGTAAGGAAATCCGAAAAAAATAGTATTTTTACTATATTCGGTCAATAACGACTCATGCGTACATGGATTTGAAAATTAAATACGGCTAAATTATTATTATCGGGAATATAAATATTAAATTAAGCACATGTTACTGTGATATAGAAATAAATATACGCGATTGTACTTATAACAACGACTAATATAAATCCTATTCAAAGTTTATATAAGGATATCTAGAAAAACATTTTTAAAAAAACTTTATATTTTAACTTCATCGATGATCATTATGTGCTATTAAACCCGCATATTGTCTACAACATTATATTGATAGTTAAATTTAAACAAAACATCAACCTCAACACGGTACCAACTAAGCAAAGTTAAATCTTTTGTTACTGTATATATTGTTTTAATTGGTTGGTAAAGGTGCTGAATCTGTGTTCCAGATTTGTTAATTATTATTATGCTTACATTTGATCGTTACTCAAGTCCACAGGTCTTGAATCACATACGTTGAAACAAGAATAAACAAATAAAACTGGAACAAACACAAACAATCATGCACACGTTTTTCCTGGAATAAGCTTTCCTTTAATCAGTAAAATATAGGCTCTAAAAACTGATCGTTTTTTTCATATATCCAACCACAAGCTCGGCTGGTATATATAGGTGTTTAGAATATGCTTTCTAATCCTACTACAATTCTAATAAAGCAAGATAGTCCTTAACAAATAAGGAGTCCTAATTAAACTAGAATTGTAAATGTCCATATGCTTGGAATCTGTTTTGTCTTCCCATATGCTCGGTCAGACATTGCCAACATTCACCCCCCTAATTTCTGACTCGAGATAGGTAGGTCTTCAACTCCGAGTAACTCTTGCATCTCCTTGAACTTAATCCTTGCGAGAGCTTTCGCCGAATATCAAGACGTTGCAAATCACCTCTTACAAACTCAACTTGTACTTGGTCTCTTTCAACACACTCTCGGATAAAATGATAACGTATGTTTATATGCTTGCTTCTCCCGTGAAAGACCGGATTTTCATAAGTGCAATAGCCGATTTGTTGTCAACAAATAAGACCACCACTCTTTCTTCCATTCCGGTTATTTCACTCAACAATCCACGTAACCATATCCCTTGACACGCGGCTGAGGTTGCAGCCATGAACTCGGCTTCACAAGACGATAGAGCCACCGTGTTTTGCTTTTGTGAGCACCAAGTGATAGGTAATTTACCTAGATAAAATACATGCCCAGTTGTGCTTCGACCATCATCTTGGTCCATAGCAAAACTACTATCACTAAACCCCACTAACTCCTTGGTTTTATCTTGGTTGTATCGTATTCCAAAATTCAAACTACCTTGGATATACCTTAGTATTTGTTTCACAGCTGCCATATGTGATTCTTTTGGTTCTTGCATGTAACGACTAACCAAACCAACCGAATAAGATAAATCACGTCGAGTGTGTAGTAAATACCTTAGACAACCAACTCGTCGTCTAAACAGAGTTGCATCAACTGGTTTTCCTTCCTTGTCCATGCTTAACTTCATTCCAGGTTCTAATGAACATTGAGTAGGATTCGCTTCATGCATCCCAGCATCTTTCAAGATCTTCTTTGCATAGCTTTCTTGACTTATTGAGATACTCGAATCCTCTTGCTTTACTTCAATGCCAAGATAATAGCTTAAATTTCCCAAATCACTCATATCGAACCTTTCTTGCATTTGTCTCTTAAATTCACCAATTTCGCCAAGCTTCGAACCGGTTACTAAGAGATCATCTACATAGACCGCAATAATCAAGATTGACTTGTTTGTCTTCTTCACATACACCGCTTGTTCGTGTTGGCATCTTTTGAAAGACATTTGCTTGAGTTCTCTATCAAGTTTTGTATTCCACGCCCTTGGTGCTTGTTTAAGTCCATAAAGCGCCTTTTTCAACTTGTAGATCTTCCTTTCTTCTCCTTTCTTCACGAACCCCTCCGGTTGTGTAACAAACACTTGCTCTTTAGTTCTCCATGTAAAAGTGACTTTACATCCGGATGATGTAGCTCCCATGCTTCTTTTGCGCCAATGAGATCAATAAACGTATCGTTTCAATCCGTGCACGGGCGCAAATACCTCGTCATAGTCAATTCCTTCCTTTTGAGCATAACCCTTTACTACTAAACGAGCTTTAAACTTATTAATTGAACCATCCGGATTTCTCTTAATTTTGAACACCCACTTTAATCCAATGGGATTAACATTAACCGGAGCTTCAACTAATTCCCATGAATCATTCTTCTCGATAGACTCAATCTCTTGCTTCATAGCAACCATCCACTTGCTTGAGACTTTTGCTTCTTGGAACGTTCTTGGTTCATCATCTTCAATCAAAAGTAGATTTTGATCTTCATTAGCAACTGAGGTTCTTGAACTAGACCCCATAATAAAGTCATTAAATCTAGTTGGCTTAGTTGAAACCCTCGAAGAACGCCTCATAATTGGTTGAGTTTCTATCATAGGATTAGGGTCATTACCGCCTCGATTTGAACTTCTTGTTCGGTATTGACCGTTGATTTTCATCAACATCATGATGATTTTCACCTCTTGATCTTCTCGCCTCAACTTCATCGGTCACACTGGGTTAACAAATCCACAACCCGTATCAATAGAACCGTGCCATTCTATGACAAACATACCTGGTTTAGCTCGTGTGATTCGCTCAAAGAACATACTTCCAGCCAAGTTCCTCATTAAACTCCGCATCACGACATACCACTATCTTCTTTAGTTTTGGATTGAACAATGAAAACCTTTTGTACCGGCTCGTTTCGATGTAAATTAGTCGTGTTGACCTGTCGTCTAACTTATGTAAATATGGCCTTGTTCCCGTTGCATAAGCCACACATCCAAATACCCGCAAACCCTCCAAGTTCGGTTTTTTTCCTTTGAAAGCCTCGTATGGAGTTTGATTAACTAGAGCTCGAGTTGAAACTCTATTAATCAAGAATGTGGCGTGTCTAACTCCTTCAGCCCACATGTAGTTTGGTACGTCTCGTGCTTTCAAGATACTTCTAGTCATTCCCATAAGAGTACGGTTTCGCCTTTCCACGACTCCATTTTGTTGCGGTGTGTAGGGAGCGGTTAGATGTCTTGTTATACCCTCGTTTTCACAAAAGTTGGTAAATTCTTTTGAAGTGAACTCACCTCCTCTATCGGTCCTTAGGGTTATAATCTTCGTTCCCGACTTCTTCTCAACTAAAGCTTTGAACTTTTTGAAGTATTCAAATGCTTCTCCTTTTTCCTTCAAGGTAAAAGTCCACATAAACCGTGAGAAGTCATCAATAAGAACAAATATGTACCTGTTTCGTGCTATGGATGGTGGAGAAATTGGTCCACATAGGTCGGCATGTATAAGTTGAAGAGGATGTGTTGCCTTAAATTTCGCTGCTTTAGGAAACGACTTCTTGGTTTGTTTTCCTACCAAACAAGATTCACACAACTTGTTCTCTTGATGAATTATTGGCAACTTTTCAACCATGCCCTTCCTTGCCATTAATTCCATCGTCTCGAAATTAATGTGACCCATCCTAGCATGCCATAACCAAGCATCATCTTCCATCTTTGCTTTGAGACACACCGGACTTCCAACTTGGAGCTTAATCTTGTAAAGTCTATTACTTGTTCTAGGAACCTTCATCGAAGCTTGCCATCCGAGTCACGCATAGTAAGAAGGTTACCTTTCATACGAATGTCACATCCGCCTTGGTAGCTTGCCCAAGACTAATTATGTTGCTTTTAGCTCGGGTAGGTAATAGACTCCAGTGATTAACCGTTGCTCACCCGCTTTCCTTCAATGATTATCGAACCCTTCCCTTTTATCTCGATGTAGGAGTTATCACCAAACTTCACTCACGGAGATATTCTCATTCAACTCGAAAAGTATTCTCGGATCCCCGTCATGTGATTACTTGCTCCATTATCCAAATACCAAGTGTCTTCCTCGTTTGGCTTAGTATTCAATTGGTTTGGGATAATCTTTTCTTCATTCAAGAAAACTACTTGAACGCTTTTCATCATAAAAGTGTCGGGTCATCATCATCCTCCGCTTTCAAAAGGTTTGATTCATGCTTTTGCTTCGCTCATGTCGCTCGTAGGCAATTAGAAGCAAAGTGACCATATTCATCACATCTCAAGCATTGAATCTTTGAAAGGTCTCGACTTTTGTTCTTCTTTGATCCGTATTGCTCCCGGAGTTGTTTTGGTTTCCACGGTTGCGGTTATTAGCTTGACCACTACCTCGAGATTTGTTTTGAGAAGAAAAGTTTTGACCTTTACTGTTGCCACCGTGAGGAATTCCTTCCTCGACCTTTCTTATCATATCTTTCAGCCCTTCCGAACATCAACTTGCCTTGATCTTCGTAAGTGGTGTCAACACCCTTCATTCTTCCTTCAAAAGCTTTCAACCTTCCAATTGCTTCTTGAAAAGACATAGTATTCAAGTCAACAAATTGTTCTATTGAGGCAACAATTGCAACATACCTATCCGAACGGATGCAAGTACTTCTTAACAAGTTTCTTGTCTTCATAAATTGTTCCCAAGCTATTGACTTACATTACAATTTTGCCCAACCTAGCCGCAAAGTCATCGATTGATTCGTTGACTTTCATCTTTAAAGATTCGATTCCGTCTCCAAGGTTTGCAACCTTGCGTCTCGAACCCGATCAACACCCACATACCGGTCTTCAAAGCTCCCAGTTTCTTTGGTTGTGTTGAATTGTGAAACTTGAAAACAAGTTCTTCCGAATCGCCTGGAAGAGTAACGCCACCGCCATGTGATCTTGCTTAGCAACAACTTGTGTTCCTTCCCCTGGTTCCAGTGCATCGAGTATTCCATGGACTCGGAATACCGCTTTAACTCTTATTGCCCATATGTTATAGTTCGTGCTTGTTAACATTGGACATTGAAGAGCCGTTTTAGAATGTTCAATAGGTGGTTGACTCGACTCGCCTTGCACCATCCTTCTTGTACGTCTTCTGTAAGTTACAGGTGTTGTTTGTTCGCCTTCCAGC
This sequence comes from Chrysanthemum lavandulifolium, assembly GCA_022545495.1. Lineage (NCBI taxonomy): Eukaryota > Viridiplantae > Streptophyta > Magnoliopsida > Asterales > Asteraceae > Chrysanthemum > Chrysanthemum lavandulifolium. The sequence goes on along the minus strand of CM040240.1, from coordinate 14,937,829 downwards.
CCTAGGTTTGATCGACTTCTTGCTTAAGTCGAAACCTAGTAAAACCCTTGTGATCGATCAGTTGCTGTTGTAAAAACCAAGAACCCTTGGTCGATCAGTTGCTGTTGTAAAACCAAGAACCCTTGGTCGATCAGTTGCTGTTGTACAACCTTGCTCTTGATACCAATTCAAGTCCACAGGTCTTGAATCACATGCGTTGAAACAAGAATAAACAAATAAAACTGGAACAAACACAAACAATCATGCACACGTTTTTCCTGGAATAAGCTTTCCTTTAATCAGTAAAATATAGGCTCTAAAAACTGATCGTTTTTTTCATATATCCAACCACAAGCTCGGCTGGTATATATAGGTGTTTAGAATATGCTTTCTAATCCTACTACAATTCTATTAAAGCAAGATAGTCCTTAGCAAATAAGGAGTCCTAATTAAACTAGAATTGTAAATGTCCATATGCTTGGAATCTGTTTTGTCTTCCCATATGCTCGGTCAGACATTGCCAACAGTTTTATATGCAATTACCAGACATTAGTCGGATATTTACTTCACTTGCATAGTTGATATCGTTACTTGTTTGGAATAGCAACTGAACCTATCATTACAGATGTGTTTAGCTTACTATGCTCACATTTGTTCCATTTAGGCTCGATCTACATTTTCATTTATAACTTTGTAAAAATTTACGTTTTAATTATAGATTTATCTTAGTTGTATCTGATTTTGAACTACGCTACTAGTGCTGGTTACTAACACTCAGACAATGCTTGTCAATTTAGTTGCTGGTGAAAACCTCTTTCTTGCAATTTTTAATAACCTAAGGTTTTGATTTCACTGGTAAATAGCTTGAGCTAGCTTGTTTAACGACTCAGACAGTCTAGATTGACTATTTTAACTTTGTTAATCACTTCGTTTATAGTTTGTACTGCTTTAGTTGTTTTATTAAAGAATTGGAACCTATAGGTAGGGGTGGAAATGAGTCGAACTCGAGAGCTCGGCTCGATTTTATACATAAAGCTCGAGCTCGGGCTTGTTTCGAGCCTCAATATTTTAGCTCGAGCTCGATTCTTGGAAAATTTCACAAGCTCGGGCTCAATTCATTTTTATGACATGCTATAGGAAATATAGCTTAAATCAAACTTGACTTGTTAAGCACACCGAGCTCGAGCTCGTTTATTTATTTAAGCTCGTTTATACATAGTTGTAAATATACACGGTATGTATATGCATATATTTCTCATGCTAATTTTGGCTTGCGAGTCAAATTGATCTTTATATACAAAGCACCTGAGGCTGTGGAGTTCCTCAACAGAGTCCAACGAGTTGTAATTATACACGGTATGTATACGCATATATTTCTAATGCTAATTTAGGCATTTGATACCTTTGATTTCCTTGCAACTGAGGCTGTGGAGCTCATCAACAGAGTTTAACGAGTTATGCATAGCAATGTTATGACACTTAGATCTACAAACGTAGTTTTTAAAATAATTGACTTTGCAATTAAAAAAGGGATAGTGACGCATCTTGTTGCTCGATTGGCTTACACCTCTATGTAAATCGCACACTAATTGAAACACATGTTCAAACCCATTAAAAAAAAGGATGCTCAGGTTCTAGCTCGATTATTAAATGAGCACGAACATAGGCTCGAGCTCATTCAAACTTTTTACAGATGTGTTCACGAGCTTTTCATGAGCGGCTTGGCCAGGGGTACGTGCACCCAACACTATAAGTCATCATGTGCACATATTTTTTGACATGAAAAGGTGGAGAAGACATGAATTTATTTTTCATATTAGTTGATTAACTAAACAAGACACAAATCTACCAAGGGTATCCCCTTTACCCAAAAAAACTAAACAAGACATATATTTATGTGACACTAAATTTCATATGAGGTTCATTAATTTTAGAAAAATCGTGATTTTTACAAAAAAAATTTACACTAGGCGGAAAACATCCACTGGCTTCTCGTGAATCCCTGGGAAATACCCTAGGTCCACCCCCGGGATCGGCTGGTTTCAGCCCCTATCATATAGTTATGGAGTGAATATGTGATGCCTTATAGTTTGTTCGAAATTCGATTTGATTTTGAGCTGTGCTTAAATTGTCTATAATGTTGTTGGCTCCACTTGTTACTAGTTACTACTAATGCGTCCGTATCCGAAGTCCGAACAAGGAGGTAGTTGAGTTTTAGTACCTTTTTTTTGTGAAAATGATGCACCAGTAGTCGCGTTGGTGTCTTACGAATGTAGTTTTTGCTAAATCTTACATAATATATCCTGCCGATACATAAAGTGGGGGTTATTTGACATTTAATAAAGCCCCGCCTTCGATGGAAGATACAAACATTATAGAGTTACTACATATGCTTCCGTCAAATCTATGTTATGACCATGCCCATCCGCTACCTGGTACATAAATTGTGCCATCCTCCCAAAGTTTGCTGCACACTCGCCGAACTCTTTCAAGTATGTAGTCTTAAGCCCTGCTCTTTCTTTGTTTAGCTTCTGCCATACCTTGATTATTAACGATCTCACATGCTCTCTAGCTTCCTCTTCCGTTGTACCAGTCTCGTGCATGTAGACTTGGATTGATTTTGGAGTATCTCCTCTTGCCATTTCGTCCTTAAAAACCAGATAATAGTTAAGTTCAATTATTATTTTTACTATCCCATACCTGATACCTTTTCGTATTTGAAATATGATATAGTAACAAAAATACTAAATATGCTATGCTAGTAAGCCTATACACGAATAAAATGGAAATAGTAATAGTTACCGAGGATGTTCCTAAGTCATCAGCAAGTCGCAAGATTAGGGATGAATAATGGATTAAATTCTTAGTTTTATCCATGCTTTGTATGACTTCTTCGGTTGAACAAACATTCATTACAAAACTTATATGCGTGAGCATTAAAGGTACCGATATAGATACTTCAGAAATGTCCAAGTACTCCTTGAATGTTGGTATATATTTAGTATGGAACCACTTTGCTTCTACTAGGTATGCCTTACATAAATCTTCCCACTGCAATATACCCAATTCAAAAATATAGAGTAGCATATGGGAATCGAATCTTAATTTCAATAATCATAATGAAACTTACTGCTTTTTGCAAGTATGGAAGGATGAAGAATCCTGTGTCTGTCAATGTAGTATATGCCATATCATTTACCGAGTTATAGAATCCAAGAAAACATATCTTCATATAGTCCGGGAGTTCTTCAATAGCGTAGATATCCCATCTATATGTTAAAAACATTTTAACATCTCAGGAAAACAGTGCAAGTACTAGTAAATAGATGTGTAACATATATATTTTTTTAATGATAGTACTATTATATTAGTAACCTGGAGATAACATCTGTAAATTTTTCAAGCTCATCCAAAGTACCATGCACATCATATATATCATCGACACTAGTAACTAGAGCGAGCTCCTTTGTTAGCATTCTCCTCAGAAGAGTAAATTGAGGTCGGTAACTATTACCAAGTGCCCACATATAATTCTCCACCAAACGGTCACGAGTAAAGCTCATGTTGGGATTTTAGAACCGTTAACCATTAACCTCTACGAGTACGCAGCGGATAAGGATCTAGTTAATGCAATTATGTTAAGCACGTAATTAATAAACAAATAATTAATACAATATTAATTAATTAAAAGGGATATAGAAAAGCTAACCTTGCTTGGCAATTGATCTCTAGTAACGGAACAAGAAACCAAAAACGAAACCTTAAGTATCTAAAATAGATACCTCAAGAGTATCACACACAAACCCGATTAACATATACGTTCGATTAAAACGCTAGTCGAGAACGTAATAATAAAACCAATCAACAACTTGACCACTTGAATATATTTGAACAAGAAAAACCCAAGAAACAAATGTTATCTTTTCGTCCAAGATATGAAACTGTTCGATGAACACAAACTAGAACTTTATACCGATATCGGACAAAAGTGTCCGATATCTCTTTGCTTTTTTGTCCGAGAATAAAGACCACGATCGAACTTAAACCCAAACATTTGTTTCTACTTGTTAGTCGACTAGGAAGCAAGAAACAAAAACAACTACCAATTTAACTAAACACTAAACACTTGAATCAACACAAGTTTAGTATCAATCAAAACAAAAAAACCCTAATCAACTTGGGAACAAATCGACTAGGTGTTACAGTTGGAAAGCATGAATTGGTTTAGGGTATTATTTTAATATATATCATGCGTCATGTTGAGTTGAGATTGTGTTTGCTTTTATAGCAACACAAACCGACTTTGTCTTGGGTCTTGTCTTGGTCGACAAGTAACAAGCCCAAGCACCCTCCTTTAATCTTCTGTACCCGATTAATGGATCCAAGGCCCAAGGCTTGCTCAAATTCCGACCCAAGTTCATGTAACAGCCCATGGATCGTATAGCATATCGGGTCAAGTTGCATGCATGTATATCGGGTATATATTCAAGTATATAATTACGTTCGACACGTATACTCGTGTTTATCGTGTGTGCCCCCATCGGCTCACACACTTCTAGTCGTTTACGTGTGTTTATAACTCCCACAAACCAACAGCTCCCACTTGGGAGTTGGTGTGTCGAATGGCACACAAAACTAACGACGGAAACGCCTAGCAAACGCTCTCACTCGCTTTTTAACTAAAAGTGTCTGAGAGAATAGTTTCGTAAAAGTTTCTCAGTAGCATGGTCATTCAATGTCTTGCTCTAATCATCCTTTGTTATAGATACCGTTAAACCATGGATTATGGATCTCAAATCATTCCATATAGTTTAACCATTTAGAATCTCGTTATAGAATTTAATTAGATATACCAAATGTAATCAAGTATCATCTTGCATTACCCTTTGGGTTCGGCCGAACAATTATCTTATTAATTCTGGAGAGGCGCCATGGTATCTTTCTGCACATATCAAGTGGAGTAACAAATCCTTTATTGACTACAAGTGTTGTGGATGCTGCTTCACATCACTCCGAAATATAGCTTTTATAACTACCTTGTTCAGATAGCGTTTTGCGTATACTTACAAAAATGATATCCACACATAACAGAACTTGCTTGTATCTCAAGTCTAAGGATGAAGATAACAAACCATTTTCAATATTTTACTTATGACAAGGATCCAAAAGTAAATGTTTGAAAGTTGGGGAATCCAATATGCATCTCTAGTGAATACATATGAGTTTGGTGGGAACAATTCGAATTCTCGTTAGAATATAACCAACACTCACATTTGCCTTACATAACAATATTCCCATATTGTTAACCGACAATGGACATATTTAGAATAATAAAATTATTCAAGGATTAAACATGCAAATACAGGATAACAATTATTATATGAATGAATAACAAATACCAAGTATCTTTATTCATCATAAAGTAAAAATTGTCTTTCAATCCCAATTATCCAAATACTAAAACAGATATGCATGAAACTCATTTAGTAAGTTGAACCCTAATGTTTCCAACATTCTCAACCTTTCTTTAAAAGAAAAACTAAATAGTCATCCGAGTAAACTTTCCGAATACTTGTTTCAAATATCACATATAGTGAGTGATTTGAAATATAAGATGAGTGTCTTATCTCATATGCTCATACTATTGCAAGAGTTATAGTATGGAGATGTCGTCTTACCTTGCATGAGGTATTAGAAATCAACGACATCTTGTGATCATCTTTGGTTTCTAAAAGTGTAAAGTATTCTCATTCATTAATGTGTAATGCAACAATGCTCTATGTTGAGCATAACTAGTTAGCGATTTATCATAAAAGATGAAATCCTACTACAACTAGTATTAATAATCCTCTAGCATCATTTGTACTTATACAACATTATGCTTTATAATTGTAAACATTTATAAAACAATAATCTAAACTCTCTCAATTAGATATTGTTGTTGTCACTCATTTTGTTCTTGTACAAAAGCAACAACTAGTCTTATACACAATATAATATATACATGATAAACCCTTAGTTTAAAAACACAAGGTTTCCATCCATGTAAATTATTCCAAGTGAAATATATCATTTAAGACTTGCTTGAATGATATATTGCATTTGTGTTAGACTTAATTTTCCGCATTTGTTTATTCCGGATAAACATTTATTCCAAGGTTGTTTGTTTTATTCCTAAATTCCAAGTGAAGTTTCATTCCAAGCTTAAGGATCAATATCTAGCTTAAATAGAATGATATCTTCAACATGTAAATTTTAAGGAAAAACACAATGCTCCCACTCAATGTCAGATGTACTCAAGAGTTATCTTAATTCAATTAGAATCATATTGTAATTAAATTCAAGATCTCAGCTCTTAGATGCATGATCCAATCCAAAATATGGATTGCTCAAATTTTGTATACTACATAAAGATAATATAGATTCATAACCCTTTTGATTACACACCGTCCTCGCAAAAGGTAATCATAAAGAAAGAGTTATAAAATCTAATTGTCATATTCAACATACAAATCACATGTATGACAATTAAATATCTTTATATAATTAATGCATGTATTATATAAGAAAATTTAATCACAGTCAATTGCTTAAGTATGATTAAAAACTTCTTATAAAATGCCAAACATTAATATGTATACAATTTTGTCCTTGTGAGTCTTTCTTCAAAAGAAACTCATTCCAACCTCATAGGTTAACTGTTAGGCGAAATAACAATCAAGCTCAAAACTCGATTTGCCTTTTAAGGACTGCATCTTATCATTCATAGTTCTAAAACATTTATCAGATTCAAGATGTGATAATATATTTTAGTAGTTAGCTGATTTACAATAATCTTCTAACTTATATCCCTCAGCATTGATATAAAATATCACTCAAGTGATGAGGCATCCTTTCGGATTTATGAATGAGAGTAATCATTATACTTCGGTCGACATTTTCATGTTTAACCTTAGTATGACATTAATAAGTGGATTTTAGAAGGTTAAGTATTTTGTTCTCAAAAACTTTGAGATTTGTATATACTCCCACTTACTTTTGTAAGTAGAGACAATTCTATAAATACTAAGTATTTAAGCAACAATAAATTGTTCTTTATTGAGAAACCACAAAATACATTTTAAGTTCTCATTTCAAGATTTGTTAATAAAATGCTTCATAAGATTTTAACAAATTCAGAATTTAAATCAAGACATAATGGAATTCCTTCCAACAACTCAAATTAAGGTTTATAAAAAAACTTTAATTTAGTATCACTCTTTAACCAAAAGTTCTAGCAACATTTTTGTGTTTCGTCAAGCTAGGAAGAACACCAAAACTACAACCTTCAAGATAGGAAGTGTAGAAAAATCAAAAATCCAAAAGGGTTTATGATTCAATTGGTTTGAGTGGTAAAACCTCAAATCCCTAATGAATTAGGGTTTTCAGTTATAGGTTGTCTTGAATACCTTCTAGGTTTGAACTCTATTGAGTGTATCCATGACACACGCAATTTCTAACCTTGATATGTTTTGGAGGTAGAGCAATTAAAGCTATCATGAACCAAACAATATGAATAAGGTTTGATCCAACACATTAGACATACCATAATGAAGTGGTATCCTATGAGTTATTAGAATTGTGAAACTATATCAGAATTCTATAGATAACTTAATTCTCTTTGGACCAAATACTTGTCAATTGGGTCAAGCCAAATTGCATATAAAGTATTTCTGAACCAAGTGCATGCAATAATGTATATTCATTGAACAATACAAGAACCTTATGTTCACGTGTTCACAAGAAGACATAAGCTGTTCAAGGATTATATGTTCATGTGTTAACAAGAAAACAGAACATTTCAATAATACATTATAAGTCTTTGAATAATTCAAAGGCCTTATGTTTATGTGTTAACTAGAAGACATAACACTTTTACTATATATACTTTCTGTTATAAGTGATTGATGAATTCAAGGACTTTATAATTATGTCTTAACATGTAAGCATAATTATACTAACAAAAGTAATCATGAACGCAAACTCTTGAGTTCTATAGTAATTTCAAGTTAATTTTATACTTCAGAATTATGATCATTATCATATAACCATAATTATGTTGACTAAAACATGTAGTCAAATGTTGAAGTATCTTTACACTATATCATGACATTTGAATGTAGTAGGGCAACAAACATCTAGCGTGTTCAAGTCCTAGTAGAATCATTATTAGAATGTAGTAGGGCAATAAACATCTCATGTGTTTAAGTCCTAGTAGAATTCTTATTTACATGTAGTAGGGCATTAAACATCTAACGTGTTTAAGTCCTAGTAGAATTATTAGTTTCCTTTACCTTGCGGTCAAGAGATACCAATAATATTGTTGTTCCTTGCACACACTTTGAGATTTCTCCCACTTGTGAAAGGTACAACATCATATTATGAAAACAAACAACACGTGATTGATTGTTCAAACGATATGATAATGTCATAGATATCATAAGTAGTTTTAGAACCATAACCTTTAATAAGGAATTGTGGATTATTATTCTATAGATAACAGTTTGAGAGCGGCGGCAGGAAGGCAACGTGTTATCTTATAAAATAAAATGCAATTTTCCTTTAAGCAATGGTTGTTCATATTCGGAAAGTAATGGATTATTTCAAAGCTAGTTTGAAATGATATGGGTGACTAACAGAAATAAATCCGTAGCTCCCATCGAAATTGACAACATTACATGAATGATATTTCAATAATAAAATGCAATTGCTCCCTTTGGATTTGTCAACATTACAAGTGTTACATTTCGATAGAAAGCATATAGCGAGTTTATATACTTTCCTATTCTCTTCAAATGCCTACGAGTAGCATGTACTTAGGTATTGAACAGAGTATATGAAGTTTTACTTATGTAGACAATGGACTAGCCATTCTTTTATTCAATTAACTTGAATCTTTAGCATGCAATTCCTCCTTTATCGTCTACAAAGCCCCAAGGGTAATTAGCACTTTAGGAATAATAAGAGTCCAAGAAGATTACCTAGCAAATATGCTAGTAATTTCTTTACTCTTTGCGGTTTAAACTCATACATCGTGACAAGTGCAGGATGTTATTTATTTTGGTAGCTCTAAACACAATGTTTCCAGTTACACAAAATATTCTATCTTTCAATTAACTCTAGACCACAAAAGGGTAATGAAAGATCATTAATGATTTTATCAATTTGTAATCCTATCTTAGTTAGTCAACTAAGGAGAAAAGATAGGAATAAGTCTCACTCTTCTTACTAGGAAAAGAGACTAAGTTTGTCTTTCGAAGAAAAACAACTTTGTTTACGAATTATGTTGCAATAACACAATTAATCAGAACATAAAAAGTTCAATTCTAGTATTTTCGATAATTACATTCTTAAAAGAATTAACTACCCAATTAATTACTAATTAAGACTAAGATCCATCTTGCAACCCCACTTAATTACCATAGGTCGACGATTGTGTAAAAAATAGGACAAGAGGTAGCGACGGCGTTAATTGCATAATGCAACTCTTAGATTTATGAGACTGTTTAAGGCATTAGTATCAAGTAATAATGTCAAAAGCATGTTTAGTTCTCATCTTATGCCTCGGGTTCAAGGTCTGACCAAGCTAACTCGAAATAAGTCGACCAAGTATGAACGTGTAAAAATAACCAGAGGTCTGACCAGTGAGAAATAATTACCATGGGTTGGAAAGGCCCTTAGGTCTGACCAGAGAAGTCAATCCAAGTGCACGTGTTCATAGTTGGATGGCATAGACTTAAAATTAACAAATAGGTATGCACATATAAATGTGGTAAAAGTCGTGTACAAAGAAGCATGCAAAACAACTTTGTAACACTAATTTTAAAACTTTGGTAATGACATTGTAGTGATCATCATGGTTCACGGTAGCTCAATCGAAGCGCACGGGGAGGCAGAGGACCGTAAGTGGCTGAAGCATAACCTTAGACATCCTTTCGGTGCGACGTGCGCACCTCTTTGAACCCCTTTTGAGTTTGTTCTAGTGGGTGAGCCGTACATCCCAAGTGTCCATAGCGTCTAGTTTTAAATTCTTGAAAACGTGTTTCATATATTAGGTCACTTTATTTTACAAAACAATTTTCCACGAATCAAATAGCGGTCACAATGAGCATGGTATTTAGGCGTGTAAATAAAGACCAATATTAATGTTATGGTTACGATATGTATTATTCCATATTGCATACAATTAGGTGTCAAAGCAAGTAATAATGCACATATAGGAATCACAAACATATAAGCATAAACATCAATATATAACCACATATTGTTCCGAGTTCTCTTGCGAGTCTTCCCAAACGGAGAACCATAAGACCGTCACTAGGATGTAATACCTAGATCGCCCATACATCACTTAGAAAAGCAATTGAGTGGGTCTTGTGGCGGAAAACACATAAAAGCATGGCAATCTCAATTAACAAGTAATTACGCAATTTTATGTATTTAATAACCAATATGTAATTCTAATTATCATAATAATTCTAATTAACAATTAATAAATTCAAATTAACTTTTAATTCTAATTAGCAAGTAATTTTAATTAACATGTAATTCTTAATTAACAATTTAATTTTAATTAACAAAGTAATTATAATTAACATGTAAATTAAATTCTAATTAACAAAAGTAATTCCAATTAACAAATTAATTCTAATTATCAATATAATTTTAATTTGTGTGTGACTAGTTATTATTTATTAAAAATTGACAAGTATTGCATGTAATTGTCAAAATTAAAATAAAACAAATAACTAAACTAGGTTTCATGCAGACCTTTTAAAACATGTTTATTAATTCAGAAACGTGTAACCCATAATCGCAAAAACGAGTTGACTCGTGATGCCACTGTTGGGATTTTAGAACCAGTTAACCATTAACCTCTACGAGTACGCAGCGGATATTGGATCTAGTTAATGCAATTATGTTAAGCACGTAATTAATAAACAAATAATTAATACGATATTAATTAATTAAAAGGGATATAAAAAAGCTAACCTTGCTTGGCAATTGATCTCTAGTAACGAAACAAGAAACCAAAATGAAACCTTAAGTATCTAAAATAGATACCTCGAAGAGTATCACACACAAACCCGATTAACATGTACGTTCGATTAAAACGCTAGTCGAGAACGTATTAATAAACCAATCAACAAGTGACCCACTTGAATATATTTGAACAAGAAAACCTATTACTTGTCCGATTTAATGGATCCAAGGCCCAAGGCAGCTCAAACTATCCGACCCAAGTACATGTAACAGTTCATGGATCGTATAGCATATCGGGTCAAGTTGCATGCATGTAACGGGTATATATTCAAGTATATAATACGTTAAACACGTATACTCGTGTTTATCGTGTGTGCCCCATCGGCTCACACACTTCTAGTCGTTCGTGTGTTTATAACTCCCACAAACCAACATGTACTTAACGGAGATTCCGCCTTCTCATTGACTTTGTAAATCATGTTCCTCACTTCTTCTTTCAGAGTTTCCAATCTTGCCGCGTACTTCTCTCCCTGCACATACAAAAAAACTGTCACGTTAGTTTCTAAGCAACCATGTGTTAAATTTTCACTTCAACAAAAGAATGAACAAAGTTTATTGAAAGAAAATTAAATCGCATACTGTATAATTGCTATTGATCGATTGAATACGCTTGTATGGCCATAATGAAGGTGGATAATCTGCTGATCTTCTAATAACAGGTGACGCGGTATCAACATCCGTTAGTACAGAATGTGGTGATGAATATACCCGCTTTTCACAAGCAACATTTTTTACAGTACTTCGGTTAAGAAAAATATTTCTTCTAACTAATGAACTATTTGATACAAAAAATGGGGAAGCAAATGCACACATTGAAGCCATTACTGGAAAAGAATAAAATTTAATATGTTTAATTGATGATGGTACTTAAACTTATTATGATAATGGGCATTTATATAAAAGGAGATAGGTTAGCAAGATATGACATTTTTCAACAAAGGCACACAGTAACATTAATGGTGTGATTAAAGACAACTCATACATGTAACCGTGGTTTTGGAAATTTTAATCTAAAGGTTTCGGCTCATTTAATAAGATAATTGAGCATGTCCAGCTAGCATTAGCTAACCCGTTTTTATGTGTAGACTGTAGAATGAGGATCCCTAAAAGTCTAAAAGATTACATGTAGTGAAAGGTGGAAGACACCTTACCACATAAAATGAAATTTCCATCAAATAGGAAACATCTCAAAGTAAAAGCTTAAAACACATAATTTTCATGAAATCTTTTCTAAATCCCAAATCAATCAATCTTTATGATTTTTTGAAAAGATTTTTTCTGATTTTTAAACAAATATTATCGGGCTTCGATGAAATGTATAATTAAGTCAATCATTTTTTAATAGTTTAGTTATGATGTTTGTAAGAACTTAAAACTTTGTTATTAAGCTTCATTTATGACATGCAACATTAATACATATTTGTGAAATTTTTTTGAAGCTTTTCTCTTTAATGATGATGAACAAGTAAGTTAAGGATGAACATCCATGATGTCTGCTAGGTGTTCAAAAATGTCTTAGTGAGAGCTTTTATTATTTTAGAAGCTAAAGTGTTTATCGGATACTAGCATGTTTTAGTCATTCATGTTTTTATGAAGGAAAAAACAAAGGTTTGACGATCAAGGTTTTAGACATTGATGAAACAAATCTGGAATTGTGATGAACAATGTATAGTCCACTTTGATGAATAACAATTCAATATTTGATAACAATTAGTGTCTGAATCAACAAATGTCTAATAATTATGGTATGAGCGATCATCAATAAAGTTTCATTAATCGTGTTCTAGATGTTCATCAATAAAGGTCTATCTATTATTGTCTGAATGTTAATCGTTTGAGAGGTGAGATGAAAATAGATCCCAACTCTCTAATATCAAATAGGCAAATCCTGACCTTCATTTTCTTCAATTAAAAAATAAATAAAAAATAAAATAAAAAAGGAAAACTCATTTAATAATTAATCCTTTTTAAAAAAAAATATATATTGCAAATAGTAAACCATACATTTTGATATACTTTCGATGAACCTTGTTTTAGAGTTTTTTTAAGCGTTGAATTTACGCCCTGAAAGATTACATGTGATTTTTATTTTATAAATCACGTATGATTTTACCAACCACATGTGATATTTTGAGCGTAAATTTTAACACTTACAAAAAAAACTAAAAAAAAATTGTCGAAAGTATATAGAAGTGCCTCTGTGTAGAAAGATGATTTATTTAACATCGGGATTGTATTATTTGTTTCACGTAGGATTAATAGTTTGTGAGATATTTAATTTTTATAAAGAATGAATGTGATTGTTTTAGTTTGATGAAAAAATAAATGATCAGAATTTGTTCATTTAATATTTAGATAATTTGTGATATATGCTGAATTTTTTCTATGGTCTAAATGTTTATAAATAAAGGTTTATCAATCATTATATAAATGTTTATCTACAAAATCTATATCAATACAAAATAGTCGTTAACAATGATATGAGTATTAGGAAGTCATTACATGAAACGGAGTGTGAATAGGAAAACTACCAACACACTTCAACCAATGGAAGAATGCCATTTAGCCCACCAAGGTCTTGCTTTTAATGACGTGACAACTTTAATTGCAAAGACAACCAATCACATGCCATATTAAAAGAAAACGGACCCTTTAAAAATTTCACTTTGCCCTGCTCTCAACTACAAATAGTATATATATATATATATATAATATCGCCAAACATTTTATCAACAATCCGCCCAAATATATATAAGGACAAATATCATCATCTCATGATCTTTTATAATTTTATTTTGTCCTCCACTTTTCAAAAGATCCTCGCTACGCATGTATAAAAATTAATATAAAATACTTTTTAGTGAGGAAGATATATATATATATATATATATATATATATATATATATATATATATATATATATATATATATATATATATATATATATATATATATATATATATATATATAGAATCCGGATCGATTGAGAAAGTTTTTATTTTGAGAAGATTGAGAAGGTTTTAAAAAACGATAGATTTTTAACTTTGATTCATGTTTTTCAAGCGTAAAATTCATTTTAATGTGATTAAAATTCAAAATGTGTAAATTTTTTTTGAATCAATGTTAAAAATCTCTCGATTTCGCGATATATGTAGAATACTGAATCATCTGTACAAATTTAATGAATCATCATCATAAATCGATTTTAACAATGATTTGTGAATAAAATTTATGATTTATATATTCGAATCATCATAAAATGATGTTTTCTTGTGAATCAAATAAAAAACATGAATCAGTTTATTCAAACGAAGATTTCGCAATCTTCTCAAAATAATAACCTTCTCAATGGAACCATATAAATATATATATATATATATATATATATATATATATATATATATATATATATATATATATATATATATATATATATATATCCGTAAAATGAATAAAAGATTTTTTTAAATTCTTCGAAATTCCAAAAATTCCACAAGATCGGGTATGTTGGTGTATAAAACTTTTGTGAAATTTTGTTTATAATTTTGAGTTTTGATATCGTTTTTTAATGCACAAAAAGAATTTTGATGTGTAAAAAAATTTTGATGCACAAAATTTTAAACTTGTTTTACTTAGATGCGCAATGTTATTTTGATGAAAAAAATCCAAAGAAGTTGGGTGAAAAAACCAATTTTTGATACACAAAAAAAGGATTTAATGTGCAAACGTATTTTTTCATAATTTTTTTCAGAAAAAATATCCAATTTTAGAAAAACGTTCTCCACAACTTTTTCATGCACTATCAATTTCCTTCTCAATTTAAATCCTTCTCAATGGATCCAGATTCTGTGTGTGTATATATAAATATATATATATATATATATATATATATATATATATATATATATATATATATATATATATATATATATATATATATATATATATATATATATATATATATATATATATATATATATATATATATATATATATATATATATATATATATATATAGGTTTTCGAGGATATATGTGCAATACCCCCTACCTTTTATTGTGAATATCGTCCAAGCAGAAAAATAAGTTCCCAAAAGCATGGTAGGAGTTTATGGTAATAAAAATCAGCACGTCTTTCTAATATGTATGAAAAAAAGTTGCGCGAAGTTTGGTTCTTCCATATTTTATGCACTAAGTTTTATTATTAATTCTTAGTCAAATTTTCATTTAGTGCATAAAGAAAAGCTTTAAAGCTCCAAATTTAAAAACCTTTTTCACAATCTGTTGATTCCCAACATCATCTATTTTGTAGAAAATTTTGCAAAAACATTTGTATCTTTAAAGACTTTATTTTCTTCTCACAACAAAAATCTTTCGTTTCAAATTTTTGTACAAAACCAATTACCGACATAAACTTTCAGTTTCAGGAAAACTAAAAGCATGGGATTTTAGAAATGGTTCAATCTTATGCATTGCATGAATTAATTTGTCTATCTATGTAATACATCTACATGAGTCTTATTGAATACTAGACGAATTCCCGCACAAAATGACGGTTTATAGCGGGGAATAATTATACTTGCGAACTTGTGTTTTGATGTAACCCTTAATGCAACAATTACGGTTTATATATTTGTGCTTAGACCTAATTATTTGAAAACTATTGAATATTAAAAAGACTCGTATTTTGTAACAAGTCTCAATTATTGTCTCCAAAGTGTTTATATGTAATTTTATATTTAAGAGATTTTAAGTGAACGTTTAAACCGTGTATTTATTTCAAAGTTTCCATAAGTTAATTATTTTAAGTAAGAGGTGCGTTGAGAAATCCACATTACTCATTTAGTCATTTGTAAAAAAATTTAAGTTTTCAAGATTAGTTAAATTTGTTTTAGAGATAGTAGAGATAGGTATTTTAATCAAACATTTCAACTAACCTCTAATAATGTATGGAGTTTCATGCTTCGTAGCATTTTGTATGTATCATTATAGCACACTTTTTCTTAGGTATTTAATATGTAGCTGCGAATTTAATTTTTTGTCAATTTGTCGACCTTCATAATGATGTAAGTGTGTGTAACGCAAAAAGTCACATAATTACTACTATACACCTTCATGGACCAAGATTTATTGATCGACATGTTATGTATTATATTTTGATATTTTGTAAGCCAGAACGTAAAGTGTGGCTTACTCCTAATGGTGAGAAGCATTCTTTTCTTCCAACAATTCTGAAGTTCAAGTCCACCCTATAACAATTTAGCACTTCTTTTCTTTTAGCTTCACCACATAAGGTTTTGATAATATATATGTTATATACTAATATATATTTTAATCTAGATCATAAATAATGACTTAGTACAACCAACTGAACTAAGAGTATGCACAATGCTCAAATTGTTCAATAGCTTTTTACATTTACATATCGTATCTTTTACTAGTTTTAAAATATTAAAAAGTTTTTGCTATAAGTGGTTCTTCAATGATAAAGCTTTTAACAAAAGCTTGACGGAAAGAGTAATGCAAGAGGAGTTAATTGATATACTTTTATTAAAATATTACTATATTACAAAGCTTCAAACATATGATGAATTACGAGTTTTTCTAAAAAGCTTTCTGAAAAGCTCACGATTGTAATAGTTTAAAGCTTTTGAAAAAGCTTTGCAGTACAGATGCTCTAATAAGTAGCATTGATTTTCATACGATCTTTAGTTATTTTTACAATTATTTTTTAAAACGATAGATTTTTATACCCCTTTATATAATTTATCAGACAAATGTGTCTACTCATACCTAAACTTACAACTCTTTAATTAATAGACACACGTATTTACTATTGGCCAAAGATGAAACGCCCAATTTTTTATTTTTTATTTTTATAACCGTAGCTTCTACGCCATAGAGACAAACATGTCTTTACGCCGTAGGCGTCTCAAAGTCTGGAAATATGCACTTTTCAAAAATTGGACTTACGCGACACGGAAATTTGTCAAACCTTAAAAACACATTTCATATGCTATAAATATCATGGTTGTACATACGTTTCACAATAACGACGCGCATAAGCTTTGCTATATATTATGGGAGTTAACTCAAACACTCCATTTTTAATCCATAACTAAATAACTTGTTTATAAACATGAATAAGCTAATAAGTACAAATTTACTTGAAACCGTTTAGACCCAAAAGGCATTTTTACTGCTGCTAAATGATAAGGGCATTATCAAGATGACTACTGAGAGGTATGAATGAGATGCTCGTCAATCCAACCCACGAGCATTACTACTAGCCCTCAAAATTCCCCTCTTCTATCTTTAAGCCCCATTTCCACTTCAAATACCTACAAGTCTACAACAAGGTAAACATAGCAACAGTAAATCATAAAGACTTAATGAGTAAAACAAAACTATTACTAACACGACGTAAATTCAATCTCTCTAATGTGATATCTAATCGGTATTCTACTATCTACCCATTAACTACATTGGGTCATTTCTTTGCTATAACTACAATGCTACTAATATGGAATGCTATTATTATCATTTTATATTCTTGCTATTAGTCCACCGATGTCTAATCGGGCTTTTCTACTAAAATGTTATAGTAGTTATCCAATACCTAATCGGCTACTATAATCATGTCGAATATCTAATTGGAAAGCTACTATCATATCCGATTTCTAATCGGCTACTATGATCATATCCAATATCTAATTTGAATGCTACTAACGTGATATACTACTAACTATCCAACGTTACATGGGTTCACCCCATGAGCATGTACTATAAGGCTATATTCTATAATTGACATACTCCATACGAGAGATCTCTAGTCCATCTCATATGAGCACCATAATATATTGGGAGTTCTGTTTCGTTCATCACTTAGGCACACATATCATAATGTATTGGTGAATCACTTTGGCACCTGTAACATAATGTATTGGTGCATCGCTTAGATACCCGTAAGTCCGTAACATAAACTATGACGACATATATGGCATCCTTTGCTAACATCTATTAGTAGGGTCCAACAAGATGCATACCTATACATGCTAAAACACGTCTATACTACCAAAACATACTAGGTTAATCCATTACACACCTTTAAATTTCGAGCTAACCTTCCACATACTTGCCTCGATCACCTAAACATATAACAATCATACTTGCACCATTAGAACTCACTAAATCTAATACTCATAATGACATAAACTTCATCTTTGACTACTAAACTTGGTCTCTATGAAACATAATATTAAACACTTCAACTACAACTATCAATTAATCTATTCATCCTAATCATCTCATCATATACACATATCATAATTTCTACTAAATTTTTTCTTATCAATTCTCATACATAAAGCTACTATCTAATAACCATAAAACATCATAAAATATGTCTATAATCATCATATAGTAGAGGATTTACTTCTATTGATGCCAAAAAACCCTAAACGAAACTCTCTATCGACAAAAAGCGATCTCAACCTTCCTCACGATTCCCTGAACAATTGATCAAAAAAGCCTTTTAATTCTTACTAATTGTTTAGTATATTATTAAATTTGGTTTCCTACTATTCGTGGGTCGGTGCGTCTCTTCGCTTTTGGTGGTTTTTTTTATTGATTTGGTTATATTACATTCGCATGTTCTATTATCATAATATTATAACCAATCATTAGGGCCTACTTCCAGTTATTACTATTGTTGTACAACAATTTTGCATGATTTATTTACTTGGCACAATCACCACTATAGGAGCAGGTTAGGTTTTGTTTTTTCGCACGTTTTAAACCCTAACTGTTTGTTAGGGTTTTCTTGTTCTATTATTGTCTTTACTGCATGTTGTTCGATTATTGCCGTGGTTTACAATTGCTGTTAGTTTTTGTTTGTGGGTTATGAGAGATGGAAAAAGGTTTTTTAAACATTAATAGTGCATCCAAAGGGATTAAGTCTGCGGGTAAATCGTTGCAATCTGATGGAGGTGTGTCGAGAACTGGTGTGAATTCGACTTCTAATGGTAATATTCTAACTCCAGTTTCTGTTTCTTGTACTCCCTTGAACGAACAGGTGGTTACTAATTTAAATCAGGGTCCTATCATTACTGATTGGACCTCTGATGATGGTGATGTTAACTTGACTACACGTGTGGATAATGCTACCTCTACAACACATAGTGCTAATATAACTAATGGAGATGGAAGTGTAAAATCTAATGAGCATGTGGGTTCGGGATCGGTTCCAAAGG
Source organism: Chrysanthemum lavandulifolium (assembly GCA_022545495.1). Lineage (NCBI taxonomy): Eukaryota > Viridiplantae > Streptophyta > Magnoliopsida > Asterales > Asteraceae > Chrysanthemum > Chrysanthemum lavandulifolium. Next base: position 14,918,517 of record CM040240.1, on the reverse strand, counting down.
TAGATTCTCCTACTTCTTTTGCTAATGTCATTAATGCTACTCGTATGGTTCCGAAAGTGAATTTTAGAGCATTAGTCAATGAGGATCGACTGGCTAATAACGACACAATGTTGCCTATAGCTTCTATGAAGATGGTTTTAAGTCGGTATGATAACACACTTGTTGGTTATTTTCTTGGTAAGTTCATTGCTTTTCCTTTAGTTCAAAATTATGTTACTAATACATGGGGAAAATTTGGCTTGCAAAAGCTGATGAAGAATGGTGATGGTGTGTTTCTTTTTATGTTTGCTACTAAAGAGGGTGTGGATCGTGTTCTAGAACGCGGTCCTTGGATTATACGTAACTCACCCATTATTCTAAACAAATGGACTCTCACTTTATCCCTTAATAGGAACGAGGTAAACAAGGTACCAGTTTGGATTAAAATGCATAAGGTTCCTTTGGTTGCTTATTCAGAGGATGGTTTGAGCTTGATTGCTACGCAAGTAGGGAAGCCTATTATGTTAGATACTTTTACAAGCTCTATGTGTGTCGAGTCTTGGGGCCGTTTTAGCTTTGCTCATGCTTTAGTTGAATTATGCACGGATTCAGAACTAAAAAGTCAGGTTACGATGGCAATTCCAAATGAATTCGGTAATGGTTTTACTACTGAAATTATTAATATCGAATATGAATGGAAACCTCCTCATTGTGGTGAATGTAAAACTTTTGGACATACTTTGATTGAATGCCCAAATCGTGTTAAGGAGGTTGTTCATAGTAATACTAATGTGGCAGCAAAGCCTTCGGAAGATTCTTCTACTTTGGAAAAGACGATGATGGTTTCATTGAGGTAAATAATCGTAAAAGTAAGGGGAAGAATGTGGTTGCTCCTTCTCGGCCTATTGGGGTATTCAGCTGAATAACCCTAAACCAAAATTTTGGAGACCTGTCTCGAAGAAGCCGGTTGCTACTAAGGAGAAAATCACTAATGAGGCAAGTACGAGTGGGAAGGTTATTGCTACATCGAACCCATTTGATGCTCTTGATATGGCTGATACTGATGATAATGGCATTCCTTGTGCAACAAGTGTTTCTCCTGAGGATGGGGTTGATTTGGAGGTTGGTAGTACAAAAGACACTAAAGTGGCTGAAGAGGATAGTGATTATGAGGTTCTTGCATCTGGTATTGCTAGTTCTTCTAAGGGTGGAAATGAAAGTACTACTCCTATTGTTAGTAAAATTGGGAAGATTGAAAAACTAATTATTGAATGGAAAGTTACTTTTGTGGATGAAAATGATAAACCTCTTAAAAAGGTTGATTCTTCAACTAAGGTGGGTAACCCATTCTCTAAGGTGGGTAATATGGAAGTTTCTGACACCGATGATGTAACACCCCCAAAATTATCACAACGAAAGATTGTGTCACTGGGGTATTACTTCATAATTCACAGCACAAGTGATAAGGTTTTAAAAGGTACCATTTTGAGGGGTCGTTTTAACCCTTATTTGATCACTTTTGTATCCGTTATTGCTTAATATCGTTCCTTTTCACTTTTTAGGTCTCTTGAAGGCAAAATGCTGGAATGGCACTTATTTGGACTAAAAGGCGAATATACAAAGAAAATGGCCAAAGTCGAATCGAGACACTCAAAGTCAGCTGAAATGTAGCTGGCGCGTCGGTGTTAATTGCGGCGCCCGGAGAAATTTGTGACGATACGTAAGAGAAATTGCTTGTTTTGGAGGACGGCGCGGGCTTTAAAAGAGTAGGCTGTCGCAACTCGCACGGACCTAGATGTAATCCAGACGGCGCCGGAAGTCAAGAGACGGCGCCACAAGCATAAGGTGACGCCACGCAAGGTTAACGTGGCCAAGACGAAACCCTAATGACGGCGACACGACGGCCACAAAACATAAGGTGACGCCTGTCACGATATGTAATATTATATATAGAATCAATTTTTCGGTTTTAGGAGAGTCTTTTGGAGTAAAACCTAAAACCGAACCAAGGGTGTCTTGTACAGATTTTAGGGTTCCAAACCCTATCTTACATCAAGATAAGTATTTACTTCATCAATTCAATTTTGTCTTTGATTATTTGTGTGTATGCTTGCATGTTCTCCATGTCCGCTAATTTATTTGTGTGTTTGCTTAGGAATATGAAACTTAATTATTGAATATTGATTGGTTGTTTCTTATCTTAGTTGATTAATGATCTAGTAATGCGATAGGTCATTCGTTGTGTACTTAATGCTTGATTCATCTTTGTGAACCTTAGAATATAATTACTGAGTAGTTGTAAGCTAAACCATCCAAAGAGTGCCTTAGAGTAAGAGTTTATTATCCCTAGTGGGTTTTGTAGACTAGACCCTTTGGTAAGTTAAAAGAGTTGGGAGAAACGACACCCTACAACTTTAGACACACAACGCAACTAAGAATAAGGACGTGACAACTCAACCATCAATAGGAGATAATTAAGGAGTAGTAAAACCTAAGTAAACACATCTTTAAACTATCATACGAGCACACATTAATTAGACATAGACTACCACCACCTTAGTTTAGATAATTAGATAATAGTAGAGTAATCGGTAGAAATACCAAACCCCAAATCCAATACCCGAGATTCGTGACTTTTCAATTTCCTAAAAACATAAAAAGATAAAAATAATCTTCCTCAACCTTAACCTTAGCGTAGTAACTTCTCACTAGCATTCCTATTCCCCAGAGAACGATATCAATACCCGTGGCTTACCCTAATACTACACTACAACGATTAGGTTCATCGCCTAGGTGTTGAAAAACTTGCTCGATTTAAAAGGAAGTTCCTTTGACTCGACGCGCAAGCGTAAGCGTATCAACAAGTTACAGAAAACGACTCTAAATGAGACGTTTTGAAATCAATTATCATTCGATTAAAATATCAGAGTTTATAAACCGGTCCCACAAGTTTGTACAATCATAAAAAGTACAACATAGTAGTTTTGATGTTTTTCGAATGATAATATATGCATTGTCTTCAAAATATTTTCCGTGCACCTTCACATGCCATGCCAGCTAATTCCTTTTGTACCTGAGATAACATGCTAAAAAGTGTCAACACAAAGGTTGAGTGAGTTCATAGGTTTGTAAGCAAAACAATTGATCACAAGATATCAAGTTTATGAAAGTAGTGGGCTACGTTGTATTATGCCCATAGTGCGTTTGATTGCCTAACCGGTCAATACAAACGTTCGAAACCTCATAGGTTTGAAAACAGTAGTGAACAATATAGTTTGAAGTATAATTGCAATGTGTATAATTATCTTCTTGATAGTTATTATTGCTCTAAGCTCATGGCACTCACGATTGACTGTTGTATATATATCACCGACAATATATATATATATATATATATATATATATATATATATATATATATATATATATATATATATATATATATATATATATATATATATATATATATATATATATATAAAAACTTACCACGGGTAGGTATTTTGCCCTATACTTAGATAATCTCAAATATAGTGCTCCTTGTTATTTCCAATAACATAGACGGGTTCGTCAATTCCGATAGGCCTATCCACAATATTTGCGCTCACTCCCAATGATTAGTGGTCCATGATGTTGGGGACTTTTGGCAAAAACAACTTAGGCATGCAATAATACAGTCAAGGCATCCATTTTGCAAATAATTGACCATAATAAAGCATTTTAGCATGTAGTAAAAGCAGTAGCATGTATCTCCCCCAAAGAGTTTATAAAACAGTTAAACAAAAGTTGGGGCTATGAAACTCACTGTAGTAATCAGCAGTGGAGTGTAACGATATAATGCATGTCAACAATAGAGTATGGCAACATCAAGATCTTTATCGATCACCTACGAAAGCATAGTATTCACGTTTTAGTATAGTGTACGATATAAGTGTACAAGTATATGTAGTTTGTTGGCTTTCAATATGATGTTGTACATGAATCTTTAAGTTAAAGTATCCCTTAAGTGTTGTTTGGCCTATAGCCCTTTTATAAATAATCTCGTACCATTGTTAATCTGTACGCCCAACTCTTCCAAGAGTCCTCTTAGCCAAATAGCTTCCTTCACTCCGTAGTAGGCCATATACTCCACCGTAGTTGAAAGAGCCACCACGTGTTGTAGCTGCCTTCCCACCTACAACACATCCCTCGCATTAAAAATGCGTAACCAAAGGATAGACCTACCTTTATCCGGATCCTTAGCGTAGTCTGAATCAACAAAACCTGTTACGTCCACATGGTTGCCACGATTTGACCCATACACCAAACCCACGTTTGTAGTGCCCTGCAAATATTTTAGAATCCACTTCACTGCTTCCCATTGCTTTTTACCCGGATTCGCCAAATATCCGCTAACTACACTTACCGCATACGCTATGTCTGGCCTCGTGCACACCATCAAGTACATTATGCTCCCAACCGCATTTGCATACGGCACCTTACTCATTCTTTCAACATCACAATCCCTAACCGGGCAATCCTTCAACGATAGCTTGAAGTGCCCACCCAATGGCATCTTAACTGATTTCCCATTGTCTATTCTAAAATTATTTAAAATCTTAGAAACATACCTGGATTGCGACACCCTCAGAATCTTGCGACTCCGATCCCAGATGATCTTCATACCAAGAATATTCTTTGCTTCCCCGAGCTCTTTCATGTCGAACTTCTTTTTAAGCAAAGACTTGATAGACCCAATCTCAGCCTTGCTTTTACAAGCAATCATCATATCATCTACATATAACAATAGATAGATATACTCACCTGGTGCATAACTCCTGTAATATATGCAGCTGTACTCATCGAACCTCCTATACCATTGCCTAGGTGACTGCTTCAAACTATAAAGGGATTTCTTTAACAAACATACCTTGTTACCTTGTTCATATCCCGGTGGTTGCCTCATGTAGATCACTTCTTCAAGATTTCCATGTAAAAATGCCGTCTTTACATCAAGTCGCCCACCATAATTCTACACGCGGTCAATGCAAGTATAACCCGGATAGATGTGTGTCGAACTACCGGAGAAAATACTTCATTGTAGTCAATACCTGACCTTTGTGTGAATCCTCGAGCCACCAACCTCGCCTTGTACCTAGGCTTTTGAACACCTTCAATCCCTTTTTTTAATCTTGTATAGCCATTTGCAGCTCACCAGCTTTTGCCCAGCTGGATGATCTACCAACTCCTAGGTCTTATTCTTCCTCAGAGAATCCATCTCTTCATCCATAGCACCTTTCCACTTAGAACTATCTTCACAAGCAACTGCCTCCTGGTATGTCAATGGTTCATGAGTATCTTCTTCCTCTCGCAAAGAAACGCGAATAAATCAGACATTTCATCTCGAAACCTCAAAGGTTTCGTTCTTGTCCTTGGCTCTCTATCCCGAACCAACTGATAATATGCGAGATCCGGTGTCTGATCAGTCTCTTGATCATCTCCATCTTCATCATTGTTATCTTCATGATCTTCTATCTGATCTTCTTAACCATTTTTCTGATCTTCCTCAAGCGTATGATTATTTCACCTTTGTAGTTCCACCACAACCTATAATTCCTCAACAGACTTATCAGTACCTGCACCAGAATTCTTCAACGTGTCTTTGTACATGACACTTTCATTGAAGACCACGTTCCTGCTAGTGACTATTTTAGGTGATTCATTATCAAGCCTATATAGCCTGTACCCCTTCACACCCTCGGTATACCCCAAAAGAAAGCATTTTACCACTCTCGGCTTGAGCTTACCTTGTTTAACGTGTGAATATGCGACACATCCGAAAATCCTTAACATCCCATAATCACTTGGATGTCCCAACCACATCTCCACGGGTGTCTTTTTCTCAATCGCTGTCGATGGTGACTTATTTATGAGATATGCAACCATCAATGCCGCTCATGTAAGGTCTTGGGTATGCTGATCAATTAATAAACAATGTATTTATCCATGAAAGTTTTATTCATCCGCTTTTGCTAACCCATTCTCACGCGATGTCCCAAAGAATCACAAATGTTTAGCAATCCCACTCTCAGTGCATAGCTGATCAAAATCCCAGTTACAGAACTCAAGACCATTATCTGTCCTAAGCTTCTTAACCATCCTCCCAGTCTGATTCTCTACTAATTGCTTCCACTCTGTGAACTTTCCAAATGCTTCGTGTTTGAACCTGAGAATATAAACCCATACCCTCCTGGAATAATCATCAACGATAGATAAGAAATACCTCTTACCTCCTAATGATTCCACCTGTGACGGACCCCATAAGTCTGAATGAACATAGTCTATCACTCCCTGAGTAGTGTGCCTTCCTACACCAAATCTGACTCGGTGCGACTTTCCCAGAACACAATTCTCACAAAAATCAACTTACCTAGACTTTTCTTTCCAAACAGCTCCTGCTTTTCCAGCACCTGTAGTCCCGCCTCACTGATATGTCCCAGTCTTTTATGCCAAACCTACGCAAGACTGTCTTTTTATTCAACACTAAAATTAAGCTCACCTTTCACTGCATGGCTATCCAAAGAGTATACGCAACTATCCCTTCGGTTCCAAATAAAATAACCTTGGAACCATTAATCACCTAGATTTTGCCCGACTGCAATTTTATGGTATATCCCTCTTTTTCAAGAGTACCCAGCGATATCAAGTTTCTTTTCAATTCAGGAATATACCTGACATTGTGTAACACAAAACTTGACCCATCTTTCAGTTGTACCCTTACCTTGCCAATACCTCTGATTTTGCACTCCCTGTTATCACCCAACAAGATCTCGCCCCATCGCATTCCGTAAAATTAAAAATAAATCTAACTTGGGTGTCATGTAGTATGAACCTCCTCGAATCCATAATCCAATCCAAAGAATGCATCCGCACTCATCACCATCATCACCTCGTAATCGCTATAAATCGAACCACTAGAGTTTGGTGATCATCTTTCTTGACGAAACCATTTGACTTCTTATGATTATTCTTCTGACAATTTCTCTTCAAGTGCTCCTCGATTGGCAATATAGCACTTGAGTCTTCCACCCGAGACTTCGATCTTGACTTTCCTTAGATGATGCGAATTCTGCGATCGATCTTCCCTCACGTATAACCCTTCACCATCATCCCCTTCGCCTTAGATCTTTCTTTGATTTCCTTTGAATTCAGTGTGGCCATCACATCCTCCAAAGTCAAAGCTTCCTGTCCATAAAGCAAGGTATCCACAAAGTGTTCGGATGATGCTGGTAAAGAAGTGAGTAATAATAAAGCAAGATCTTCATCCTTAAATTTTACCTCAATATTTGCTAAATCAAGAACAATTTTGTTGAACTCATCTATATGCTCGGAAATCGTACGTCCAACAGGCATGTAGAATGTATACAACTTCTTCTTCAGGTAAAACTTGTTGGCCAAAGACTTTGTCATGTACAAAGTCTCGAGCTTGGTCCAAACCCCCGCTGCAGTCGTCTCCCCGGTAACCTCTCTTAGTACCTTGTTACCTAAACACAAAATCGTGGCACTATAAGCTATCTTGTTTAGCTCACTTTAGTCGCAAAGATCCATGTCCGTAGGTAAAACCTCCAGAGCTGCTTTACATCCATTCTGGATTAATAAAGCACGCATCTTGACTCTTCATAACCCAAAATCACTAGTTCCATCGAATTTCTCGATGTCAAACTTTGCTCCCGTCATTCTTTATCCCTTTGTTAATTTGCTAAACCTTGTGATATATTAAACCTCACAATCACAAATTACAAACTCCCTTGTGCAATACCCTTTAATTTAATAACCTTTTGTTTTCTAAATAACAAAAACAAAGAAAAAAAAACAAATCTATGGTGTCCCACTAAGAATTAAAAGATAGCTTATCCTCTTGACTTTGTAAATAAAAACAACCACTGATCTTCTTCTTTGTTTAACACTTCAACAAGAAAAACCAAAACGACACCACCTGTTGATCTCCAACGAACCGAAAACCAACTAACCCTTAAGCCTCCTACACCTTGTCATAAACCCGGACAATCGAAGACCCAAGAACCCTTATCTTTCGATGTCGATACCCTGCTGCAACCTTTTTGTTGTCGTTAAACCCGGTAGCCCAAACAGAAAATGACCTTTCTGCTCCTACCAGAAAATGACCACCAAAAAGACCTTCACACGGTCGATCCTAGTGTACCAGAAAAACCCGCGAACCCGAGCTCTTGATAACACTTGTTAGGATTCGATCCCTAACAACCTGGTTATTAGAAAAACGGATTACTACGATCTCGAAGACAACACACAACAATCAACAGCAATAATGGAAGCTTTGCACAAGTAAGTGCCCTAATCGATCCTTAGATTAGTTATTGAAAGAATGCGTACAAAACCCCTCCCCCCTCACCTCCTTTTATAGAGATGAGGGGGGAAGAAAACCGACTTGTACAAGGACAAGAAGTCGGTTAAGATAACAAGCTGAAAAGAAACGGGTTGGGCTTGGGACACAAACCGACCCAACGACCCTTTATGCTTTCCTAATCCTATTCGACTAATAACATAGTAAAATTAACATTAAACTGCCCTAGACTCTCGCTAATACGAAAACTAATACATAACAATGATCATCAACATTGTCACCAAAAATCAACCTATTTACTTTGACCATAGGTGAATGCAATGGACATTCGCTTGTATCAAGAACCTCCTTAAAAAAAGTCAACCATTACAATTATATCTGTAATATAAGTTCCTAAAAGGCTATAATCTGGCATTTGCACCTTAATAAAATTGGTTTTGTTTAAATAGATTAACGGTGTGAATACTTTGGTCATTATCAGTGGTTTTTAAAAACTTTTTGGTGGCATTTGGCCATAGAGTAAGCAAAATGATACTTCCGTGGCCTGATGTTAAGTTTTCTATTATGAGCATTTTCCTCTACTATGGACTACCTAAAAGTGAGAGTCAACCACTACAATCGTATTAGTAATACAACCTCCTAAAAGGGCATAGTCGGTACTATAACTTACAAAAACTTGTTTTATTCCATTATATTAGCTAAAGAGCATATTAGTAATCCTACAGTTTTTCCATTTGTAATTTTTGCCAAACATATGGGTGACCTGAACATGCATTTTAGTTATCACAATCGTAGCTTAACATGAATCCAAAAGATAAGAATGACCTAAACATGGCTAAAATGGGTCAATGCGGGCAGGGACGGAGCCAGGAACAAACATGATCGGGTGCATAATTTTTTTTAGTCGTATTATAATAAAATTTAAGATGCTAACTAACTAAGACTAAAAACACATTTCAATGGACCGGGGTCATTTAAGATGTATTTGGGAAAAATCGATACTTTTTCTTGAAATTAACAATAAATCGAAAAAATCTATAGGTGTCACGGGCACCCACGGGACACCCTCTGGTTCCGTCCCTGAATGCGGGTCATCATTTTAATGCTAAATCTTCAAACATGTAACATAACACTATAGATATTTAGCTAATAAGAAAAAAGGTCAAATGGGTTGAACAGTTCATACTCAACATCGTCCTAAATTTCTTCCATTAGAGAAAACAGATCCATACATTAAAACATTTTTTGTAAACAAATTTATTGTATTAATTTCGTACCTTGACAAGGTGGCTGACGGAATCTTGAGGAGCAACTAATGTCTCAAACTTTTTAATGAACAGACTACACAAACCATGGGAAATTAAATACATTTAGTGACAGTGATCTTTATAACATACAAATGTAAAAGGTTCAATTTTCCAATTAAGAACAAGTTTTCAAAAGTCAACAAGATAAATTTGTTGTGACCATTGTCTATTGATGCAGATTTACTGACCAGATTTTAATATTTATATTATCTCGTTATACCTATGGTCTACCCTAATGCACTAACGGGCAGTGTACCCGGTCGTATGTAGTGTAGTATTCGGTAAAACCGAGGTCGTCCCAAGAGCTATGTGTGCGGATTTAAATTAAGTCTAGGTGTCACATATTTTAATAGATTTTAAGGTTGAAATGATTAATAAACTACTAAAGACAAGAAAATAAGAAAAGCAAGTAAAGGCAAGGGTTGTGATCAATAGGGGAGAAGTGTGCTAACCTAGTTATTCTTTCTATCAAGCTAAATTCATGTTTAATTACTTCCAATTACTTCAAGTGGGGGTAAAAGTCGCTAGGACAACATTTGGTCAGTTCGTCCTAACCTATCAGGTGACCCGTCGAAAGTCTAGTTGGTCTTAGTCCCCTAAGCCAATTCATTAAGTACAGCAACATGCAAGATTTGTAATAATGAGTGCCCGGGCGCTAGCATCTTAAACACTCATCCCTGACTTCTTAAGTTAATCCAAACAATAGGTGATCAGTTGGTCAAGTCGCACAAGCGAAGAAGGGTCGTCAGTTGGTCATATCTTACCCTTCGCCACTCAGTCTACCTACTTAGGGTCAGTTGGTTATATCTCCTAAGTAAGTAGTCACTACCGCCATTCAAAACTACCAAAACAAGGGTAGCTACCAACAAACTATGCATGCATACACTAGAAATAATTATACGGAAGCAATGAAAACATAAACAAAGCAATTAAGGAATCATAACTAGGCTAGCACCAGAGGTGCTTAGCCGCTCTTATTAACTAAAATTATCGATTCAATGTTTAACTTTACGAAATACATGAATTGAAAGTAAAGAAAAGATAAAATGCTAATGCTTATCGTAGGGGTGATTTCTCTTGGAGATGGCTCAGATGCTCCATAAGATCTGCCTTCAACCTTCTACTCACATTCACGGATGTTGTATGTGAAATGGCATGATTAGAAATGCCGGAATTGAGTGGTATTTATAGGCGATCCGTTACTACAGAACTTAAGTTGAGAGTTACGCCTTAACACCATTATCTTCATAATTTGCACTAAAATGTCGGTTACGGCGTAACATCCGGAATGAGTTACCGTATCTTCAATAAATCCTGGTTACGCCCGTAGTTGAGACAATAGTTACGGCGAGCTTTGCGCCGCGTGGAACCTCATTTGACCTAGTTAGTTACATCGTAATCTTTGGAGAGTTACGCCGTAATATTGATTGAGTTTTTTCGAGCCACGCTCATTACGCGAATGTGAGAGGGAAAAATCCGGACAAGAAAAAAATCCAAGCAAGTTATAAGCTAACATTACGAAAATGTCATAAATCCGAATGGGAAAAAAAGAGATAACATACATAAATAAATTTAAGAACAAATTCAGTAACCTTGAAAAGTTTCTCATCTAGTTTGATTCTAGACAATATCCAACTAAGCGGATGGAAAGTTTTCTTGCCTTGTCTTTCGCATTTATCAAAAACACAAGGCTTATGACATCAAATAAATTGAAACTTTTAGCGAATGAATAAATGATTAGATATAAAATCTACCAACATCAAAGATGTTGGTTTGTGAGACTAGTTTATACTGCGTATGTTTGTTTGATAAAAAGTGTGAAAACCAGTAGGTCTAGTCGCTTAAAGTATGAAAAATTGTTTGATTATTTTGCTAATTCGCTAGATTAATGGTGGAAAAAAAGAGATTAAACAGTACTTAAAAATGTATTTTTAAATCACTACTTTTAAAAATTGAAATGAGGTAAAGTACCAAAAAGGTACAAAAGTAAATAGTAAAAAAAGTATATTAAAGTATTTCGCTTAAGTTGCTCAGCATTGACAAGGCGTTAAAAGAATAATATAATATTTTAAAAGTTTGACTTTTTTTTAGAAAAGGACAAAATAGAAGGTCACTGGGCATAGGTCGCTCAAAAAACATAGCTGTGAAATGGCAGCAACAATCATTGGGTTTACACACTTTCGTGTGACACTTAGCGCTTTGATATTAAAAGTAGAAAAGTCGCAAGTCGCTCGGTCTATTTAGAGAAAGGCCTTAAACGTGTCTAGAAAGTATTGCCACTTCCAGCGACCGGGGTGAATTTTGAATTACCCCACTATATATAGTCTTTTCATATATCTAAATAGATAAGATTTTCGAAATATATTTACCTTGAAACTATGCAACTTATATGATTAAAGTTTACACGTTTATGTGATTGGCAGAATCCCAATGGAAGATTAAAATGTGCTTAGGAATTTAGGCTGGGCACAGTCGTGACTAGACACGACTTTGCTACATAAGCTTTTTCTTTCCGACGATCTAACAACGATCAAGTTGTCACAGTGGTGACCAAGTTAATTATTATTTTTTATTTATTTATTTTTAAATAAAACAAAAAAGTATTATATAATATAAATTAAACAAAGTATTACATATAAATTAAAGTAATTTTTATACATTCTCTATGCTAAAATGTAAGAAAGTTAAAACTATAAAGTAAAAATGACAATAAAATCAAACTTCAAAGGTTTAAACTGTAAATTAATTATTTATAAAAAAAAATATAAAAAAAAATTACTTATTTAGTCTTCTTCTTCATCTGCAAATCACAACACACATATCTTTTTCCTTTTTTTTTTTTTTTTTAAATGAATTAAAATAAAGAAAAGAGAGAATGGTAGAGTTTGTGCGTGTTTAAAATCGGTCAAAATTTCGACCGACCTCTCCTTTTCCTAAACCGACGACCGATGGTGACCTTTTTGCCACAGTGACCACGACCGACGAGGAGATTGGTCGACCATGCTAGGTGACCGATCGACTATGCCCAGCCTTAGAGTTTATGCATGTACCTTGTAGATGATCAACTAAGCACATAAATAAGTTGAATAACAAATTTTCTGAAAAAGTAAGTTGACAATTGTAGCTTTCACCCTAAATTATAATGTATTGTACTATGACAAATTCATCTAATGTAGAATAACTAACATAAATACTTAGCAAGTTTATAAAGAGTATGAGGCTTAGCGTGGCGGTATGGCTAAGCTTCATGTCTTCGAAGCTGAAGTTATAGCGTTTTCTAAGGCGTGACTTAAAGCGGCACAAAATATAAAAATATTTATATATTACACGTAGTATCGTATTTCATATATATCGAGTTTATAAAAAATATTTCTTTCAAAAAATTATTTTTCATCAGAGTTAAACTAAAAAAAGGCGTCACGCCTCGCTCCTTTTCACGCCTCATCTCACACCACGCCTAGAGCCGACGTTTTATTCAATTGCGTAATGTGGAGGTGACAATTCCACGTCTTAGCGCCGCCATGACACGCCTTTTAGAACCATGATATATTTAGTAAAAAGGAGGTTAATATCAAATGTTATTTACAAATGCTTTCTTGAAGATGTAAATGGTATCAAGATCGCCAAAAGTGATGGAACTAAGGGGTATCCTGTGGTGTCGCAGGACCTCGATGAAATCAAAGGACACTTGATTGAAGATACTCTTGGTATGCTAAACATGTATGAGGCTTCTTATCATTCGTTAAATCAAATGATAAGAAACCTCATACAAGTTTAGCATACCATTACCTGTCTCGTCCTTAATGTCCTCAAATATGTCTACATAGAACATTCAAATACAATAATATCAGTTTTTTCAAGATTGCGAATCAAAGCAACAAGATAAAATACATCCTTAATGTACTTCAAACCTTGAGTGATATGATATCCATTATGTCTCAAAAGTCTAAAACCAAGAGCTTTAAGATTTAAATCCAATGTGTTCTATTTTTAGGGACTTTTGTAGTATTTGTTGTACACGTTATCCAAAACATTGCTTATATCATCCACAAAATGATACCATATGCCAAGTCTTTGTAAATCATCAACCAAATTGAGTGTACTTAACGGAGATTCCGCCTTTTCATTCACTTTGTAAATCATGTTCCTCACTTCTTCTTTCAGAGTTTCCAATCTTGCCGCGTACTTCTCTCCCTATACATATCCAAAAAAACTGCCATGTTAGTTTTTAAGAAACCATGTGTTAAATTTTCACTTCAACAAAAGAATGAACAAAGTTTATTAACATAAAATTAAATCGCATACTGTATATTTGCTATTGATCGATTGAATACGCTCGTATGGCCATAATGAAAGCGGATAATCTGCTGATCTTCTAATAACAGGTGACACGGTATCAACATCCGTTAGCACAGAATGTGGTGATGAATATACTCGCTTTTCACAAGCAACACTTTTTTTGGTATTTCGGTTAAGGAAAATATTTCTTCTAACTAATGAACTATTTGATACAAAAAATGGGGAAGCAAATGCACACATTGAAACCATTACAGGAAAAGTGGAAAAGAATAAAATTTAATATGTTTAATTGATGATGGTACTTAAACTTATGATAATGGACATTTATATAAAAGGTGATAGGTTTGCATGATATGAGATTTTTCAACAAAGGCACACAGTAACATTTTTGGAAATCTTAATTTATGGTTACGGCTCATTTAATAAGATAATTGAGCACGTCCAGCTAAAAGTCTATGATAATGGATATTTATATAAAAGGAGATAGGTTTGCATGATATGACATTTTCAACAAAGGCACACAGTAACATTTTATGAAATCTTAATTTATGGTTACGGCTCATTTAATAAGATAATTGAGGATCCCTAAAAGTAGGGCTCAGCATCAAAGGTCTAAAATCGAACCGGATAGACAAAACCGACCAAACCGACAAAAACCGAGCTGACCCGACAGCTCGTCGGTTCGGTTTCGGTTTCATGTTTTACATGTTTTCGGTTTCGAGTCGGTTCGGTTCGGACCAAAACCGATAAAAACAAACCTAAATACACCTAAACCGAACCGAACTGACGGCCCAACACAAAACCGAACCGACCCGACGGCCAGTCGGTTCGGTTTCGGTTTTTCATGAATTTCAGTTTTTTATTTTGTCAGTTTGAGTCGGTTCGGTTTTGTTTTGGACCGATGCTCAGCCCTACCAAAAAGTCTAAAAGACTACATGTAGTGAAAGGTGGAAGACACCTTACCACATAAAATGAAATTTCCATCAAATAGGATACATCTAAAAGTAAAAGCTTAAAACACATAATTTTCATGAAATCTTCTCTAAATCCCAAATCAATCACTGTTTATGATTTTTTGAAAAGATTTTTTCTGATTTTTAAACAAATCAAGTGTGTTTTAGAACAATTATCGGGCTTCGATGCAATGCATAAATCAATTTTTTTTTAATTGTTTAGTTATGATGTTTGTAAGAACTTAAAACTTTGTTATTAAGCTTCATCTATGACATGCAACATTAATACATATTTGTGAATTTTTTTTTAAACTTATAAGTTAATGATGAACATCGATGATGTCTGCTAGGTGTTCAAAAATGTCTTAATGAGAGCTTTTATTATTTAGATGTTAAAGTTTTTATCGGATACTAGCATGTTTTAGTCATTCATGTTTTATAAAAAAAAAAGTCGAAAAAGTTTGATGATCAAGGTTTTAGACATTGATGAAACAAATCTGGAATTCTGATGAACAATGTACAGTTCACTTTGATGAACAACAATTCAATATTTGATGACAATTAGTGTCTGAATCAACAAATGTCTAATAATTATGCTCTAGCGATCATCAATAAAGTTTCATTAATCGTGTTCTAGATGTTCATCAATAAAGGTCTATCTATTATTGTCTGAATGTTAATCGTTTGAGAGGTGAGATGAAAATAGATCCCAAATTCTCTAAAATCAAATACGCAAATCCGAACATTCATTTTTTTCATTAAAAAAAAAAACGACTCACTTTACAAATTTATTATTATTATTATTATTATTTTAAAATAAATTATCTTGCAAACAGTAAACCGTTAAGTGACAAAAATACACCATCATGATTATTTTTTTTGTATCTTTCAGTAAACGTACATTTCGATATAATTTCGATGAACCTTGTTTTCGAGTTTTTTTTAAGTGTTGAATTTACGCCCTCAAAGATTACATGTGGTTTTTTATTTTATAAAATCACGTATGATTTACCAATCACATGTGATTTTTCATAGCGTAAATTTCAACACTTACAAAATAACTCGAAAACAATCATCGAAAGTATATAGAAGTGCCTCTATGTAGAAAGATGATTTATTTATCATCGTGATAGTATTATTTGTTTCACGTCAGATGAATAGTTTGTGAGATATTTAATTTTTATAAAGAATAAAGAATGTGATTTTTTTAGTTTGACGAAAAAATAAATTATCAAAATTTGTTCATTTAATATTTAGATAATCTGTGATATATGCTGAATTTTTCTGGTCTAAATGTTTATAAATAATTGTTTATCAATCATTGTATAAATGTTTATCTACAAAATCTATATCAATACAAAATAGTCGTTAACAATGATATGACTATTAGGAAGTCATTACACGAAACGGAGTGTGAATAGGAAAACTACCAACACACTTCAACCAATGGAAGAATGCCATTTAGCCCACCAAGGTACTGTTTTAATGACTGTACAACTTTAATTGCAAAGACAACCAATCACATGCCATATTAAAAGAAAACGGACCCCTTAAAAATTTCACTTTGCCCCGTTCCCCAACTACAAATAGTATATATATATATATATATAATATCTGCCAAACATTTTTATCAACAATCCGCCCAAATATATATAAGGACAAATATCATCATCTCATGATCTTTTATAATTTTTATTTTGTCCTCCACTTTTCAAAAGATCCTGGCTACGTACAGATAAAAATTAATATAAAATACTTTTTAGATATATATATGAGGATAGATATATATATATATATATATATATATATATATATATATATATATATATATATATATATATATATATATAATCCGGATCGATTGAGAAATTTTTTATTTTGAGAAGATTGAGAAGGTTTTAAAAAACGATAGATTTTTAACTTTGATTTATGTTTTTCAAGCGTAAAATTCATTTTAATGTGATTATAATTCAAAATGTGTAAATTTTTTTTGAATCAATGTTAAAAATCTCTCGATTTCGCGATATATGTAGAATACTGAATCATCTGTACAAATTTAATGAATCATCATCATAAATCGATTTTAACAATGATTTGTGAATCAAATTTATGATTTATATATTCAATCATCATAAAATGATGTTTTCTTGTGAATCAAATAAAAACATGAATCGTTTATTCAAACGAAGATTTCTCAATCTTCTCAAAATAATAACCTATTCTCATATATATATATATATATATATATATATATATATATATATATATATATATATATATATATATATATATATATATATATATATATATATATATCTATATATATATATATATCTATATAAAAGAGGCATATCCAATGCCTAAAACCGAACCATCCTCCAAACCTAATAATTAAGATTCAGCCATCCGAGCCTGACTCATATATAAAGTCTACAAACACAAACCAAATCAAATACACATTAAAAAAACACATACTACCATTTATGTATCTCACTACTTCCCTCTCTCTCTTAGAAATCAATGATTTCATCATCTCTCTAGCACAAAATAATCTAAAAACCATTGCAATGGAAACCACCATCCCAGTTTAATTCGACACCACCACCTCACCTGCATTGTTGTCATCTCGCTCCCGTCACCTTCAGAAGTCGACACCATCCAAACCACCAGATCCACCCTCACTTGGATCTGTGTTTCGGAAACCAATACATAAGGTATTTTGGTATTTTAACTTTCATTTGGATTAATGGTAGTTTTCTCAAGGTGTTATCGTGAGATTTTCGTTTTTATTTCAGATTTTGAAATTATGGCTTGGTGGTTTTTGGTTATTTGAGACTTTGGGTTGGTGTACCATGGTGCTTGGATCTTTAGTGATGACAGTGGTGTTTGGATGGTTTTTCAAGTTTTGAGGTTTTTATTTGAGTTTTTTTTCGTAGATCTACGATTTTTTTTAATAGATCTATAGATTTTTTATAGATATATGTATATTAACATTTCTGGTATTTTTTTGTTAGTCAGCGGCCATCGCTTCTTCAGCCGCTCTCTCGCGGAAAGTCACCTCCTCTGCTCCTCGTCATTGAAAGCATTGTCACACCACTGAACATGCAACCACTGAGAAAACAATTGAACACCCCTGCAGTTTTATTGAAGTATTGAGTGGTTTGAAGGTGGTTGGTTTTTTTTTTTTTTAATAATTATATATATATATATATATTAAACTGTTGCCAGGTGCCGGAAAATGTGTGATCGTCTAAATTTTGTCATAAGGTTTATTGTATATATTTTGTTTAAAAGTTTATGTAAAGTTTATTATGTATTTTGTTGTGTAAATGTTTTTTCAAGTTTTTGTAAAGTTTTTCATAAAATTTATGTATATTTTGTTTCTATAATTTTAAACTTTTGTAATGTTTGTTATAAAGTTCAAGTATATTTTGTTGTAAAATTTGTTATAAGAGTTTAAGTTAAATTTATGTCAACTTTTAAGTATATTTTGTTATAAACTTGGGATTTTAGTACCGGTACATGACTGGGATCAAGTTTCTTAACGTATTTGTGCGAATGATTCTTTTAGCACTGGTAAAAAAAAGCTTGAGTTGAGATGGTTAGGGTGATGGGGGGTTTTGGAAAAAGTGTGTAGTGTAGAATAGCTCTGGAAAAGTAAAAGACTGAGGACTGCAAACTCGGGTTATGTGAGAACATTAATTACTAGACTTTCAAAATGTAGGCAACTCATATGTCATTTTCAACTTTGACTGATTAATACAGTTTCAAATTTTAATTTAGTGTCTAGAAAAGTTGAAAGTAATGAGAGCATGAGTAATTTGTATTTTGACATGTTATGTCATAGTCTACTTTTGATATCTTAAGGCATAGTCATACTAGAAAAAAAGGTAGTATATATAATAAAAAAGTTAACAAAAAGTGGTGGTCACTAGAAATCCAAAAGTTCATAACACTATAACTCTTTTACATCAACTCAAAACTTTTTAAAATTAGTAGTTTAGTTAAACAATTTGTTGGGAGTAGACTTGGAAACACATTAAAAGCTTAATTCATATTGTGGTCAAATTGTTTTATAATCTTTTTTGGAGCTATGTAAATATTAAGGAGTATGAAAAATGATAGTAGCTTTTATTAGGAAGGAATCCTAAAAGGATCTATAGGAGTAAGGACATTTGAACTGACCGTCGGACAAAATGAATACACTATAATTGTCACTCATTAAGGATAACCGATTTTGTTAAAAAATTACTCTCTCAGTCTTAATAATAAAATTATTGACAATAATAAAATTATTGACAGGAGACAAAAATCACACAGTTTAATAAAAGTATGACAACTATAGTTTTCAACAACTCAAATAAAATATTCCTCCACTAAATTCATTTTTTATTACTTCATATGAAAAGTGAACAATTAATTTGAGATATCTCCAAAAAGAAATGTGGACCATTATTTTGAGACGGAGGAAATATATTGTCGTTGCTACGCACGTGTACTCAAAAAACAATCTTGCACACGGATCGTAGCTAACGATAATACAATGCGAGCAAGCTATTAGGAATCTTTTTTGAAGTGGAAAACGACTCGCTAATGCTACAAATACAATGTGTCGGAAAATTATTCGCCGTTAAACTTTGGTCGAAACTAGACACCGCTGCCGCTAGGCGTATTTCATATATATATATATATATATATATATATATATATATATATATATATATATATATATATATATATATATATATATATATATATATCCGTAAATGTAATAAAAAGATTTTTTTTTAAATTTTTCAGAAATTCCAAAAAAATTCCACAAGATCGGGTATGTTGGTGTATAAAACTTTTGTGAAATTTTTGTTTATAATTTTGAGTTTTGATACGTTTTTTTTAATGCACAAAAAACGAATTTTGATGTGTAAAAAAATTTTGATGCACAAAATTTTAAACTTGTTTTACTTAGATGCGCAATGTTATTTTGATGAAAAAAGTCCAAAGAAGTTGGGTGAAAAAACCAATTTTTGATGCACAAAAAAAGGATTTAATGTGCAAACGTATTTTTTCATAATTTTTTTCAGCAAAAATATCCAATTTTAGAAAAAGCGTTCCACAACTTTTCATGCACTATCAATTTCCTTCTCAATTTAAATCATTCTCAATGGATCTAGATTCGTGTGTATATATAATATATATATATATATATATATATATATATATATATATATATACATATATATATATATATATATATATATATATATATATATATATACATACATATAGGTTTTCGAGGATATATGTGCAATACCCCTACCTTTTATTGTGAATATCGCCCAAGTAAAAATAAGTTCCCAAAAGCATGGTAGGAGTTTATGGTAATAAAATCAAGACGCCTTTCTAATATGTATGAAAAAGTTGCTAAGTTTGGTTCTTCCATATTTTATGCACTAAGTTTTATTATTAATTTTAGTCAAATTTTCATTTAGTGCATAAAGAAAAGCTTTAAAGCTCCAAATTTAAAACCTTTTCACAACTGCTAATTCCCAACATCATCTATTTTGTAGAAAATTTTGCAAAACATTTGTATCTTTAAAGACTTTATTTTCTTCTCACAACAAAATCTTTCGCTTCAAATTTTTGTACAAAACCAATTATCGACATAAACTTTCGATTTCGCCAGAAATAAAGCATGGGATTTTAGAAATGGTTCAATCTTATGCATTGCATGAATTAATTTGTCTATCTATGTAATACATCTACATGAGTCTTATTGAATACTAGACGAATTCCCGCACAAAATGACGGTTTATAGCGGGGAATAATTATACTTGCGAACTTGTGTTTTGATGTAACCCTTAATGCAACAATTACGGTTTGTATATTTGTGCTTAGACCTAATTATTTGAAAACTATTGAATATTAAAAAGACTCGTATTTTGTAACAAGTCTCAATTATTGTCTCCAAAGTGTTTATATGTAATTTTATATTTAAGAGATTTTAAGTGAACGCTTAAACCGTGGTATTTATTTCAAAGTTTCCATAAGTTAATTATTTTAAGTAAGAGGTGCGCTGAGAAATCCACATTACTCATTTAGTCATTTGTAAAAATTTAAGTTTTCAAGATTAGTTAAATTTGTTTTAGAGTTAGTAGAGATAGGTATTTTAATCAAACATTTCAACTAACCTCTAATAATGTATGGAGTTTCATGTCAGAGCATTTTGTATGTATCATTATAGCACACTTTTCTTAGGTATTTAATATGTAGTCGCGAATTTAATTTTTTGTCAATTTGTCGATGTTAGGTCACTAGTTTTACAACACAAGCTTACATAGAAAGAGATGAAGGCGGATGAACAAGCTAACACACACACACATGCGATAATATGAAACCGGTTATGCAAAGGAGTGAATGAGAGAATAATCTTGAACAACCAACCCTCAAATGAGGGTTTACAATAGTTTATATAGGCAAGGAGCTAGGCAACACCCTCTCCTTCCCTATTCCTTATCACTTGACAAGCTTATGGGCCTTCTACATAAGCTTGACCTTAAACAAACATAAAGGCTATAATAAAGCTACCTATTACATATGAAATATAAATACTTGAACATCGCTTAGGAGTGATTCCAACAATCTCCCTCAGTATATATATATGAATGTAAACGGTGAAGGCGCTGATGTAATAGTACATCGACGCGTCTTCCGACATTCTTCTTTCTACTTTGTTAGGTCACTAGTTTTACAACACAAGCTTATAGAGAAAGAGATGAAGGCGGATGAACAAGCTAAACACACACACACATGCGATAATATGAAACCGGTTATGCAAAGGAGTGAATGAGAGAATAATTGAACAACCAACCCTCAAACGAGGGTTTATAATAGTTATATATTAAAGGAGCTAGGGCAACACTCCTCTCCTTCCCTATTCCTTATTGGGCTTGGATCAAGCTTATGGGCCTTCTACATAAGCTTGACCTTAAACAAAACATAAAGGCCATAATAAAGCTACCTATTACATATGAAATATAAATACTTGAAATATCATTAGGAGTGATTCCAACAATCTCCCTCAAGTATATATGAATGTAAACCGTGAAGGCGTTGATGTAATAGTAGCCGTGACGCCTTCCGACATTCTTCTTTCTTGTGAGGAATTGCTTTGATTTGAACAATCTCCCGGTAGAGAGATCGTTATCTTCGAGCGCTATGCTTTGACGCCATCTTTAACTTTGTTCTTTGATCATTGTTCTTTGTGGTGAAAGTGATAGTATGTTGTTCCAGACGGCCCGCTTTCGTGTCTCGCCTCACGCTTCCAGCAGTTCCACGCCATTCTTCAACATGCTCACACGCTCTTTGACGCTGGAAATCAATACTTATGAAGTTCTCGTAAGTCTTAACTTTGTAGATTCTTTGATTGATGAAGAATCATTCATTCCGTTGTGTTGCATTCGAATAGAACTTTCATTAGTGATGATGTTGGCGTGAGCATGAGAAGAATCAAGACGATCATCCCGCCCGAGCTTCCATAAGAAGAAAACATTTCAAACGGTTAGTAATAAGTTGCTTCCGCACTTACAAGTTTGAACTTCGAGTGTTAATGATAGTGTGAAAACACAACTCTAATTTACAAAGACTGCTCTCGAACCGGAGTCCACAAGTGAGATAACGCGATGTACCGGCACATCTACAAGCTCGATGAGTCGCCGAGGTACAATCAAGCATCACCTCACGATCAGACCGCTTGAGACACACTCGCGTAATCCACGGGAGTTACCGCGACCGTCAGTGGTCAAGTTGATGTTGACCGGCAGAGTTTCCATTCAATCACCGAGGATCATGTATGTGAACCTCTCATAAATGTTCTTGATGATTGCTAAGATCTCGTGAAGGACTCGAGATGAACCATCAATCATCAAGATCTTATTTGTTGATCAACAAGTGATTAAATGTCAAGTGTTCCTAAGAGATCTTTGATGAATCTCGTGGCTCTAGACTCAATAGTGCGCTTTTGGTTTTCCTGAAAGGAGACTAGAGAGGGTCTCCTTCTTCAATACCAGCGATCTCTAAGAGAAAGCCAATAGTTTATGTAGGGTTCCCGTGAGAATGAAACAAATTTCGCTGAGAGAAACTCGAGTGGCTAAGAAGGTTTAGTGCATGCCACCTTTGGGTCCATGACCGCTTTTAATCTTCAATACCAAAGGTCACTAAGTGACAACCAAAGAGTATATGAATTGAACCCGTGTCCGCCCTAAGTTGAATAATCCGAGGGCTATTTCTTTTCACCCTTTACTTTACATTTCTTTTGATTCTTCAACCCTTCTTTCTCCGATTCTCATTTTCTCCTTTTATAATCATTCCTAAGGACTTCTAACACTAACTAATGGTAGTGTCCTTTGTAGATCCCTCCCGCTCAAGCGGATCATAGGACTCGTTATTCCTAACCTTAGTCACCTTATAACCCATGACTATCCTATGTTTGCTATTATAACCACTCAGAAAGTTAAAATATCTCTCAAAGGGTTTGTAAATGAAAACATGTTTGAACCACAAGAGATAAGTTTTTGCATAAATACTCCCCTCCACATGTGCTTAATAGTTTTAATGGTTAAATGCACGCGGTGAGGAAAGAGCGCGACTTTATGAATTGATCCACTAAAGATAGACAATCTCCGCGAGACACGGTTACGCTTGAATAGTTAAAGAGTTACATTGTCGCCTTTTAGGTGACAACTAGCTCTATTAACTACTTGAAGGTGTAGACAAACCTCAAAGGTTGTCACACCCACGAGTTCATGTCTATCAAGAGCTTCTCGAATGGTACCTTCTACTAAGACGCAGTCCTTTGCGAGACACGCTTACATCACTAGCGTAACTAGCTTGAAATTATTACCCGTCCAGACAAGTCTTTTCGAGTTATATGCTTAGTACCGCTAATTCGTTGGTTAAGTCTGAGGTACATGATTCATTTGCATTCAAAGACAACATATGTCTTATCATTAAAATTTTTTCCCTCAAAAATGGCATATAAGATGTTATTTTTGAAACATTTGAGAATAAATATGACCATTTTGAGTGTCATGGAAGAGCGACCACTGTGAACAATTTGTGGAAAAGTTTTAATCAAATACCCCTCAACTAGTGATAACCATGAGATTTTGAAATCATATGGGGAAGATTGTCTTTTTGAGCAAAACCTTGAAAAATGAAAGGTTTGATAGGTTTTACTCAAAATAAGCAGCTTTCGCTCCTTTTATAAGGATCGGGTAATCGAGGCGCACTACGTAATCCTTGATCATTACGGTTGTACAATCGTTATGCGTGCACAAGCCATCCATATATATATAATCATACATCCAAAATCATATGAAGGAAACAATTCAAGGGTACCAGAAGTGTGATGTTCCTGTGAGTGCGCATGTATGCTGAAAGCCTGTGATGTTTATCCTGGTCTACCACCAACATAGCTCTCCAAGCGCCTCGAATCGATCCCTTCGAACAACCGCTCATCAATCATGGTGATGATCCTCTCACATCCCTTCTATCCTCGAGAGTTCCAGCTTAGATTCCCAACCTTCGCCGTGAGATATCCTTCAATCAGACGCCAATCCATCCCTAACCATCTTCAAGGTATGATCCCGAATTTATGGAGCTCACTACACGCCATTAAGCAGCTTCTCGCGGTTCACCGCGTAAACAATGCCGAAAGGTTTCATTCACAGAGTGTAAGTTGTTTGAGCCGTTGATGTCGGAAGATCGGTCGCTGGTGGAGTGAAGTTTACACGCTTCGATATGATTCAACAAACCATCCGGATATCTTCGTACACGTTCTTTGATCACAATGCGCTCTAATGAAGATGAGAACCGACTTGATAAATTCACGTTGAATTTCACCGAGAATTGTCTCATACGCACCTCTCGTACTTTGGCAAGGTACATGTCTTCGATGTCGTTGAGTGACAAGTTCTCAAAGTCGACCGAGAATTCATAGTCTTGTTCATCTTGTCGTTTGACTATGATATTCTTCAAGAATGTGTAGTCCCATTTAGACTTAAGATCAATGTGTTTGATGGCCACGATGTTCTTTGAGCAATACACTTCATGTTGAGACTTCTCAACCGTGCACTCGTAGTAGATTCTTCGCGCTCGTGCCAATGATGAATCCCATATAATGCATCTTGGTCGATGCTTGCACTTTGTCGAAAACAAGTGATTTGCACGCCTCGATAGCTATGCGCTTGAGTAGGTAGCTGGCCGGAATGGAAGAGTTAATGATGTAGCGTATTTTCTTGAACCATCGCCACCATGGAGAAGAAATTCTGTGTCCGTGTTGAAGAAATATCCAAGCGGAATCCTTGGTTCATCCGGTTGGCGATTGTTGGTAGAGGTTTGGTCCAACCTGTAGTATGGAGGGTTGTTCCGCTTAGTGAAGTCGATGTTTGCTTCTCGGTCGAGCCAATCCATGTTGTTAGACATGGAGCAATGTTTTCAAGGTGATATTCAACCTCGATTGCACTTTCCGAGTTTGTTTTCAACGTATGAATGCGCCATTCTTGATGCGCTTCAACCTCGGATTTCGCCATCTTCTTCACACGGAATCTTTCTTGCAAGATTTTGCATGCTCCAAGGTACTACCGTCACCAATTCTTGACCTTCTTCTGTAGGAGTGTTTAACAAGTAGAAACCATTCAAATTCCGCTATTGTATCATTATCTAGCCATGATACGACATCAGTTGAGTCGCCTTTTTTCTTGCTTTAGAAGGCCTTGATTATGATTGGGTTTCTTCACTTGTTCGGGAGAGGAGGGTTGTTGTGGGGCTCAGGACCTCTTCATCGCCACCACCCGTGATACCAAAGTGATCACCGCTCGAGTCAAGTGGTGGTAACCTGAATCGTCCGAGGTTTATCGCTGGAAGACCGCGTGATGGAGACTTATGTTGAGAAGAAGTTCGATGTGGAGGAGGTGGCATAGATGTAGATTAACTGCATCGCCTCGACGCTTAGGCGAGTCCTTATCCTTATCATTGTCATCTCTTGGTTTGGGTTGAGCGGTGACTTTGCATGATGATCCGAGTTGATAGTCAAGTAGAATTTCAAAATTTAGCTTCATCGAGTAAACGCCCGCATCTCTTTGACATTTGCATCACTAGTTTAGCAATTAACTTTCTGATTCGGAGAGATCACCTTCTTTTGCCATTGTATGTTTGACCAATGCTACGATGTTAGGGGTGAGTTGTCTGAAAATACTTTTTGTCACACTGGGACAAAGGTTTCGAAGAAACTGTGGGTTTGTTCTCTTGTCGATTTTTCCAGCCTTTGGACTTTTGGAACGATATCCCAAGGTACTTTTGAGTGTAACCTTCAATCATTTCATTTAGTTCCCCGCGGCGATGACTTCTCATGAATTCTCGAATAGCTTTCCTATCTTTCGTGATCTCGTCATTCTCATCATGTAAGTATCGCATTTGTTCAAAGATACCAATTAAGTTTTCTTTAGAAGCATGTCCTTTTCTAACTTGTTTGACAAATTTTCACAATTCTTGCATGTGTTTGAGAAATCCAAGACTTTGGTGGTTTCTTCACGATTTGGATGATGATCCGTTGACTTAGTTGATGGTGGTGGTGATGAATGAGATGAAGAGTCCGATGATGAGGAGACTTGAGGAGACTTCATGTCCTTAGGAGTATCCGAGGTTTTCTCCTTCGAGTGAGTTGGACCGTCGAGAAGAAACTTTGTATAATCATCCTCGCCATCGTTAGACTTTTCTTTCTCGCCTTCAGTTCTCAAAATCATACTCAGTGTCTTCAGCGAGCGGTTGTTGTTGCAGAAGAGTGGCGGCACTGCATCCTTATCGGGTTGATTAACCGTGATCGGGATCCGGGAGAGGAGTCAAAGACCACTTGATCCTCCGTGGCCACCCATTTGATCTTTAGCAAAATCGGCCTTTTGAATGTGTCTGACGTTGTGAAACTTTTTTCCGTATGATTTATCAATTGCTCTTCTTCATCTTCGTAGCTCTCATCATAAGGTACAATATCGGAGTCTTCCTTTTTTCTGGACAAATTGGAGGACTTGGAGGTTTTGTCACCGAAGTCGGTGTTTCGGTTGCAGTTGCGAGTAATGAACCTTCATCCGTCTCAAGATCTTCGTAGCTCTCATCCCTAAGTTGTCTTTGAGGTTCAAGTGTGGGGATAGGTTCGGCTTCCTTTACGGAACAATCCTTATAGAAGGAGCTTTCCTTTTAGGAACCTTCCTTTGACTCACGTAACTTGTTGTGCTTCCTGCACTTCCTCTTCTGGTTCTCCGACAGTGTTCCGTAAGATTTTTCGTCAAGATGACCAACTTTGCCTTGTCTAACCGCTTCTGATATCTTTTGTACGTGCTTCGAGCTTCGACATCTTCGCTTAGGAAGGAAATGCAATACAAGACCTTGTTTCTTTGTGGACGCTTCCTTGATTCTAACAATGAGAATGGGTTCCACAACATATCGTGATTGTCCTGGTCATTGAGCCTCTGGGAATGTCGTGGTGAAGTCCAAGTGCTCTGGATCAACAATTTGGTATATCTCGATGTAGGGAATCTTTGAGCCAAGTTTGTTGAGAAATGACATCATGTCATCCCAAATCGTGAGCTTCAATGGCGATGTGTTTCATGTTGACAAATGCCCAAAATATTTGCGCTCTATGAGCTTAGGATGCTCATAGCCGCTATCACGACCAAATGACTTGGTGATGAGATCATGTAGAGTGTTCTCCATGGTTGAGGAATACTCTTAAGCTCCACGTGAGAGTGCTTGGTGATTACTCCGTAGCCTCATCATAACCGATGTTGATTAAGAATTGGAGAGTTAACTCTTCAACAGTGTGGCATAAAGTTTGGTTGGATTGACTTTGAGTAAGGAGAGCACCAAACTGCAGTGTAATAGTGACTTGTTTGTGGTTTAGAGTCATCGCACAAGCAGCCCTTCCTTGACCCTTTCCATAGTATTCCGTAACTCATGGATGTAGATCTCGTGAATGGTTGCGAGTGAGCAGAAGCATGTTCGATATGGGTGAGTCCTCGAGAATATCGATAGCAATGAGACATGAAGATTCGGAGCATGTGAGTCTTCAAGTCAACTCCTGAGATTATTCTTTCCAATCTTCATCAGGTAGCCATTAGGGTAGATGTCGGAATGGAGAGAACATTTGGTGCATCCATGTTTGGTTGAGTGACCATGTCGTGATCGAAATAATATTAGCCAAAAGAACCAACATATCGAAGACATAATGTTAGTCAATGTAAGGTCTTATTGTCTAGTTATTTAATGTACAACGCCAATGATTGTTACAAGTCCTAAGTCACTTGTATGTCCAATAGTTCAATGACGCCGTGAAATGTTTCGAGTTAGTTAACTTTAAGTTTTAAAGTTTGTGTTATCACTTATTGTTCACAACATATCAAACGCTTTGGTTTATTAGTGACATTATTGGATTCGCTGGACGTTATGATAAGTTTATTAACAAGTTTTGTACACGTGAATAATTCATAATGAAGGTCAAAGATGGCTTAAGCGTGGGATTGACAAAGTTACGCCAGAACAACAAGCATATTCGTAGGCGAAAGCTTATGCGTGGGATCCTTTCTTACGCCGTAAGAAATGTTACGCCAGAGAAAAAGGGACCACGCCGCAGAGCTTCTGCCAGAGGCGATAAGAACCCACGCGTAAGGCTTACACGTGAGAGTAGACCTTATGCGTGGAGGTCATTGCACGCATATCCTTCACGAGGATACGCGTAGTCCCATTGTAGAACCTTACGGCTGCATAGTTATGCGAGGTTTTATTTTACGATAACATGACTACGCGTAGGGTAATCCTTATGCGTGAGAGTCTTATGACCTTGATTCGAAAGTGTTTAAGCGAGCAAAGCTCGAATTTATCAACTCATCAATGTTCACACAAACAACAATTTATCATGATAACAACATCCTAGTTCATGTTTAACTGTTATGCGTAGAAACTCATAACGCGTAGTCTAAACCCTAGTCTTACGCAGATGAAATCTAGCCATGGAATGTTCACCGTATTGATTCCGTAGCTCTAGAGTGTTGATAGCTACTTTAGGTCAAGTTACAACATCCAAAACGCTGTGAATAAAAAATACCCAAACGTTATGAACCTTAAACCCTATTTTCAATTGACAATCAATTTGAGTTTCGGTGGTTTTCAACAATGGAAATGATCAATTCAAAGCCTTATGACCATATCCCAACATTCATTTTACCAAAAGACTTCTCATTTAGAAAACCCAATTAATCATATGAACCCTAGTTTTCAAAATTCATCAATTTGAGTTTCGGGTGGATTTTGATGGTAAAATGTTATCCTTGATGCTTAAGAAACGGTTTGAGACCATCCATTTTACCACAAACATAAACACAATGATTGTGTTCATACGCTTATGCGTAGAGCACATAATCACGCAGTAAAAATTGTTTTAGTAGAGGATTTGAATGAAATAAAAACCTTTGCTTATAAACATGTTTTACACAAGAAACTACTTACAAAATGAAGATCAAAAGCACAGATTTTGAGTGATTGTTAGCGAGGATCTTTTGATTTTAAGAAAACAAATGAGGAGTGAAAGAGTTAGTGGAGTTTTATTAAAATAGACTTTTACCATTTTGACAGCTTTGGTCCCTCCACCATATCTTTTCAAACAAAGCCATTTAACATCCATTTTGGTTACACACAAAGATTATTTGAGAAAGAATCATGACGACACTCCCCCGGCTTGATAAAATTAAACGGTTTAAGAGTTTTAGTCCGAGGAGTGTCATTGAGCCGAAGTCCACCATCATTTGTATAACGAAACAACCGAGATAAGATAACATGCAAGTACACTTATGATTTGAAACGGTTGTTTAAAATTTTCTCCTCCACACTTGATCGGAAAAATACTGATAGATTCAAGTGTTGACGAAGAAATGTATTTGCCATGTGAAAGAAAATAGATGAGGAGAATATTTTTGTTGTTTTATCGTGTTTTATATTTTGTATTTTGTTTTGAAAGATTTATTTATTTACAAGAGATGTTTTGGTGTTTGATGTGTTTTAAGATTTGCTTTAGGAGGTCATCCATTCCTCTTTGAGTCAAACACCTCATACCAATCCTGGACCAACTCATTAAACCTAGCGAGGCAAGGCTTTTGTGAGAAGATCCGCCAATTGGTATTCGCACTCACAAAGTATAATTCAACTGCACTGCTCCACATGGTCCTTGATGAAATGATAGCGTAGATCGATGTGCTTTGATTTCGAAAGCTTAATCGAGTCATGCACGAGATTGCACTTAACTCCGATTGTCGCTGTCACATCGGGATTCACAAATACGTAACCATAGTCTTTGAGTTGTGTTCTCATCCAAATGACTTGAGCACAACATGGACATGGCTACATATTCGCCATGCTGATGGCACATGATGTCTGATCCTGCTTTCTTAGATCACAAGACACCGCTATCACCGAAATTGTAGAGCTCTCAAGTACTTTTCCT
Source organism: Chrysanthemum lavandulifolium (assembly GCA_022545495.1). Classification (NCBI taxonomy): domain Eukaryota; kingdom Viridiplantae; phylum Streptophyta; class Magnoliopsida; order Asterales; family Asteraceae; genus Chrysanthemum; species Chrysanthemum lavandulifolium. The sequence goes on along the minus strand of CM040240.1, from coordinate 14,888,076 downwards.
TGAGTCTAAGCATCCCCGTGATCGGCGTCGAAAAAGCTATTAGTTCAAAACCGAATCCTTCGGATACCTGATCCCAAATTAATGGTTCCTTGATGTATCGGAGGATTCTTTTAGCCTCGAGAGGTGGGTTTCAGCTTGGACGCGATCGATAACGGAGCATAGATAAACGAAAAGACAATATCAGGTCTCATGTTTGTTAGATACATGAGAGACCCGTATTTCTTGGTATTTGGTAGGGTCAACCAATTTCCCATGTAAATCGCTGCTAATTTCTTGGTATGAGCCATTGGTGTGGCATAAGTATCACATGTAATCATTCCAAATTTGTTTAATAGCTCAAGGGAATATTTGGATCGACTCGCAAAAATACCACGGGGTGATTGATGAACTTGCGGTCAAGAAAGAACGTAAGTTCACCCATCATGGACATTTCAAAATTTTTCTTCATTAGTTTTGCAAAGCGATTGAAAACTTTTTATGTGTTGACCCAAAATGATGTCATCCAATGTAAATTTGAACAATTAAGATGTGTGCCCTGATATTGTATAAAAAGAGTTGGGTCAACCAGCCTTTGGTGAAATTATTGGCAATGAGGAAAGATGATAACTTATCGCACTATGCCCGAGGGGCTTGTTTGAGACCATATAGGGCTTTGTTAGGCTTTGTAAACATGGTTGGAACTCGTAGATCAACGAATCCATCTGCCATGACATAGACCGTTTCTTTAAGTTGTCGCATTGAGAAACGCTTTGACATCCATCGATAGACCGCATGTTCATATAGGCGCGACGAGAAATATCGAGCGATTTCAAGACGCAGCAATCGGAGCAAAAGATTCTTCAAAGTCTATCCTTCTTCACGACGATAACCTTAAAGCAACTAGGCGTGACTTGTCTCTCGATGACGCTCCTTCAAGATCCAATTTGTTTTTCCAAATCCATTTTAGACCGATGAGCGTAGAATTTCATGGTCTTTCAACCGACTCCTATACTTCAAGACGCTTGAATTGGTTGAGTTCTTCTTGAATGGATTCAATCAGGTTGTCTTTTGTCATTGCATCCTTAATGTTTTTAGGTTCGATTGGCATACGGTGAGTGCATAAATGCGATGTTCACTATCCGAGCGAAGGCGTTGTCTCGTGATTGACCGTTGATTCTTGCTGCCAGCTAATATTTGCCGTGAGGATGGTCTTTAGTCCATCGGCGTGCAGAGGTTGATGTTGATATACATTCAGATTCTCGAGGATTCAAATGGTTTGTTGAAGATTCCGCAACATCTCGTGCAAACAGCCCTCATTGGCAAACGGGTTGAAGAACGGTTTTGACTCAAAATCAGAATGGGGTACTTCATTGAGAATATCATCAATTGGTTCATCATTGTTGGAGCGGTGTGTTCAATTTGTTGTGTTGGAGTCGATTGGTGTAGGTGCATCTTCAGCGGTGGTTGTTGTAGCAGTGTATCAAGTATAGGAATATCGGTTGTCTTGTGAGCAGCGGATACACCGAGAACACGTTCATCAATGTCGTCACGAGCGGAGGGCAAATAACCTTTCCATTTGTTGTGAGTTAGGCGAGGGCTTTCTTGGTTGATGATGGGGTTGAGGAAGTTTAAGCGGTTGTGTCGGGTTCTAAATGTTATACTCGAAGCCATCTCCGTGAGTTCATCGAAATGAGCATGAATCGTTTCCATTACCTCCTTAGTTCGACGATTCAGTTGAAACCTTTAAATTGTCACGATATCCAATAAATACTCCAATATCGACTTTTGCTTTGAGCTTTCCAAAGTCATCACGATCATTATTCGGATAGCAAAGGGATCCAAATACATGAAAGTGTTTGAGGTTCGGTTTATGGTTGTGGACAAGCTCAAAAGGTGTTTTGTTGTGGCGTTTTGTGATCATAGAGCGGTTTTGAGTATAGCATGCGATTGGATCGACTTACGCCCATAAGTGTCGAAAGTTTAGCATTGATTAACATTGTTCTTGCGACTTCACTAACGTTCGGTTTAAATCTTTCAACAACTCCGTTTGTTCGGTGTCCGTGCAATAGATGTTTGATCTTTGAATTCCCACTTTCTCATAAAATTCACGAAGGTTTTGTTAACAAATTCAGTTCCTTTGTGCATTCGATGATTACGGCGGTGTTGCGAGCTGAACACATATCTTTGTGAGAAGGTGATGATCATTTGTGGAGCTTGGTCTTTGCTACGAAGAAAGTAGACCCAAGTCCATCGTGAGTAGTCATCAACAATTACTAAGATGTAGCGTTTGCCATTGATCGTTTGCGCGCGATCGGGCCACACAAATCCATGTGAAGAAGATGAAGCACATCTTTGAGAGTGTGTTCCACCTTTGAAGGAAAATGAGCACAGTGCTTTTCCCTTGTTCACAGGTGAGCAAAGGTAATCTTTTGAATACCGGAATTGTGCAGAGTCCTTCAACTAGTTTGTGTCGAGCAAGGTTGGTGATGGTTTGAAAGTTTAAATGTGATGAGCAGCGGTGTCATAGCCATGATTTTGTAGATGTTGCCTTTGAAAGTAAGCAAATGGGAGAGGAAGCAACCATGTCTTGCATAGAGATAGTGTAGAGACTAGAATTACGCAGGCGGACATAAGGTCGTTTCCTTGTAGATCATGAATGAAACAAGTTTTCTCCACGAAAGCAACCTCAAATCTCCATCACAAAATTGACCTCTGAAAGCAGTTGTGACGGGGCCTTCACATAGTAAACCCTGCGATTCGATGTTCCCATTAACATAATCTCCGTAGCCCATGATGGGCTGCAGTGATCGTTCGAATCGGCGGTGCCAATGAATTTGCAATAAAGTTTGATAGCAGTTTAAGGTTGCTGTCATGTGTCGGGAACATCCGCTATCAACAATCCGGAGAATGATCTCGTATCACCTGCATTACACAGGCGACACGGATGGAATAGAAGTAGATGTGGAACCGAAATGTGAGAGGTTCGAAGCGATATGTTAGACATACACATTTATAATTTTAGGCATCCATTTAAATCCTAGTGTGTTATATATCCATTTCGCCATCTATAACTACTCTTTGCTTAAGATTCAGCCATCCGAGCCTGACTCATATATAAAGTCTACAAACACAAACCAAATCAAATACACCACATACTACCATTTATGTATCTCACTACTTCCCTCTCTCTCTTAGAAATCAATGATTTCATCATCTCTCTAGCACAAAATAATCTAAAAACCATTGCAATGGAAACCACCATCCGCTTTAATTCGACACCACCACCACCCGTGATTGTTGTCATCTCGCCCCGCCACCTTCAAGTCGACACCATCTAAAACCACCGATCCACCTCACTTGATCGTGTTTGAAACCAATACATAAGGTATTTTGGTATTTTAACTTTCATTTGGATTAATGGTAGTTTTCTCAAGGTGTTATCGTGAGATTTTCGTTTTTATTTCGATTTGAAATTATGGCTTGGTGGTTTTGGTTATTTGAGACTTTGGGTTGGTGTACCATGGTGCTTGGATCTTTAGTGATGACAATGGTGTTTGGATGGTTTTTCGTTGAGGTTTTATTTGAGTTTTTTTTCAGAGATCTACGATTTTTTTAATAGATCTATAGATTTTTTATAGATATATGTATATTAACATTTCTGGTATTTTTTGTTAGTGCTCGCCACACGCTTCTGCCAGCCGCCTCGCTAAAAAAGTCACCTCCTCTCCTCGTTGAAAGCATTGTCGCCACCACCGAACATGCAACCAGAGAAACAATTGAACACCGCAGCTTTATTGAAGTATTGAGTGGTTGAAGGTGGTTGGTTTTTTTTTTTTTTAATAATTATATATATATATATTAAACTGCTGCCGTGCCGGAAAATGTGTGATCGTCTAAATTTTGTCATAAGGTTTATTGTATATATTTTGTTTAAAAGTTTATGTAAAGTTTATTATGTATTTTGTTGTGTAAATGTTTTTCAAGTTTTGTAAAGTTTTTCATAAAATTTATGTATATTTTGTTTCTATAATTTTAAACTTTGTAATGTTTGTTATAAAGTTCAAGTATATTTTGTTGTAAAATTTGTTATAAGAGTTTAAGTTAAATTTATGTCAACTTTTAAGTATATTTTGTTATAAACTTGGGATTTTAGTACCGGTACATGATCGATCAAGTTTCTTAACGAAAGCGAATGATTCTTTTGAAACCGTAAAAAAGCTTGAGTTGAGATGGTTAGTGATGGGGGTTTTGGAAAAAGTGTGTAGTGTAGAATAGCTCTGGAAAAGTAAAAGACTGAGGACTGCAAACTCGGGTTATGTGAGAACATTAATTACTAGACTTTCAAAATGTAGGCAACTCATATGTCATTTTCAACTTTGACTGATTAATACAGTTTCAAATTTTAATTTAGTGTCTAGAAAAGTTGAAAGTAATGAGAGCATGAGTAATTTGTATTTTTGACATGTTATGTCATAGTCTACTTTTGATATCTTAAGGCATAGTCATACTAGAAAAAAAGGTAGTATATAATAAAAAAGTTAACAAAAGTGGTGGTCACTAGAACCAAAAGTTCATAACACTATAACTCTTTACATCAACTCAAAACTTTTTAAAATTAGTAGTTTAGTTAAACAATTTGTTGGGAGTAGACTGGAAACACATTAAAAGCTTAATTCATATTGTGGTCAAATTGTTTTATAATCTTTTTGGAGCTATGTAAATATTAAGGAGTATGGAAAATGATAGTAGCTTTTATTAGGAAGGAATCCTAAAAGGATCTATAGGAGTAAGGACATTTGAACTGACCGGCGGACAAAATGAATACACTATAATTGTCACTCATTAAGGATAACCGATTTTGTTAAAAATTACTCTCTCGCCATTAATAAATTATTGACAATAATAAAATTTATTGGAGACAAAATCACAGCTTAATAAAAGTATGACAACTATAGTTTTCAACAACTCAAATAAATATTCCTCCACTAAATTCATTTTTATTACTTCATATGAAAAGTGAACAATTAATTTGAGATATCTCCAAAAGAAATGGACCATTATTTTGACGGAGGAAATATATTTGTTGCATACGCACGTACTCAAAAACAATCTTGCACACGGATCGTAGCTAACGATAATACAATGCGAGCAAGCTATTAGGAATCTTTTGTGTGGAAAACGACTAATGCTACAAATACAATGTGTCGGAAATTATTCGCCAAACTTTGGTCGAAACTAGATAACACCGCCGCTAGGCGGGTATTTTAATTTAGTATATATATATATATATATATATATATATATATATATATATATATATATATATATATATATATATATATATATATATATATCCGTAAATGAATAAAAAGATTTTTTTAAATCTTCGAAATTCCAAAAAATTCCACAAGATCGGGTATGTTGGTGTATAAAACTTTTGTGAAATTTTGTTTATAATTTTGAGTTTTGATACGCTTTTTAATGCACAAAAACTAATTTTGATGTGTAAAAATTTTGATGCACAAATTTTAAACTTGTTTTACTTAGATATAATGTTATTTTGATGAAAAAAGTCCAAAGAAGTTGTGAAAAACCAATTTTGATGCACAAAAAGGATTTAATGTGCAAACGATTTTTCATAATTTTTTCTTAAAAAATATCCAATTTAGAAAAACGCTTCCACAACTTTTTCATGCACTATCAATTTCTTCTCAAAATCATTCTGGAAATGATCTATTATGTATATATATATATATATATATATATATATATATATATATACATATATATATATATATATATATATATATATATATATATATACATATAGGTTTTCGAGGGATATATGTGCAATACCTACCTTTATTGTGAATATCTCCTGCCAAGAAAAATAAGTTCCAAAAGCATGGTAGGAGTTTATGGTAATAAAATCAAGACGCCTTTCTAATATGTATGAAAAAGTTGCTAAGTTTGGTTCTTCCATATTTTATGCACTAAGTTTTATTATTAATTTTAGTCAAATTTTCATTTAGTGCATAAAGAAAAGCTTTAAAGCTCCAAATTTAAAACCTTTTCACAACTGTTAATTCCAACATCATCTATTTTGTAGAAAATTTTGCAAAACATTTGTATCTTTAAAGACTTTATTTTCTTCTCACAACAAAATCTTTCGCTTCAAATTTTGTACAAAACCAATTACCGACATAAACTTTCGCCAGGAAAACAGAAGCATGGGATTTTAGAAATGGTTCAATCTTATGCATTGCATGAATTAATTTGTCTATCTATGTAATACATCTACATGAGTCTTATTGAATATTGATTAATCCCCGCACAAAATGACGGTTTATAGCGGGAATAATTATACTTATGAACTTGTGTTTTGATAAACCTTAATGCAACAATTACGGTTTGTATATTTGTGCTTGACCTAATTATTTGAAAACTATTGAATAAAAAGACTCAGATTTTGTAACAAGTCTCAATTATTGTCTCCAAAGTGTTTATATGTAATTTTATATTTAAGAGATTTTAAGTGAACGCTTAAACCGTGTATTTATTTCAAAGTTTCCATAAGTTAATTATTTTAAGTAAGAGGTGCGTTGAGAAATCCACATTACTCATTTAGTCATTTGTAAAAAAATTTAAGTTTTCAAGATTAGTTAAATTTGTTTTAGAGTTAGTAGAGATAGGTATTTTAATCAAACATTTCAACTAACCTCTAATAATGTATGGAGTTTCATGCTTCGTAGCATTTTGTATGTATCATTATAGCACACTTTTTCTTAGGTATTTAATATGTAGCTGCGAATTTAATTTTTTGTCAATTTGTCGATGTTAGGTCACTAGTTTTACAACACAAGCTTATAGAGAAAGAGATGAAGGCGGATGAACAAGCTAAACACACACACACATGCGTATAATATGAAACCGGTTATGCAAAGGAGTGAATGAGAGAATAACTTGAACAACCAACCCTCAAATGAGGGTTTACAGTTTATAGGCAAGGAGCTAGGCAACACTCCCTCCTTCCTATTCCTTATTTGGCTTGGACAAGCTTATGGGCCTTCTACATAAGCTTGACCTTAAACAAACATAAAGGCTATAATAAAGCTACCTATATATGAAATATAAATACTTGAAATATCGCTTAGGAGTGATTCCAACAATCTCCCTCAAGTATATGAATGTAAACGGTGAAGGCGTTGATGTAATAGTAGTGTGACGCCTCCGACATTCTTCTTTCACTAGGGTCACTAGTTTTACAACACAAGCTTATAGAGAAAGAGATGGCGGATGAACAAGCTAAACACACACACATGATAATATGAAACCGTTATGCAAAGGAGTGAATGAGAGAATAATTGAACAACCAACCTCAAATGAGGGTTTACAATAGTTATATAGGCAAGGAGCTAGGCAACACTCTCCTTCCCTATTCCTTATGAGCTGGATCAAGCTTATGGCCTTACATAAGCTTGACCTTAAACAAAACATAAAGGCCATAATAAAGCTACCTATTACATATGAAATATAAATACTTGAAATACTGTTTAGGAGTGATTCCAACAATCTCCCTCAAGTATATATGAATGTAAACGTGAAGGCTGATGTAATAGTAGTCAGTGACGCCTTCCGACATTCTTCTTTCTTGTGAGAGGAATTGTTTTGATTTGAACAATCTCCCAGGTAGAGAGATCGCTATCTTTGAGCAGTTATGCTTGACGCATCTTTAACTTTGTTCTTTGATCATTGTTCTTTGTGGTGAAAGTGATAGTATGTTGTTGTTCCACCGGGCCGTCAGTCCGCTTTTGGCCGGTGTCTCCACGCATTCTTCAACATGCTCACACGCTTTGACGCTGGAAATCAATACTTATGAAGTTCGTAAGTCTTTAACTTTGTAGATTCTTTGATTGATGAAGAATCATTCATCTGTTGTGTTGCATTCAATAGAACTCTAGTGATGATGTTGGCGTGAGCATGAGAAGAATCAAGACGATCATCCCGCCCGAGCTTCCATAAGAAGAAACATTTCAAACGGTTAGTAATAAGCGGTTTCGCACTTACAAGTTTGAACTTCGAGTGTTAAAGATAGTGTGAAAACACAACTCTAATTTTTACAAAGACCGCTCTCGAACCTGAGTCCCACAAGTGAGATAACGCGATGTATCAAGTACATCTATAGTCGTATGAGTCGAGGTACACCGAGCATCACCTCACGATCAGACCGCTGAGACACACTCCGCGTAATCCACGGGAGTTACCGCGACTACCGCCGTGGCTGATGATGACCGCAGAGTTTCCATTCAATCACCGAGGATCTGATGAACCTCTCATAAATGTTCTCGATGGATTGCTAAGATCTCGTGAAGGACTCGATATGAACCATCAATCATCAAGATCTTATTTGTTGATCAACAAGTGATTAAATGTCAAGGTTCCTAAGAGATCTTTGATGAATCTGGCTCTAGACTCAATAGTGCTGCTTGTTTTCTGAAAGGAGACTGGGAGGGTCTCTTCAATACCAACGATCTCAAGAGAAAGCCAATAGTTTATGTAGGGCCCCGTGAGAATGAAACAATTTTCGCTGAGAGAAACTCGAGTGGCTAAGAAGGTTTAGTGCATGCGCCATCGTCCATGACGCTTTTAATTCAATACCAAAGGTCACTGTGACAACAAAGAGTATATGAATTGAACCTTATTGTCACTCTGTTGAATAACTGGAGGGCTATTTCTTTTCACCCTTTACTTTACATTTTTTTGATTCTTCAACCTTCTTTCTCCGATTCTCATTTCTCCTTTTTATAATCATTCCTAAGGACTTCTAACACTAACTAATGGTAGTGTCCTGGGTAGATCCTCTGCTCGGGCGGATCATAGGACTGTTATTCCTAACCTTAGTCACCTTATAACCCATGACTATCCTATGTTTGCCATTATAACCACCGAAGTTAAAATATCTCTCAAAGGGTTTGTAAATGAAAACATGTTTGAACCACAGAGATAAGTTTTGCATAAATACTCCTCCACATGTGCTTAATAGTTTTAATGGTTAAATGCACGGTGAGGAAAGAGCGCGACTTTATGAATTGATCCACTAAAGATAGACAATCTCCATGCAGACACGGTTACGTTGAATAGTTAAAGAGTTACATTGTCGCTTTAGGTGACAACTACTCACACTACCTTGAAGGTGTAGACAAACCTCGAAAGGTCATTACACCGTAGTTCATGTCTATCAAGAGCTTCTCGAATGGTACCTTCTACTAAGACGAGTCCTTTATAGACACGCTTACATCACTAGCTAACTAGCTTGAAATTATTACCCGCCCAGAAGTCTTTTCGAGTTATAGATGCTTAGTACCGCCAATTCGTTGGTTAAGTCCGAGGTACATGATTCATTTGCATTCAAAGACAACATATGTCTTATCACACAATTTTCTCCCTCAAAAATGGCATATAAGATGTTATTTTGAAACATTTGAGAATAAATATGACCATTTTGAGGTTGCGGGAAGAGTGACCACCGTGAACAATTTGTGAAAAGTTTTAATCAAATACTTCAACTAGTGATAACGCTGAGATTTTGAAATCATATGGGAAGTACTTGTCTTTTGAGCAAAACCTTGAAAAATGAAAGGTTTGATAGGTTTACTCAAAATAAGAAGCTGCCTTTTATAAGGATTGTATAATCGAGGCGCATTACGTGGTCCTTTCTTGACCATTACGGGTTGTACATCGTTATGCACAAGCCATCCATATATATATAATCATACATCCAAAATCATATGAAGGAAACAATTCTAGGGTAAGTGCAGTGATGTTCCCGAGGAGTGCATGGTTGAAAGCCGTGATGTTTATCCTGGTCACCAACATAGCTCTGCCCGAATCGATCCTTCTCAACCGCTCATCAATCATGATCCTTCTCACATCCTTCTATCTCGAGTTCCAGCTTAGATTCCCAACCTTCGCCGATATCCTTCAATCAGACGCCAATCCATCCCTAACCATCTTCAAGGTATGATCCCGAATTTATGGAGCTCACTACACGCCATTAAGCGCTTCAAGTTCACCGCGGTAAACAACAAAGGTTTGTCAATGAAAGTAAGTTTGAGTTGGTTGATGTCGAAGATCAAGTCGTGGTGGAGAAGTTTACACGCTTCGATATGATTCAACAAACCATCCGGATATCTTCGACACGTCTTTGATCACAATGCGCCTAATGAAGATGAGAACCGACTTGATAAATTCACGTTGAATTTCGGAGAATTGTCTCATACGCACCAGCTTTGGCGGTACATGTCTTCGGCGTCGTTGAGTGACAAGTTCTCAAAGTCACCGAGAATTCATAGTCTTGTTCATCTTGTCGCTTGACTATGATATTCTTCAAGAATGTGTAGTCCCATTTAGACTTAAGATCAATGTGTTTGATGGCCACGATGTTCTTCTTTGAGCAATACACTTCATGTTGAGACTTCAACCGTGCGTACCGTAGTAGATTCTTCGCTCGTGCCAATGATGAATCCATACAATGCATCTTGTCGAGTTGCACTTTGTCGTAAAAACAAGTGATTTGCACGCTCCTCGATAGCTATGCAGCTGAGTAGGTAGGCCGGGAATGGAAGAGTTAATGATGTAGCGTATTTTCTTGAACCATCGCCACCATGGAGAAGAAATTCAGTGTCCGTGTTGAAGAAATATCCAAGGAACTTGGTTCATCCGTCAGCCGATTGTTGGTAGAGGTTTGGTCCAACAAGGTAGTATGGAGGGTTGTTCCGCTTAGTGAAGTCGATGTTTGCTGGTCGAGCCAATCCATGTTGTTATACGGCTCGAGCAATGTTTTCAAGGTGATATTCAACCTCGATTGCACTTTCCGAGTGCTTTTTCAATGTATGAATGCGCTATTCTTGATGCGCTTCAACTCGGATTTCGCCATCTTCTTCACACGGAATCTTTCTTGCAAGATTTTGCATGCTCCAAGGTACTACCGCTCACCAATTCTTGACCTTCTGTGTAGAGGTCGTTAACAAGTAGAAACCATTCAAATTCGCGGTTGTATCATTATCTAGCCATGATACGACATCAGTCGAGTCGCCTTTTTTCTTGCTTTAGAAGGCCTTGATTATGATCGGGTTTCTTCACTTGTTCGGGAGAGGAGGTTGTTGTTGGGGCTCAGGACCTTCTTTCATCGCCACCACCAGATACTCAAAGTGATCACCGCTCGAGTCAAGGGTGGTAACTCGAATCGTCCCGAGGTTTATCGCTGGAAGACCCATGTGATGGAGACTTATGTTGAGTTAAGTTCGATGTGGAGGAGGGCATAGATGTAGATGATTGGGATCGCTTCGGACGCTTAGCAGAGTCCTTATCCTTATCATTGTCATCTCTTGGTCTTTTGGGTTGAGCGGTCGACTTTGCATGATGATCCGAGTTGATAGTCAAGTAGAATTTAAAATTTAGCTTCATCAGTAAACGCCCGCATCTCTTTGACATTTGCATCACTAGTTTAGCAATTAACCAGATTCGGAGAGATCACCTTTTTGCCATTGTATGTTTGACCAATGCTACGATGTTAGGTGTAGTTGTCTGAAAATACTTCTTTTGTCACATGGGACAAAGGTCGAGAAGAAACTTGTGGTTTGTTCTCTTGCTGACTTTCCAGCCTTTTGGACTTTTGAACGATATCCAAGGTACTTTGAGTGTAACCTTCAATCATTTCATTTAGTTCCCGACGATGACTTCTCATGAATTCTCGAATAGCTTTCCTATCTTCCGCATCTCGTCATTCTCATCATGTAAGTATCGCATTTGTTCAAGATACCAATTAAGTTTTCATGTCCTCTTTCTAACTTGTTTGACTTTCACAATTTTTGTGTGTTTGAGAAATCCAAGACTTTGGTGGTTTCTTCACGATTTGGATGATGATCCGTTGACTTAGTTGATGGTGGTGGTGATGAATGAGATGAAGAGTCCATGATGAGGAGACTTGAGGAGACTTCATGTCCTTAGGAGTATCCGAGGTTTTCCTTTGAGTGAGTTGACTCGTCGAGAAGAAACTTTGTATAATCATCCTCGCCATCGTAGACTTTTCTTTCTCGGGCCCGCTTCTCAAAATCATACTCAATAGTGTCTTCAGCGGTTGTTGTTGCGTAAGTTGGTGGCACCGCATCCTTATCGGGTTGATTAACCGCATCAGATCCGGAGAGGAGCGCAAAGACCACTTGATCCTCCGTGGCCACCCATTTGATCTTTAGCAAAATCACGCCTTTTGAATGTGCTCTGACGTTAGAAACTTTTTCCGTATGATTTATCCAATTGCTCTTCTTCATCTTCGTAGCTCTCATCATAAGGTACAATAGCGGAGTCTCCCTTTTCTTGACAAATTGGAGGACTTGGAGGTTTTGTCACCGAGTCGTGTTTCACAGGCCAGAGTAATGAACCTTCATCCGTCTCAAGATCTCGTAGCTCTCATCCCTAAGTTGTCTTTGAGGTTCAAGTGTGATAGGTTCGGCTTCCTTTACGGAACAATCCTTATAGAAGGAGCTTTCCTTTAGGAACCTTCCTTTGACTCACGTAACTTGTTGTGCTTCTCTGCACTTCCTCTTCTCGGGTTCTCGATGTGTTCCAAGATTTTTCGTCAAGATGACCAACTTTGCCTTGTCTAACTCGCTTCCAGATATCTTTGGTACGCTTCGAGCTTCGACATCTTCGCTAGAAGGAAACGGCAATACAAGACCTTGTTTCTTTGTGGACGCTTCCTTGATTCTAACAAATGAGAATGGGTTCCACAACATATCGTCGATTATTCGGGTCATTGAGCCTCTTGGAATGTCAGGTGAAGTCCAAGTGCTCGGATCAACATGGTATATCCGATGTAGGAATCTTTGAGCCAAGTTTGTTGAGAAATGACATCATGTCATCCCAAATCGTAGCTTCAATGGCGATGTGTTTCATGTTGACAAATGCCCAAAATATTTGCGCTCTATGAGCTTAGGATGCCCAGCCGCTTATCACGACCGTAAACAGACTTGGTGATGATCATGCAGAGTGTCTCCATGGTTGAGGAATACTCTTAAGCTCTACGTGAGAGTGCTTGGTGATTACTCCGTAGCCTCATCATAACCGATGTTGATTAAGAATGGAGAGTTAACTTCAAGAGTGTGGCAAAGTTTGGTTGGATTGACTTGTGAATAAGGAGCAGCTTAAACTGCAGTGTAATAGTGACTTGTTTGTGGTTTAGAGTCATCGTCACGCAATCCTTCCTTGACCCTTTCCATAGTATTCCGTAATCTGTGGATGTAGATCTCGTGAATGGTTGCAGAGAGAAGTTACATCTCGATATGGGTGAGTCTCGTAATATCGATAGCAATGAGACATGAAGATTCGTAGCATGTGAGAGTGTCAAGTCAACTCGAGATTATTCTTTCCAATCTTCATTGGGTAGCCATTAGGGTAGATGTCAAGAATGGAGAGAACATTTGTGCATCCATGTTTGGTTGAAAGACCATGTCGTGATCCGAAATAATAAGCAAAAGAACCAACATATCGAAGACATAATGTTAGTCAATGTAAGGTCTTATTGTCTAGTTATTTAATGTACAACGTCAATGATTGTTACAAGTCCTAAGTCACTTGTATGTCCAATAGTCAATGACCGTGGAATGTTTCGTGAGTTAGTTAACTTTAAGTTTTAAAGTTTGTGTTATCACTTATTGTTCACAACATATCAAACGCTTTGGTTTATTAGTGACATTATTGATTCAGACGCGATAAGTTTATTAACAAGTTTTGTACACGTAACAATTCATAATGAAGGTCAAAGATGGCTTTAGGATTGACAAAGTTACGCGAACGATGCGACATATTCGTGAAGGAAGCTTATGCGTAGATCCTTTCACGCGTAAGAAATGTTACGTGAGGAAAAAGGGACCCACGCGAGAGCTTACGCCAGAGCGTGATAAGAACCTTACGCAAGGCTTACCCGTAAGAGTAGACCTTATGCAGAGGTCATCGCACGCATATCCTTCACGTGATACGCAGAGTCCCATTGTAGAACCCACGCTGTAATAGTTGCGTGAGGTTTTATTTTACGATAACATGACTACGCGTAGGGTAATCCTGCGCAGGAGTCTTATGACCTTGATTCGAAAGTGTTTAAGCGTAGCAAAGCACGAAATAAATTTATCAACTCATCAATGTTCACACAAACAACAATTTATCATGATAACAACATCCTAGTTCATGTTTAACGTTATGTGAGAACTCATACGCCGTAGTCTAAACCCTAGTCTTACGCAGATGAAATCTAGCCATGGAATGTTCACCGTATTGATTCGTAGCTCTAGTGTTGATAGCTACGTCAAGTTACAACATCCAAAACGTGAATAAAAAATACCCAAACGTTATGAACCTTAAACCCTATTTTCGAATCGACAATCAATTTGAGTTTCGTGGTTTTCAACAATGGAAATGATCAATTCAAAGCCTTATGACCATATCCCAACATTCATTTTTACCAAAAGACTTCTCATTTAGAAAAACCCAATTGGCCATATGAACCCTAGTTTTCAAAATTCATCAATTTGAGTTTTCGTGGATTTTGATGGTAAAAATGTTATCCTTGATGCTTAAGAAACGGTTTGAGACCATCCATTTTACCACAAACATAAACACAATGATTGTGTGTTCATACGCTTATGCGTAGAGCACATAATCACGCCGTAAAATTGTTTTAATGAGGATTTGAATGAAATAAAAAACCTTTGCTTATAAACATGTTTTACACAAGAAACTACTTACAAAATGAAGATCAAAAGCACGATTTCTTGAGTGATTGTTAGGCGAGGATCTTTTGATTTTAAGAAAACGAATGAGTGAAAGAGTTAGTGGAGTTTTTATTAAAATAGACTTTACCATTTTGACGCTTTGGTCCCTCCACCATATCTTTTTCAAACAAAGCCATTTAACATCCATTTTGGTTACCACACAAAGATTATTTGAGAAAGAATCATGACACTCCCCTCGGCTTGATAAAATTAAACGTTTAAGAGTTTTAGTCCGAGAGTGTCATTGAGCCAAAGTCCACCATCATTTGTATAACGAAACAACCGAGATAAGATAACATGCAAGTACACTTATGATTTGAAACGGTTGTTTAAAATTTTCTCCCTCCACACTTGATCGGAAAATACTGATAGATGCAAGTGTTGACGGAAGAAATGTACTGCCATGAAAGAAAATAGATGAGGAGAATATTTTGTTGTTTTATCTGTTTTATATTTTGTATTTTGTTTTTGAAAGATTTTATTTATTTACAAGAGATGTTTTGGTGTTTGATGTGTTTTAAGATGCTTAGGAGGTCATCCAATTCCTCTTGAGTCAAACACCTCATACCAACCGTGGACCAACTCATTAAACCTAGCGAGGCAAGGCTTTTGAGAAGATCCGCCAATTGGTATTCGCACCACAAAGTATAATTCAACTGCACTGCTCCACATGGTCCTTGATGAAATGATAGATCGATGTGCTTTGATTTCGAGTGCTTAACCGAGTTGACGAGATTGCAATGGCACTGATTGTCGCAAAGACATCGGGATTCTCACAAATACGTAACCATAGTCTTTGAGTTGTGTTCTCATCCAAATGACTTGAGCACAACATGCGGACATGGCTACATTCCGCCGCCGATGATGCAACGTATGTACCCTGCTTTTAGATTAAGACACCGCTTATCACCGAAATTGTAGAGCCTCAAGTACTTTTCTTGAGTCTAAGCATCCTCGCGTGATCGTCCTCAAAAGCTATTAGTTCAAAACCGAATCCTTCGGATACGGATCCCCAAATTAATGGTTCCCTTGATGTATCGGAGGATTCTTTTAGCCTCGAGAAGGGTTTCAGTTGACGCGATCGATAACGGAGCATAGATAAACAAAGACAATATCGTGTCTCTAGTGTTAGATACATGAGAGACCCAATATCGGTATTTGGTAGGTCAACCAATTTCCCATGTAAATCCGTCAATTTCTTGGTATGAGCCATTGGTGTGGCATAAGTATCACATGTAATCATTCCAAATTTGTTTAATTCAAGGAATATTTGATCGACTTAAAAATACCACGGGTGATTGATGAACTTTGTACCCAAGAAAGAACGAAGTTCACCCATCATGGACATTTCAAAATTTTTCTTCATTAGTTTTGCAAAAGCGATTGAAAACTTTTATGTTGACCCAAAATGATGTCATCCACGTAAATTTGAACAATTAAGATGTGTGCCCGTGATATTGTATAAAAAAAGAGTTGGTCAACCGAGCCTTTGGTGAAATTATTGGCAATGAGGAAGATGATAACTTATCGCACTCATGCCCGAGGGGCTTGTTTGAGACCATAGGGCTTTGTTCGTTTGTAAACATGGTTCGGGAACTCAGATCAACGAATCCATCCGTTGGTGACATAGACCGCTTTGTTCCCATTGAGAAACGCCGCTGACATCCATCCGATAGACCGTCATGTTCATATGAGCGCGAACGCGAAATATCCGACAAATTTCAAGACGAGCAATCGAGCAAAAGATTCTTCAAAGTCTATCCTTCTTCCCGATTTATAACCCTTAGCAACTAGACGTGACTTGTTTCGATGACGCTTCCTCAAGATCCAATTTGTTTTTCCAAATCCATTTTAGACCGATGACGAGACTTGTTGGTCTTTCAACCGCTCCATACTTCAAGACGCTTGAATTGGTTGAGTTCTTCTTGCATGGATTCAACCATTGTCTTTTGTCATTGCATCCTTAATGTTTTAGGTTCGATTGGCAGATGCGAAAGCATAAATGCAAAGTTCACTATCCGAGCGAAGACGTTGTCTCGTGAACGACCGTTGATTCTGCCCAATAATATTAGCCGAGGATGGTCTTTAGTCCATCTATGTGTAGAGGTTGATGTTGATATACATGTGCGATTCGAGGATTCAAATGGTTTGTTGAAGATTCCGCAACATCCGTGCGCCAGCCTCATTGGCAAACGGGTTGAAGAACGATTTGATCAAAATCAGAGGGGTACTTCATCTGAATATCATCACCGTTCATCATTGTTGGAAGCGTGTTCAATCGTTGTGTTGAGTCAATTGGTGTAGGTGCATCTTCACGAGTTGTTGTAGCAGGTGTATCAAGTATAGGAATATTATCGTGTCAAGCAGTGGAAACAGGATACACTGTGAGCACGTTCATCAATGTCGCCACGAGCAGGAGCAAATAACCTTCCATTTGTTGACGAGTTAGGAGGGCTTCATTTGATGATGGGGGTTGAGGAAGTTTAAACGTTTGTCCGGGTTCTAAGTCGTTATACTGTAAGCCATCTCCGCGAGTTCATCGAATGAGCATGAATCGCTTCCATTACCTCCTTAGTTCGACGATTCCGATTCGAAACCTTTAGAATTGTCACAAGATCCAATAAATACCCAATATCGCTTTGCTTTGAGCTTTCCAAAGTCATCACGATCATTATTCGATAGCAAAGGGATCCAAATACATGAAAGTGTTTGAGGTTCGGTTTATGGTTGCGACAAGCTCAAAAGGTGTTTTGTTGTGGCGTTTGTGATCATAGAACGGTTTTGAGTATAGCATGCAAGTGGATACAAACGCCCATAAGTAATCGAAAGTTTAGCATTGATTAACATTGTTCTGCGCCCACTAACGCTCGGTTTCGCCTTTCAACAACTCCGCTTTCTGTGTGTCCGTGCATAGATGTTTGATGCTGAATTCTACTTTCTCATAAAATTCACGGAGGGTTTTGTTAACAAATTCGGCCTTTGTCCGTTTGATTCGACGGTATGGAGTCAACCCGTATCTTTGTGAGAAAGGTGATGATCATTTGTGGAGCTTGGTCTTGCTACGAAGAAAGTAGACCCAAGTCCATCGTAGTCATCAACAATTACTAAGATGTGCTTATTGATCGCTTGCATCACCGATCGGGCCACACAAATCCATGGAAGAAGATGAAGCACATGTCGAGAGTCGTTCCACCTTTGAAGGAAAATGAGCACAGTGCTTTTCCCTTGTTCACAGTGACAAAGGTAATCTTTGAATACCGGAATTGCGGGAGTCCTTCAACTAGTTTGTGTCGAGCAAGGTTGGTGATGGTTTGAAAGTTATATATATATATATATATATATATATATATATATATATGTAGCGTTCAATGCAAAACCAATATTATATACAGAACTTTACAGAACCATATAAACCAATCGAGCCATTAGATAAGTTTGATCAAAGGTTGAGATTGAAAGTGCCAAAACGTAATTAAACAAAAGATAAAGGTTTTAATGTAATTAATAAAAGGACAATTTAGATATTTTATATCCTTATAAAGCATCCATATCTCTGAGATATCACATATTTTCTCTCTTGGTTCGGATCAACACAAATCATAAAAAAGCTCTATACGCCTCTCTCTTCTTCTAGATCGGCCAAGAAAATAAAATAAGCATCATCAATCTCTTTGGATCTAGCAAGCATCAATGATTGAAATAAAATATAGTCTCCTCTCACCACATCCACCATCGTGAGGTAACAATCATTAAACATACATCATCGTCTTCCTCATCGCCGGCGGTGGCGGATCCGATCGATATCATATCACTTTGCCTTTATAAATGATCGGTAATGATAGTCGTAAACCAAATATAAATACTCACTTTAGTTTTAGCTTTTAGTATAATTTTTGGTTTATACATCTACCAACCAGTTTATGAGATTTACAAGCATATTGTTGCAATTATAAAAATTGAGATAGAAAAAGGGCACAAACATGCGAGACAAATTTGTATACCAGAGTAGTGGTTTTCTTTATTAGTTTGATTTTGTTTGGAGGGTTACTTTGTATCTAATTTTCTTGAAAAATTTCAATTTTAATATATTGATTTGGGCTGCTATGCTATAATCTGATTATGTTTTGATTTATGGCGTGATGTTGTTGTATGGTTTAAATATATATCGATTTTGTTACGCAACTCTTCACCATTATTTTTATCCTATGGAAAAAATGTCGTGTTTCGTTTGGGTGTATTGGAGTATTTGGTTTGGGTTTATTGTAGTTGCTAGTTATTAGGTATTAAACAACGAAACATGTATGCACATATGTGTTTTAAGGTTTATATAAAATCAAAAAAATATGTATGTGTACATATTTTAATTTTTGCATATGTTGTTTGCTCATTCTTTATAATAAAAAAAAAAATAATTGTTTGTAATTTCAGGTATCGAAAAGACACAAGTGTTCGATCATGATAAAGATGTCAAGACATAAGTGTAGAATGAGATACAAAGCGTGCACATATGTTTTGGAAGAGTGCACATGTTTTGGAAGAGTGCACATGTTCTTGAAAGAGTGCATACATGTTTTTGAATGATGTGATTTGTATTTTATTTGAATTTCATTTGATATCAAACTTGTATACTATCATTTTGGTTGTTTATTAATTTAGATGTTACATGTATATGTTTATATTTTTGTTATAAATTTCAAGATGAAATAATGTATACTAGAAATGTATGTGTAATTACCGTTTTAAGCAAAACAAGTGTAATGTCTAAACAATTGTACTTAAAAAGACATATGTAGATTTAAAATATTAAAAAACATACATGCACCTCATTTTATAAGAAAAACATGTATGGTGGAAAATAAAAATAAAAAATGAAAAAAAATCAGAAAATTTAGGGACCTAAAATAGCGTTTTTATTTAAAAATTCAAAAAAGATAAAAATGTTTTACCATTATACCCTTTTGAATTAAATAAAAAGATTTAATAATACTAAATTCTCATTGGTCAAAGTGGTTACGTAAAGTTACGTACAAAAATTGATTACGCATTGAGCGTGACCCTATATACATATATATATATATATATATATATATATATATATATATATATATATATATATATATATATATATATATATATATATATATATATATATATATATATATATATATATATAAACTTACCACGGATAGGTATTTTGCCCTATACTTAGATAATCTCAAATATAGTGCTCCTTGTTATTTCCAATAACATAGCAGGTTCGTCCAATTCCGATAGGCCTATCCACAATATTTGCGCTCCTCCCGATGATTAGTGGTCCATGATGTTGGGGACTTTTGGCAAAAACAACTTAGGCATGCAATAATACTGATCAAGCGTCCATTTGCAAATAATTGTCCATAATAAAGCATTTTAGCATGTAGTAAGCGGTAGCATGTATCTCCCCAAAGAGTTTATAAAGCAGTTAAACAAAAGTTGGGGCTATGAAACTCCATTATGTGTCAGCAGTGGAGTGTAACGATATAATGCATGTCAACAATAGAGTATGGCAACATCAAGATCTTTATCGATCACCTACGAAAGCATAGTATTCACGTTTTAGTAAGTGTACGATATAAGTGTACAAGTATATGTAGTTTGTTGGCTTTCAATTTGATGTTGTACATGAATCCTTAAGTTAAAGTATCCCTTAAGTGTTGTTTGGCCTATAGCCCTTTTATAAATAATCTCGTACCATTGTTAATCTCTACACCCAACTCTTCCAAGAGTCCTCTTAGCCAAATAGCTTCCTTCACAGCCTCCGTAAGGGCCATATACTCCACCTCCGTAGTTGAAAGAGCCACCGCGTGTTGTAGCGTTGCCTTCAAAACACAACACATCCACATACTAAAAATGCGTAACGGTGATAGACCTACCTTTATCCGGATCCTTAGCGTGATGCAGATCAACAAAACTGTTTCGTCCCATGGTTGCCACGATTTGTCCCACACCAAACCCGCGTTTGTAGTGCCACGCAAATATTTTAGAATCCACTTCTTGCTTCCATTGCTTTTACGGATTAGCCAAATATCCGCTAACTACACTTACCGCATATACGCTATATCGGCCTCGTGCACCATCAAGTACATTATGCTCCCAACCGCATTTGCATACGGCACCTTACTCATTCTTTCAACATCACAATCCTAACGGGCAATCCTTCAGCGATAGCTTGAAGTGCCCACCAATAGCATCTTAGCGATTTCCATTGTCTATTCTAAAATTATTTAAAATCTTAGAAACATACCTGGATTGCGACACCCTCAGAATCTTGCGACTCCGATCCCAGATGATCTTCATACCAAGAATATTCTTTGCTTCCCCGAGCTCTTTCATGTCGAACTCCTTTTTAAGCAAAGACTTGATAGACCCAATCTCAGCCTTGCTTTTACAAGCAATCATCATATCATCTACATATAACAATAGATTGATATACTCACACGGTGCATAACTCTGTAATATATCGCATTTGTACTCATCGAACCTCTATGCCATTGCCTAGGTGTTGCTTGAACTATAAAGGTTTCTTTAACAAACATACCTTGTTACCTTGTTCATATCCGGTGGTTGCCTCATGTGAATCACTTCTTCAAGATTTCCATGTAAAATGCCGTCTTTACATCAAAATTGCTCGACTCATAATCTCTACGCGGTCGATGCAAGTATAACCCGGATAGATGTGTGTGAACTACGGAGAAAATACTTCATTGTAGTCAATACACGACCTTTGTGTGAATCCTCGAGCCACCAACCTCGCCTTGTACCTAGGCTTTTGAAC
This sequence comes from Chrysanthemum lavandulifolium, assembly GCA_022545495.1. Taxonomy (NCBI): domain Eukaryota; kingdom Viridiplantae; phylum Streptophyta; class Magnoliopsida; order Asterales; family Asteraceae; genus Chrysanthemum; species Chrysanthemum lavandulifolium. The sequence goes on along the minus strand of CM040240.1, from coordinate 14,866,458 downwards.
ACCTTCAATCCCTTTTTTAATCTTGTATAGCCATTTACGACTCACGGCTTTTGCCCGGTGGATGATCTACCAACTCCTAGGTCTTATTCTTCTCGAGAGTCCATCTCTTCATCCATAGCACCTTTCCACTTAGAACTATCTTCTGACAAGCGCCTCTGGTATGTCAATGGTTCATGAGTATCTTCTTCCTCTGCTTGCGACAAGCGCGTAAGCAACCGTACTCTCATCTCGAAACCTCAAAGGTTTCGTTCTTGTCCTTAGCTCTATCCGAACCAAGCGATAATATCACGAGATCCGATTATCGATCGGTCTCTTGATCATCTCCATCTTCATCATTGTTATCTTCATGATCTTCTCGATCTTCTTAACCATTTTCGATCTTCCTCAAGCGTATGATTATTTAACCTTTGGTTCCACCACACTTTGTAATTCCTCAACAAACTTATCGGTGCACGCGAATTCTTCAGCGTGTCTTTGTACATGACACTTTCATTGAAGACCACGTTCTGCTAGTGACTATTTTAGGTGATTCATTATCAAGCCTATATAGCATGCCCATTCACACCCTCGGTATACCCCAAAGAAAGCATTTTACCACTCTCGGCAGGCTTACCTTGTTTAACGTGTGAATATGCGACACATCCGAAAATCCTTAACATCCCATAATCACTTGGATGTCCCAACCACATCTCCACGGGTGTCTTTTTCTCAATCGCTGTCGATGGTGACTTATTTATGAGATATGCAACCATCAATGCCGCTTCCGCCCAGAAGGTCTTGGGCATGCCAGACTGAATTAATAAACAGCGTACTTATCCATGAAAGTTTTATTCATCCGTTTTGCTAACCCATTCTGCTGCGATGTCCCAGCAACTGTCAAATGTTTAGCAATCCCACTCTCAGTGCATAGCTGATCAAAATCCCAGTTACAGAACTCAAGACCATTATCTGTCCTAAGCTTCTTAACCATCCTCGATCGATTCTCTACTAATTGCTTCCTCTGTGAACTTTCCAAATGCTTGTGTTTGAACACGAGAATATAAACCCATACCTCTGGAATAATCATCAACGATAGATAAAATACCTCTTACCTCTAATGATTCCACATGACGGACCCCATAAGTCTGAATGAACATAGTCTATCACTCCATGAGTAGTGTGCCTTCCTACACCAAATCTGACTCGGTGCGACTTTCCCAGAACACAATTCTCACAAAAATCAACTTACCTAGACTTTTCTTTCCAAACAGCTCCTGCTTTTCCAGCACCGGTAGTCCCGCCTCACTGATATGTCCCAGTCTTTTATGCCAAACCTACACAAGACTGTCTTTTTATTCAACACTAGCATTAAGCTCACCTTTCCTTTGCATGGCTATCAAAGTATCATGACTATCCTTTGGGTTCCAAATAAAATAACCACAGACCATTAATCACCTAGATTTTGCCATTGCAATTTTATGGTATATCCCTCTTTTCAAGAGTACCCAGTGATATCAAGTTTCTTTTCAATTCGAGAATATACGACATTGTGTAACACAAAACTTGACCCATCTTTCAGTTGTACCCTTACCTTGCCAATACCTCTGATTTTGCACTCCCTGTTATCACCCAAAAGTACTCTGCCCCATCGCATTCCAGAAAATTAAAAAATAAATCTAACTTGGGTGTCATGTAGTATGAACCTCCTGAATCCATAATCCAATCCAGCAATGCATCTGCACTCATCACCATCATCACCTCAGAATCGTCATAAATCGAACCACTAGAGATTGGCTGATCATCTTTCTTGACGAAACCATTTGACTTCTTATGATTATTCTTCGGACAATTTCTCTTCAAGTGCTCCTCAGATTGGCAAATATAGCACTTGCGTCTTCCACCTCGAGACTTCGATCTTGACTTTCCCTTAGACAGATGCGAATTCTTGCGATCAGATCTTCCCCTCACGTATAACCCTTCACCATCATCCCCCTTCGTCTTAGATCTTTCTTTGATTTCCTTTGAATTCAGTGTGGCCATCACATCCTCCAAAGTCAAAGCTTCCTGTCCATAAAGCAAGGTATCCACAAAGTGTTCGGATGATGCTGGTAAAGAAGTGAGTAATAATAAAGCAAGATCTTCATCCTTGAATTTTACCTCAATATTTGCTAAATCAAGAACAATTTTGTTGAACTCATCTATATGCCAAAATAAATCGTCCGGCCGGCATGTAGAATGTATACAACTTCTTCTTCAGGTAAAACTTGTTGGCCAAAGACTTTGCCATGTACAAAGTCTCGAGCTTGGTCCAACCCCCCGCTGCAGTCGTCTCCCCGGTAACCTCTCTTAGTACCTTGTTACCTAAACACAAAATCGTGGCACTATAAGCTTTCTTGTTTAGCTCAGCTTTAGCTGCAGCATCCATGTCCATAGGTAAAACCTCCAGAGCTGCTTTACATCCATTCTGGATTAATAAAGCACGCATCTTGACTCTTCATAACCCAAAATCACTAGTTCCATCGAATTTCTCGATGTCAAACTTTGCTCCCATCATTCTTTATCCCTTTGTTAATTTGCTAAACCTTGTGATATATTAAACCTCACAATCACAAATTACAAAGTCCCTTGTGCAATACCCTTTAATTTAATAACCTTTTGTTTTCTAAATAACAAAAACAAAGATAAAAAACAAATCTATGGTGTCCCACTAAGAATTAAAAGATAGCTTATCCTCTTGACTTTGTAAATAAAAAACAACCACTGATCTTCTTCTTTGTTTAACACTTCAACAAGAAAAACCAAAACGACACCACCTGTTGATCTCCAACGAACCGAAAACCAACTAACCCTTAAGCCTCCTACACCTTGTCATAAACCCGGACAATCGAAGACCCAAGAACCCTTATCTTTCGATGTCGATACCCTGCTGCAACCTTTTTGTTGTCGTTAAACACGGTAGCCCAAACAGAAAATGACCTTTCTGCTCCTACCAGAAAATGACCACCAAAAAGACCTTCACACGGTCGATCCTAGTGTACCAGAAAAACCCGCGAACCCGAGCTCTTGATACCACTTGTTAGGATTCGATCCCTAACAACCTGGTTATTAGAAAAACGGATTACTACGATCTCGAAGACAACACACAACAATCAGCAGCAATAATGGAAGCTTTGCACAAGTAAGTGCCCTAATCGATCCTTAGATTAGTTATTGAAAGAATGCGTACAAAACCCCTCCCCCCTCACCTCCTTTTATAGAGATGAGGGGGGAAGAAAACCGACTTGTACAAGGACAAGAAGTCGGTTAAGATAACAAGCTGAAAAGAAACGGGTTGGGCTTGGGACACAAACCGACCCAACGACCCTTATGCTTTCCTAATCCTATTCGACTAATAACATAGTAAAATTAACATTAAACGCGCCTAGACTCTGCTGTCTGAAAACTAATACATAACAATGATCATCAACATTGTCTTAAAAATCAACCTATTTACTTTGACCATAGGTGAATCAATGGACATTAGCTTGTATCAAGAACCTCACTAAAAAGTCAACCATTACAATTATATACGTAATATAAGTTCCTAAAAGGCTATAATCTGGCATTTGCACCTTAATAAAATTGGTTTTGTTTAAATAGATTAACGGTGTGAATACTTTGGTCATTATCAGTGGTTTTTAAAAACTTTTTGGTGGCATTTGGCCATAGAGTAAGCAAAATGATACTTCCGTGGCCTGATGTTAAGTTTTCTATTATGAGCATTTTCCTCTACTATGGACTACCTAAAAGTGAGAGTCAACCACTACAATCGTATTAGTAATACAACCTCCTAAAAGGGCATAGTCGGTGCTATAACTTACAAAAACTTGTTTTATTCCATTATATTAGCTAAAAGCATATTAGTAATCTCTCAGTTTTTCCATTTGTAATTTTGCCAAACATATGGGTGACTGAACATGCTTTTTAGTTATCACAATCGTAACAACATGAATCCAAAAGATAATAATGACCTAAACATGGCTAAAATGGGTCAATGCGGGTCATCATTTTAATGCTAAGTCTTCAAACATGTAACATAACACTATAAATATTTAGCTAATAAGAAAAAAGGTCAAATGGGTTGAACAGTTCATACTCAACATCGTCCTGAATTTCTTCCATTAGAGAAAACAGATCCATACATTAAAACATTTTTTGTAAACAAATTTATTGTACTAATTTCGTACCTTGACAAGGTGGCTGACGGAATCTTGAGGAGCAACTAATGCCTCAAAATTTTTAATGAACAGACTACACAAACCATAGGAAATTAAATACATTTAGTGACAGTGATCTTTATAACATACAGATGTAAAAGGTTCAATTTTCCAATTAAGAACAAGTTTTCAAAAGTCAACAAGATAAATTTGTTGTGACCATTGTCCATTGATGCAGGTTTTACTAACCAGGTTTTAATATTTAGATTGTCTCGTTATACCTATGGTCTACCCTAATGCACTAACGGGTAGTGTACCCGGTCGTGTGTAGTGTAGTATTCGGTAAAACCGAGGTCGTCCCAAGAGCTATGTGTGCGGATTTAAACTAAGTCTAGGTGTCACAGATTTTAATAGATTTTAAGGTTGAAATGATTAATAAACTACTAAAGACAAGAAAATAAGAAAAGCAAGTAAAGGCAAGGGTTGTGATTAATAGGGGAGAAGTGTGCTAACCTAGTTATTCATCCTATCAAGCTAAACTTATGTTTAATTACTTCCAATTACTTCAAGTGGGGGTAAAAGTCGCTAGGACAACATTTTGTCGGTTCGTCCTAACCTATCGACAAAAGGTTCCCTTTGGAGATGTCGGTGACCCTCGAAAGTCCGGTTGGTTTTAGTCCCTAAGCCAAGTCATTAAGTACCGCTTCGTTGCAAGATTTGTAACAATGAGTGCCGGGTACTAGCATCTTAAACACTCATCACGACTTCTTAAGTTCATCAAGCGGTAGGTGATCGGTTGGTCAAGTCGCGCTGGCGAAGAAGGGTTGTCGATTGGTCATATCTTATCCTTCGCTCGATCTACCTACTTAGGGTCGATTGGTCATATCTCCTAGTAACTAGTCACTACGCCATTTAAAACTACCGACAAGGGTAGCTACCAACAAACTATGCATGCATACACTAGAAATAATTATACGGAAGCAATGAAAACATAAACAAAGCAATTAAGGAATCATAACTAGGCTAGCACCAAAGGTGCTTAGCCGCTCATATTAACTAAAACAATCGATTCAATGTTTAACATTACGAAATACATGAATTGAAAGTAAAGAAAGATAAAATGCTAATGCTTATCGTGAGGGAGTGATTTCTCCTTGGAGATGGCTCCGTATGCTCGGAAGATCTGCCTTCAACCTTCTACTCACATTTACTAATGTTGTATGTGAAATGGGATGATTAGAAATCTTTGGAATTGAGTGGTATTAATAGGCGGATCGGTTACGGGTAACTTAAGTTGAGAGTTCGCAAGTAACACCATTATCTTCGTAATTTGCACTAAAAATCTTTGGTTCGGTAACATATGAAAGGAGTTCGTCGTATCGTCAATCGTCTTGGTTACGCCATAGTTGAGACAATAGTTCTGGTAGTAGCTTGCGGTGACGTGGAACCTCATTTGACCTAGTTAGTTACATCGTAATCTTTGGAGAGTTCGCCATAATCTTGATTGAGTTTGTTTTGAGCCAGCTTACATTATGGCGTAATGTGAGGAGGGAATTCTGTAGTAACATCTTCAAAATGAGCATACTATCATATATCTTCAATAAACTCTCTAAATCCGGCGTCTCTTTAGCTCCACTGCTCGTAATTTACCTGAAAGTGAAATATAGAGGAAAACAAGCGTAAATCTATATAAATGATATAAAATACGAGCATTATCGGGGAAATTGACACTTAATATTCAGAACTATTTGATGTTATCAAATATCCCCCCACTTGAACTCTACTTTCTCTCAAGTAGACCTTATTAGATAGATTCCTAAAAAGATTTCTCCTATTACCTGAAAAATATAGGTTTACAAATCTCTTATGCTAGAATAAAACAAAGCCGAACACCTCACGAAATGGGAACAAAATACTCAAATATCTCAACTATTCTAAGTGTTAATTTCGGGGTGATCACTCATTGCACAGTCATAGCATGTATACTATCATAAGCTTGGCGGTTATACAAATCTCCACCACTAGAGTTAAGGACAAAACAATTCTTGAAGGCAATATGGGTAGACACGACAAAGGTTAAAGGTGATTTGTCATTACTAACATGTCATGCATGGCGAAGTGGACAAAATCAATGATACATGACAAAATCCATGGCCAAGACAACAAATATTGCTCGCTGCATCACCTAGACCCGCTTCATAATTAAATGGTAGGATAAGACATGGGATAAATCAATGATACATGACTAAATTCATGACCCATCTTGACAGATTTCCCAACCGCCTAACCCGCCCAGCTTGGGTGATTTAGGAATGGTTATGACAACAACAAAATCCGGACAAGAAAAAAATCCAAGCAAGTTATAAGCTAACATTACAAAAATGTCATAAATCCGAATGGGAAAAAAAGAGATAACATGCATAAAGAAATTTAAGAACAAATTCACTAACCTTGAAAAGTTTCTCATCTACTTTGATTCTGGATAATATCCAACTAGGCGGATGGAAAGTTTTCTTGCCATGTCTTTCACATTTATCTAAAACACAAGGCTTATGACATCAAATAAATTGAAACTTTTAGCGAATGAATAAATGATTAGATATAAAATCTGATGTTGGTTTGTGGGACTATTTTATACTGCGTATGTTTTTTGATAAAAAGTGTGAAAACCCGTGAGATCTAGTAAAGCAAAGTATGAAAAAGCTTGATTATTTTACTAATTAAGCTAGATTAATGGTGGAAAAAAAGAGATTAAACAGTACTTAAAAATGTATTTTTAAATCACTACTTTTAAAATTTGAAATGAGATAAAGTACCAAAAAGGTACAAAAGTAAAAAGTAAAAAAAAGTACCTCAAAGTATTTCGCTTAAGTTGCTCAGCATTGGCAAAGCGTTAAAAGAATAAAATAATATTTTAAGAAGTTTGACTTTTTTTTTAAAAGGACAAAATAGAAGGTCGTTGGCATAGGTCGCTCAAAAAACATAGTTGTGAAATGGCAGCAACAATCATTGGGTTCACACACTTTCGTGTGACACTTGGCGCTTTGATATTAAAAGTAGAAAAGTCGCAAGTCGCTCGGTCTATTTAGAGAAAGGCCCTAAAACGTGTCTAGAAAGTATTGCCACTTCAATGACCGGGTGGTTTTGAATTACCCCACTATATAGTCTTTTCATATATCTAAATAGATAAGATTTTGAAATATATTTACCTTGAAACTATGCAACTTATATGATTAAAGTTTACGTTTACGTATTTGGCGAATCCCAATGGAAGATTAAAATGTGCTTAGGAGTTTAGAGTGAGCACGATCGCGACCAGAACACGACTTTGCTACATCGACTTTCTTTTCCGACAATCTAACAATGATCAAGTTGTCACGGTGGTGATGATAGCCTTCTGCAGCGTCGTTCGGGGTCAAAAACTTCCTTTTCTTGAGCAAGTTTTATAACACCTAGGCGATGAACCTAATCGTTGTAGTGTAGTAATTAGGGTAAGCCACGGGTATTGATATCGTTCTCTGGGGAATAGGAATGCTAGTAGGGAGTTACTACGCTAAGGTTAAGGTTGGCGAAGATTATTTTTTATCTTTTTATATTTTATGAAAATGGAAAGGTCTGAATCTCGGGTATTGGATTTGGGGGTTGGTATTTCTACCGATTACTCTACTATTATCTAATTATCTAAACTAAGGTTGTGGGAGTCTATGTCTAATTAATGTGTGCTCGTGTGATAGTTTAAAGATGTGTTTACTTAGTTTGTATTACTCCTTAATTATCTCCTATTGATGGTTGAGTGTCACGTCTTATTCCTAGTTGCGTTGTGTTTCTAAAGTTGTAGGGTATCGTTTCTCCTAACTCTTTGAACTTACCAAAGGGTCTTGTCTACAAATCCACTTAGAGATTATAGACTCCTACTCTAAGGCACTCTTGGATGTTTTAGCCTACAATCACTCGGGTAATCATACTCTAAGGTTCACAAAGATGAATCAAGCATTAAGTACACAACGAATGACCTATCGCATTACTAGATCATTAATCAACTACGATAAGAAACAACCAATCAATATTTAATAATTAAGTTTCATACTTCCTAAGCAAACACACAAATAAATTAGCGGGACATGGAGAACATGCAAGCATACACACAAATAATCAAAGACATAATTGAATTAATGAAGCAAAGACTTATCTTGGTGTAAGATAGGGTTAAAAACCTAAAATACGATACAAGACACCTTAGGTTCGGTTTAGGTTTTACTCAAAGACTCTCCACACAAAGGCGAAAAATTCGGATTCTATATATAAGATTACAATTACGACGGCGTCACCTTATGTTTAGTGGCGCCGTCGTGTCGCCGCTCGTAGGGTTTCGTCTTGGCCACGTTAACCTTGCGGCGGGCGTCACCTTATGTCCGTGCGCCGTCCTCTTGACTTCCGGCGTCGTGCGGATCGCATCTAGGCGTGCGAGTAGCGACGACCTACTCTTTCACAACTAGCGCGTCTCTTGAAAACACGAGTTTGAGTTCGACCCGTCACAATAATTCTCCGGCGGCGTCGCAAATAGCTCTGACGCCGTCGCCTTCTATATTCAATGTTGTGAGTGTCTCGATTTCGACTTTGGCCATTTTCTTCATATATTCGCCTTTTAGTCCAAATAAGTGCCATTCCGACATTTGCCTTCACAAGACCTAAAAAGTGAAAAGGCGATATTAAGCAATAACGGATACAAAAGTGATCAAATAAGGACTTAAATGACCCTCAAATGGTACCTTTTAAAACCTTATCAAATATCCCTACACTTGTTATTTGCTTGTCCTCAGCAAATGTGCTTTTTGATTAATTTATAAGTTAGAGGTCATGCGGCATTAATTCAAAAGCGGTCCACAACACATATAAGCCCATAAAAGTCATAACAAACACGAGTACATACTAGCACCTCACATGGGGTGTTTGGATACTCACATCTCTCGGTGTATAAATGAAATATAACAATATAGGAAATGGAAGATAAACACTCATTAACCGGTCTTAGTACATAGATTACCATAGGCTTGAGAATAGATCAAACCTCCATCGCTTTGGCGTAAGCACCTAGGAAAGACTATCAAAGAGGTCTTTAAAGGGTTGTAACGTTAGGCTTACGGTAGGGAAATAAGGGTTTGGTGGGATAGGCTATTTAGTGGTGGTAAGTCAAAAATCTTTATGTTAAGCGCATATGAAGAATGGCGTTGCTAAGCCAAGACTCGACACTCTAAACTCTAGATAAGCTGAAATAAACAAACATAAATTTAAAGGATAGATGTAGGATGGTAGCCAGTATGTTTTTTTTTTTTTTTTTTTTTTTTTTTTAATCACTCTATTTTTTTTCTTTTCTCTTTTTCTTTTTTTTTTCGATTTTTTTTTTTTTTTTTTTTCATACACTTTTACTCTACCATCCTCTAAGATAACATCAAAATACTAGGAATTTATAAGCATATCCCTACACTTGAGTTTTATTACTCTAACACTAATTTGACCCGATTTGAAAAGATCAAAACACTTGGGGTACATTATTACGTAAACAAAGGAATTTGAATTTAACGTTCCTTCCGTCATTTCATAAACTTTAACTTTTCCCATGAATCCCAATCGTCCCAAGCTGTATACAAAGGATATGACTCGACTTAGCAACTTATGCAAGCAACTAGATAATTGAACTAAGGGTTTAAGGTGATAACAAATAATTGCACTAAAGTGAGTGCATAAGGGGTAGGCTAAGGCGATTTGGGTGTATATTTGGGGTGGGGTGTAAACAATGCTCTTCATTGATATTCGGAAAACCGAAATATCACGAGAACCGCGAAAAGGATAGGCTCACGAGGGGTTAACTAGGGTATCGTGTACTAAAGATGAGTACAACGCAAAGGGTGTGGGAATTACTCAACCGATGTGGAAGAAGTAATTATATTACAGGTATCAAACAAGGGTTATCCTAATGCCTCTTATCATTTAGTTATTCCTAACTACACAAGTGTAGCCTCACTTGCGATCTCGGAATGCATCACAAAACAAGTTCTAGAATCTAATATACTCTGGTTCACACTCTAAGCATTAAAGATGAATGCTTTAATTCCTACTAATCTAAGGCGATCCTCGCATTTTGGGTGGAATTTGGGTGGTAAGGGTTTTGTGCTAGTCATGCAACTTCCTATCCATGAGGCGCTTTTGTTAAGACTAATGGCCCACTTCCTACCCTAACCGACATTTTCTCATGGTTTATTACACAATCACAATTGGACAAAGCAAATAGTCAAGGATAAGCATAGTTTCAAAGTTCCCGTTTTATTTTCCTCCCACACTTAAAGCTGAACATTGTCCCCAATGTTCCCGAGAAATATCAAAGTTATGATAAAGAAGGTAATTAAAAGCGAAGAAACTAATACTCCCCGATTAGCTCGGTAGGATCCGTGTAAAGTGGTGGTTAAATTCTTTTCAAGAAGAATTTATGCGTGAAAAGCTCCTTCCAATCTTATGTAACTTCTTGACAAACTAAACACGCACACTTGAAGAAAAACAAAGCGAAACCTTCGTAAAATCGGCGGTAATAATATATATAAGACTCGATTTAAACTAGGATATAATGCTTGTGGAATGGATGTTTTACAATTTCTAAGAAAATTAAGACACAGAAAATTCCAAAATTTATAAGTAGCTCGAGCGAAAAAGTAATCGATGTTTTTACTCCTTCTGGCGCCGTCGGTTGCAATCTGACGCCGTCAGTTATCGACAAAAAGCGGTGATGCGATTTTACGGAAAAATTTCTAGAAAATTTACATCTTTAGAATCTGAAAAAATTACGCAAAACATCCATTATGACTCGATACAAGCATTTGACTCAAACAAACAAACATATATATCTTTTAATTAATTGTTATTCTCATGTTTACGTTTCTTGTGGCGTGTGTAATCCTCCTACACTTATCCCTTATGTAAAATACCTTTATATGTAATTAAGACAAAGTTAAAAACAAAATAAAGCATTTTACAAATTTAAACATGAGGATAAACAATTAATAAAAGATATATGACACTAACAAGCAAACAATTAAGCATGGGTTGCCTCCCACGAAGCGCTTTTCTTTATTAAAGAGTCTTGTAGCTAGACTCATAGTCGTGCTCTACGTGCCGATATACGTAAGTCTATCCTCAACAATGTCGTAAGGATCAAACTTATCATTCAAGTTCCTAGTAGTACGTTCGGTTAAATATGCCTTTTCAAACATCTCACCATCGGGATCATAGATTTGTATCCTAATGTGCCACCTTCCATTACCATCACTAGGCGGTCTATTCCAATTCCACATGTGTTGGTTCTCAACTATCCACTTATTCATGACAAGGTTAACGGGCAAGCTTCCAGGAACTCGGTCATCTTCCTAAATACTAAAGCGTCCTCTAACGGGTTCACTTCTATATCCCTAGCCAATTCTTGTTCTTGGAAAGTTCTTTGCTAGCAAAGGCCTTATCTAGGTAAAAGGTCTTTGGGGGCCTATGATGTTCTTCTCAATCAAGGTCCATATCGAGAAGGCTCTCTATCAACCCTATCTCTTGTGGGATTTCCTCATCCTTATAGTATGTATGTTTTTAACATCGTAAGCGGATCTAGCACTCCTCTCCTACCACTATTTTGGACATCTTACAATCGATGATGGCACTAGCGGTAGCTAAAATCCTCTTCCAACTAGTAATGGGCATGTCGGGTCCTTATTCATGTCGAGTACATGAAAGTCGGCCAAAAAGTCAACTCTCCTACATGTACTACCATGTCCTTTATTATTCCAACGGACGTGCTATACTACCGTCCGCTAATCCTAAAACGGTTTCCGTTGGTTCAATTTTACCTAGGTTGAGGCTTCTGAAGGGACGGGCGAGATTGATGCATGATCCTAAATCGGCTAAAGCATCGAGTGGCTTGGAAGTTCCAAGTCTACGGAAGAGTGAATAGCCGGGATCATCTAACTTCTTAGGTAAGTTGTTTCGCACAAAGGCGGACCCATGTTTCCCAAGCCTAAGTTCTAACTCATATTTTTCTTTTAAAGCATTATAATAAGGTGCATGAGCTAAGACTTCAAGGATTGGTTTCTCTTGATATAGTTCCTTGTACTCCTCCTCTAAACTAGGTTTGGATTCTTGGTAGCGGGTTTCTCGGGGTAGGCTTTACCAAAGGTGCGGGCCTTGGTATCTCTTGGATGACTTGGAACCCTTTTTTATAGCATTTACCGAGTGAACAGTTGGGTGAGAGGGACATGGATGTGCACTTTCCCATGGTGAATGGAATGTGAAGTCGATGCAATCGAATTCACTTTTGGTTCTTAATTATATCACTTGGGAGTGCTCCAACTTCCCGCTCATTGAAGGCTTTAAGAGGGCATCAAGCTTGGTTGTCATCTCGCTCTGTTTTTGCTTAAAATCGGCTTCAAGCTTATTCAATCGAGTTTCTTGAGATGACAAAAATCTAGATGCAATTGCCTCGAGATCGGTGGGGTTCCAGTATTAGAAGAATTGAACACAGTGGCGAACTAGATGAGTTTTGGGTTGTGCTTGAGTTTTGGTTCCACTTAAGATTAGGGTGATTTCTCCATGAGGGTTGTATGAGTTTCTAAGTTGTTTTGTTCGGGTTTGAAAGTGTACCACTTCTCTCCCGCTCCGTCGTGCGTATGGGCGTAGTCCATAAAAGCTTGTTCGGAGAGCCTTGAGCGATCCACGAGTGTCATGGGGACCCTTTGCATAACTCACAAGGTAGAGTTATTTGATTCACTTGTCACGAGGACTTAGGATTTTTATAGGAACTCATGAGGAATTTAACTTGATCTTCAAGTTCGATCATCCTACGGTCGGGAGGAGGCAAGGAGATTGCCTTGACGGTTTGGGCAGCTCACGGGGTCATCCCAACTTCGTTGTCATAGAGGCAAGGTCCTCTATTATTTCCCATGATTCTTACTGCGGTGAGATCACTAAGTTTTCCACCGGCCGCTTGGTCAATGGATCGCTTAGTGGGAAAGTTGACATGATCATAAAGATTTGGACTTGGAGCCAAAGATCAATGCCGTGATGAGGGACTTTATGAAGTAAGTCCTTGAATCGGGTCCATGCTTCGTAGAGATTCACCTTGATGTTGTTGGAACATCAAGATGTCATTCTAAGCTTAGTGGTTCTCCCGGTGGGAAAAATTGAGCAAGGCGAAGTAAGATCATCCCAACTTGAGATGGAGCCGGCGGGAAGTCGCTCAAGCCAATTACTAGCTTGGTCCCGTAGAGAGAATTGGAAGAGCGGTAGCGTGGTCTCCCGAGTAGTAGCATCAAGGTCGATGGAATCGGCGATTTTGAGAAATCCTCGAGATCTTGATTTGGATCTTGAGCGAAGTCCATGGAATCACATCCGTTTTGCACCAACCGGATGGTGTCGGATCATGAGGCCGTAGTTTGGGCTTGGTCGGGAAGCTCAATGGTGTTCCTATAGCCTAAGTGGCTTGGTCTTGAGTATTCACCAAGAGTGCGGGCTCTTGGCGGGTCATTTGGTGGTGGGTTAATGAATGGTAGTGGGTTATCACCTTCCATGATGAAAAGTGATGAAATTACTAACAAAGGTCACGAAGAAGGGGATAGACTAAGAAATCTAAAATGAGAAAAAAAGTTTACTTGATAGGAATCAAGCAAAGAAACCTAAGCGAGGTGGACTACAAACTAGCTATTCTATTCCCGGCGGGCGCCAAAACTTGATAACTTACGCGTCGTTCGGGGTCAAGGAAACTTCCTTTTCTTGAGCAAGTTTTATAACACCTAGGCGATGAACCTAATCGTTGTAGTGTAGTAATTAGGGTAAGCCGGGTATTGATATCGTTCTCTAGGGAATAGGAATGCTAGTAGGGAGTTACTACGCTAAGGTTAAGGTTGAGGAAGATTATTTTTTATTTTTTATATTTTATGAAAATGGAAGGTCGAATCTCGGTATTGGATTTGGGGGTTGGTATTTCTACCGATTACTCTACTATTATCTAATTATCTAAACTAAGGTTGTGGAGTCTATGTCTAATTAATGTGTGCTCGTATGATAGTTTAAAGATGTGTTTACTTAGTTTGTATTACTCCTTAATTATCTCCTATTGATGGTTGAGTGTCACGTCTTATTCCTAGTTGCGTTGTGTTTCTAAAGTTGTAGGGTGTCGTTTCTCCTAACTCTTTGAACTTACCAAAGGTCTTGTCTACAAATCCACTTAGAGATTATAGACTCTACTCTAAGGCACTCTTCGGATGTTTTAGCCTACAATCACTCGGGTAATCATACTCTAAGGTTCACAAAGATGAATCAAGCATTAAGTACACAACGAATGACCTATCGCATTACTAGATCATTAATCAACTACGATAAGAAACAACCAATCAATATTTAATAATTAAGTTTCATACTTCCTAAGCAAACACACAAATAAATTAGCGGACATGGAGAACATGCAAGCATACACACAAATAATCAAAGACATAATTGAATTAATGAAGCAAAGACTTATCTTGGTGTAAGATAGGGTTAAAAACCTAAAATCTTGTACAAGACACCTTAGGTTCGGTTTTAGGGTTTTACTCCAAAGACTCTCCACACAAAGGCGAAAAATTGGATTTATATATAAGATTACAATTGCGACGGCGTCACCTTATGTTTAGTGGCGCCGTCGTGTCGCCGCCATTAGGGTTTCGTCTTGGCCACGTTAACCTTGCGGCGGCGTCACCTTATGTCCGTGGCCGTCCTCTTGACTTCGGCGTCGTGCGGATCGCATCTAGGCCGTGCGAGTAGCGACGACCTACTCTTTCACAACTAGACGCCGTCTCTTGAAAACACGAGTTTTGAGTTCGACCGTCACAATAATTCTCCGGCCAGCGTAAATAGCTCTGGCGCCGTCGCCTTCTATATTCGTGATGTGAGTGTCTCGATTTCGACTTTGGCCATTTTCTTCATATATTCGCGCCTTTTCGTCCAAATAAGTGCCATTCCAGCATTTTGCCTTCACAAGACCTAAAAAGTGAAAAGAAACGATATTAAGCAATAACGGATACAAAAGTGATCAAATAAGGACTTAAATGACCCCTCAAAATGGTACCTTTTAAAACCTTATCAGTGACCAAGTTAATTATTATTTTTTATTTATTTATTTTTAAATAAAACAACAAAGTATTATATAATATAAATAAAACAAAGTATTACATATAAATTAAAGTAATTTTTATTCATTCTCTATGCTAAAATGTAAGAAAGTTAGAACTATAAAGTAAAAATGACAATAAAATCAAACTTCAAAGGTTTAAACTGTAAATTAATTATTTATAAAAAAAATATAAAAAAAAAATGACTTATTTAGTCTTCTTCTTCATCTGCAAATCACAACACACATCTTTTTCTTTTTTTTTTTTTTCTTTTCTTTTTTTAAACGAATTAAAATAAAGAAAAAGAGAGAATAGTAGAGTTTGTGTGTGTTTAAAATAGGTCGAAAATTCGACCGACCTCTCCTTTTCTTCGACCGACGACCGATGGTGACCTTTTTGCCAAAGTGACCACGACCGACGAGGAGATCGTTCGACCATGCTAGGTGACCGATCGACTATGCCCAGCCTTAGAGTTTATGCATGTACCTTGTAGATGATCAACTAAGCACATAAACTATTACACTTAATGTTAACGTCATTGCCAACTTACTTTTTCAAATTTTCTAAGTTGAATAACAAATTTTCTGAAAAAGTAAGTTGACAATTGTAGCTTTCACCCTAAATTATAATGTATTGTACTATGACAAATTCATCTAATGTAGAATAACTAACATCAATACTTAGCAAGGTTATAAACTGTATGAGGCGTAGCGTGGCGGTATGACTAAGCTTCACGCCTTCGAAGCAGAAGTTATAGCGTTTTCTAAGGCTTGACTTAAAGCGGCACAAAATATGAAAATATTTATATATTACACGTAGTATCATATTTCATATATATCGAGTTTATAAAAAATATTTCTTTCAAAAAAATAATTTTCATCAGAGTTAAACTAAAAAAAGGCGTCACGCCTTGCCCCTTTTCACGCCTCATCTCACGCCACGCCTAGAGCCGACGTTTTATTCTATTGTGTAACGTGGAGGTGACAATTCCACGCCTTTTAGAACCATGATATATTTAGTAAAAAGGAGGTTAATATCAAATGTTATTTACAAATGCTTTCTTCAAGATGTAAATGGTACCAAGATCGCCAAAAGTGATGGAACTAAGGGGTGTCCTGTGGTGTCGCGGGACGTGATGAAATCAAAGGACACTTGATTGAAGATACTCTTGGTATGCTAAACATGTATGAGGCTTCTTATCATTCATTTGATCAAATGATAAGAAACCTCATACAAGTTTAGCATACCATTACCTGTCTCGTCCTTAATGTCCTCAAATATGTCTACATAGCACATTCAAATACACCATAATATCAGTTTTTTCAAGATTGTGAATCAAAGCAACATGATAAAACACATCCTTAATGTACTTCAAACCTTGAGTGATATGATATCCATTATGTCTCAAAAGTCTAAAACCAAGAGCTTTAAGATTTAAATCCAATGTGTTCTATTTTTAGGGACTTTTGTAGTATTTGTTCACGTTATCCAAATCATTGCTTATATCATCCACAAAATGATACCATATGCCAAGCCTTTGTAAATCATCAACCAAATTGAGTGTACTTAACAGAGATTCCGCCTTTTCATTCACTTTGTAAATCATGTTCCTCACTTCTTCTTTCAGAGTTTCCAATCTTGCCGCGTACTTCTCTCCCTATACATATCGAAAAAAACTGCCATGTTAGTTTTTAAGCAACCATGTGTTCAATTTTCACTTCAACAAAAGAATGAACAAAGTTTATTAACATAAAATTAAATCGCATACTGTATATTTGCTATTGATCGATTGAATACGCTCGTATTGCCATAATGAAGGCGGATAATCTGCTAATCTTCTAATAACAGGTGACACGGTATCAACATCCGTTAGCACAGAATGTGGTGATGAATATACTCGCTTTTAAATGTATTTTTATGGATATAACTTTCATCAAGTATTATATAATATATAAAAATATATTTAAGGTCAAAGTTTGATTGTAAAAGGTAAAATGGACATAAAATTTGGGACGGAGATAGTAATATACAATAGCTAACATCAACATTTCCGAATGCTTTCTTTATAGATATAAATGGCACCAATGTTACGTGGTGTTAATTTTCGTAAAAAAGAACTTCGACTTTTCCTAATTCAAGGTCCAAAAAGTTATACCCTTATATGTATAAGAACAGAAGCCATTTGGTTTCAAATACTATAGTTTAAACTTAGTGATTTTGGTTACATAGGTGACGAAGGATGATGAGATTGCAGATGAAGACTCCATTGCTGAAATTTACATTGTTTTTATTAAGGTTGGTGTGGGATATGCAAATTGTTAAATGTCAAATGGTGACTACAATGAACTGCCATCAAGTTTGACTAAAACATATTTCTTGCATGGGAAAACATGGTTTCTTATAAATATGCAACTTTGTTTACATGTTTATTTATATGTTTGGTTCCTTGGCTTGTGCCACAGGGATAGGGATTAGTAGTTTAAATTAAGGCAGATGATGATCCAAAAACCGGAATGGATCTGTAAAATCGAGACTGTACCAAACCGAAACCGAGTTGCCAAAACATTGGCCCGATGACCGGACTGAAATGTGTTCGTTCCGGTCCGTCGGTCCTGTCCATCAAAGCATATTGGCCGATCTTGAGTAAGACCGGACCGAAGACCAAATATGAAGAACTGCCATCAAGTTTGACTAAAACATAAGGTCTTTGAAACAGTCAGGTGCCGGGACATGTGGTGGGATATATGGACCACCATAAAAGACTTATTGAATGCACGTAACTAGCTAGTGCCTGCGCGTTGCCACGGAATCTAAAGCAATATACACAGCGAACGAACATAAAAAACAATAATACATAATTTTGAAACAAATACAATAATAAATAAGTAAGTTTGGGCAAAAGATAATTTTAATAGAAGATTTTATTTATAGAAATGTACTATTCATTCAATAGTAGATTTAAGTCTGAAGGTTATTGTACATTTTTATTAAAAATAAAGTCCCCCATCAATGAAAGATACAAATATTATAGAGTTACTACACCCCTTGGATTGGATTGACAACCAATGATAGTACATATGCTTCGGTCAAATCGATATTATGCCCATGCCCATCCGCTACCTGGTACATGAATAGTGCCATCCTCCCAAAGTTTGCTGCACACTCGCCGAACTCTTTCAAGTATGTAGTCTTAAGCCCTGCTCGTTCTTTGTTTAGCTTCTGCCATACCTTGATTATTAACGATTTCACATGCGCTCTAGCTTCCTCTTCGGTTGCACCAGTCTCATGCATGTAGCATTGGATTGATTTTGGAGTATCTCCTCTTGCCATTTCGTCCTTAAGAAAACACGCAATAGTTAAGTTCAGATATTTATTTTTACTGTCCCAAAAAAAGGGAAATAGTAATATTTACCGAGGATGTTCCCAAGTCATCAGGAAGTCGCAAGAGTAAGGATGAATAATGGATTAAATTCTTAATTTGATCCATACTTTGTATGACTTCTTCCGTTGAGCAAACATTCAATCCAAAACATGCATGGGTGAGCATTAAAGGAACCGATACAGATACTTCAGAAATGTCCAAGTACTCCTTTAATGTTGGCACATATTTAGTATGGTACCACCTTGCTTCTACTAGGTATGCCTTACATAAATCTTCCCACTGCAATACAACCAATTCAAAAATATAAAGTAGCATATGGGAGTCGAATCTTAGATTCAATAATCATAATGCAACTTACTGCTTTTTGTAAGTATGGAAGGATGAAGAATCCTGTGTCTGTCAATGTGGTATATGCCATATCATTTACCGAGTTATATAATCCAAGAAAACATATCTTCATATAGTCGGGAGGAGTTCTTCATATCTTCTAGTAAATGAAGGATATAGTCTATTAACGGGAGTTCTTCAATGTACAATGAAAACCTACAGCTATTTATAATAGATATTCCATCTATATGTTAAAAACATTTTAACATCTCAGGAAAACAGTGCAAGTACTAGTAAATAGATGTGTGACATATGTATTTTTTTTAACATTTTAACATCTCAGGATAGCAGTGCAAGTACTAGTAAATAGATGTGTAAAATATATATTTTTTTAACATTTTAACATCTCAGGAAAGCAGTGCAAGTACTAGTAAATAGATGTGTAACATATATATTTTTTTAATGATAATACTATTATATTTGTAACCTGGAGATAACATCTGTAAATTTTTCAAGCTCATCCAAAGTACCATGCACATCATATATATCATCGACGCTAGTAACTAGAGCGAGCTCCTTTGTTAGCATTCTCCTCAGAAGAGTAAATTGAGGTCGGTAACTATTACCAAGTGCCCACATATAATTCTCCACCAAACGGTCACGAGTAAAGCTCAACTTATCATCCCATTTTGTTGTATTCGTCCACCATCTATTCTTCATAGAAATATGATTAGTTCTTGAAAATGTGACTAAAACATAAAGTACAATCCAATTAATTAGAATAAGAAAAAAGAAATGCAAACATAATGCGTCTACCTTGATGCGTATTTCAGATCTTCTTGGTGAACTGCTTGCACCATGTTAAAGTCCAACTTGGCAAGATCGAGCACCGTGGTGTTCATTCCAATTCTTTTCTCATATGCTTCAATAAACCACTTTGTCTCCACTAGTGGAAGCCTCCAATGAAGTGGCATATCCAACGCACGACTTGCTAACGACGACAAATATTGATCATTGATCGTCCCTAAACTTCCTTGTAAATGTTTTGTTGTGAAATCTCTAGCTTCATCCAATATATTTTCGTCCTCAAAACAATGATAAGAAGCCTCATAAAGGTTTAGCATACCAAGAGTATCTTCAATTAAGTGTCCCTTGAAATTACCTGCCTCGTCTTTAATGTCCTCAAATATGTCTACGCAAAACATTCAAATACAATAATGTCAGGTTTTCAAAGATTGTGAATCAAAGCAACGAGATAAAACACATCCTTAATGTTCTTCAAACCTTGAGTGATATGATATCCATTATGTCTCAAGAGTCTAAAACCAAGAGCTTTAAGATTTAAATCCAGTGTGTTCCATTTTTCAGGACTTTTGTAGTAATTGTTGTACACATTATCCAAAACATTGCTTATATCATCCACAAAATGATACCATATGCCAAGTCTTTGTAAGTCATCAACCAAATTGAGTGTACTTGATGGATTTTCCACCTTTTCATTCTCTTTATAAATCATGTTCCTCACTTCTTCTATCAGAGTTTCCAATCTTGCTGCGTACTTGTCTCCCTACACATACCAAAAAAAATGCCATGTTAGTTTTTAAGCAACCATGTGTTAAATTATCACTTCAACAAAAGAATGAAAAAAGTTTATAAACAGAAAATTAAATCGCATACTGTATATTTGCTATTGATCGCTTGAATACGCTCGTATGGCCATAATGATGGCGGATAACTTGCTGATCTTCTAGTAATAGGTGACACAGTAGCAACATCCACCAGTTGAGAATGTGGTGATGAGTATACTTGCTTTTCACAAGCAACATTTGTTCTTGTATTTCGGTTAATAAAGATATTTTTTCTAACTAATGAACTATTTGATAATAAAAACGGGGAAGCAAATGCACACATTGAAGCCATTATTAGAAAAGACTAAACTTTTATGTGTTTAATTGATGATGGTACTTAAAGTTATGATAATGGACATTTATATAGAGGGAAGTAGGCTTGCATGAGATGATATTTTCAACAAAGCCACACGGTAACAGTAACGATGTGATTAAAGACAATTGGTACAAGTAGCCATGATTTTGGAAATAATAAACTGTTGGGTCAATTCAGTGCACAATTATCTCTGTCTAGATTTAAACATATATTAAACTAGGTAAAGAACACTCGTTGATAAGGAAAGCAAGCAACCTTAGTGAAGTTCAAGTCAGAGACATCATCAAAGAATCGAAGATAACTTGAAGACATAGCTGTTGTTGATACGGAGTCAGCTAGTAGAGTATGTATAAGGAACTGAGGCCGAAGGACAAAGGTTCATCAGGGTTGACAATGCCGTGATGAACGTATCAGCTCTCTGACTCTTCCAACGTAAGATAGCTCGAAATATCTGTTTTTTGTTAAAGGTCAAACACGTAGGGCCCAACAGACACCGAGCCAAAGTTGCCCCTAGCTCTTAAGTCTTAACCTTTTAAATAACCTCAATGCCCTCACATGAGTCACAAGCCCACGAACTCGAAATATCTGTTAAAGATATTTAGGCGGGACTTCTCAAGATTGCTAAAAGAATGGGATAAAGTGAATCATTAGATAAAGTCAAAACAAGTATGATTTGGAGAAAAGCAATGAACATTTTGGCAGGACTATTCTATATAGCATGGTTGTTGTGTTTCCAAGAATAGAAGTGTTTAAAGAGAATGTTAGTGTGAGTAAATGTAATCACTTCCGTATTTATTGTAACATTTAAAAAGTGCATATACTCCCTTGAACTCGTTTTGGTCCATGATCATATCAACGACCTCATAGTTCACTTGTGAACTTATACTATATTTAAGTTTGTTTGGTTAAAGAGCAAAACCATTGTCATTCACTTAAGTGTTAATTTCATATAATACTTTGTAATTTTTTGACTCATTCTAATAAGAATTATACGATTAAAAAGTTATATTTGTGTTTGCATATTAAGCTTTTATATCTTGATTCATAAAATATCCAAGGATTTGGGAACAATGTAAACTAAGCTTTCAGCTCATTAGTAAGTTATTTAAGCATGTCCGGTTATTATAGGCTAACCCCTTTTTATTTGTAAACATGTCTTCCACTTACCACATCCTCCAATATTGCCATAATTATCATGAAATTTCCCTCAAATTCCAAACATCTTAAATTAAAAGGTTAAGTCTATTAAATAAAAGGGGAAAGCTTAGCTACACCAAGGTGTAGCCAACTTAGCTACACCATTATGCCAATTTGAGGAATAAAACATTAAATTTTATGCCCGATTAACATCATAAATCTATTTCCACTCAATAATATCTTATAACTAACATCTATCATTGAAATTTACACTAAGATAGTCATTGTTGCAAATGTAAGATGTTAGTAGCCATTTTCGTGACTGAAACTTGATTCAAGAACACACACATAAAAATTTGCATAGATGTTGGATATGATAGATTAGGAAGGTTTACAAGTTTAAGATGTTAAGATGACATCATAATTGAGGTTTTATGCATGGAAGTAGCATTTTGGTGTAGCTAAGTTGGCTACACCCTTGGTGTAGCTAAGATTTCCCCTAAATAAAAACCTATTATCATAAAATTTCCGTTATAATAAACAAACCTTTTAACTACACATTCTACCATCACTAGACCTGATTTGGCATTTTGTAGCGCAAGGTTTGAGTCAATTTCTATAATTCACTCCATATGAAAGCCTTAGTCAAAGTCATCAGTTATGTCAAGCTTAATACTTCTCAATGACAGTAATTTGATGACCGGCTAAACCTCTGGTTTTGCTCATTTGGCATTTTTATTTTTATTTTATTTATGGGCAAATGATTGAAAAAAGTATCATACTTGTCACACTTTTTTTTTGTGGGTAGCGAACACATTTTTTTGCTTTTGTGGGTACTCTTCTTTCAAATTCATCATTTTTAGAGTACTATGTGACATTTTTGCCTTTCGGAATTTTTTTTTTCTATTAGCTAAGAGGGGCAAAAATGCCCAAAAATTTCGCAAAATACCCTAAAAAGGATAAATTTGAAAGAAAAGTACTTACAAAAGCAAAAAATTTTGTTCGCTATCCACAAAAAGAAATGATGACAAGCATGGTACTCTTTTCAATTATTTGCCCTTTATTTTTCTGCTAATGTGTAATCTTTTTGTATTTCTATTTTTTATTTTTAAAGTTATTATCAAAGATTCATCCTCCAAGTCAAGATTCGCACACTGTATATACTACACATTAAAACATATATATCCATCTGAGGAGGTGCCGGAGAACAACACCTTCATCACTAGTCAGTATTACTATCTTGTGATTTTAGCATTTGTACATATGGAATTCATTTCATGATGATACTTTAAAGTTATGATAATGGACATTCATATCAAGGGAGGTACGTTTGCATGAGATGACATTTTTGAACAAAGCTACATAGCAACATTAACGGTGTGATTAAAGACAACTGATACATGTAGCCATGGTTTTCTGTTATTATAGGATAACCCCTTTTTATGTGTAGAATGAGGATCCGTAATTAAAATACCTAAAAGACCACATGTAGTGACGTGTCTTCTACCTTACCACATCCTCCAACAGTCTTGGTTTATTTAAAAATCAAAAATCAAAAATGAAAAAAAAAAAATAATAATAATAATAAATATATAAATAAAATACAATAAAACTCTTTGAAATATCATAAAGAGTGATTAATTTGAGATTTAGAGAAAATTATGAAAATGATGTATTTTAAGCTTTTAATTTGAGACTTTTAGGATTTGAGATTCTGAAAAGGTTTCATGATAATGATGTATTTTAAGCTTTTTAATTTGAGAGGTTAGCGATTTGAGATTTAAAGAAGATTTCATGAAAATGACATATTTTAAGCTTTTAATTTGAGATGTTTGCGATTTGAGGGAAATTAATGTTTTATAATAAAGGTAAGAGACAATTCTCTAAAGGGAAAAGTAGCCTGACGGGTAGGTGATACTGTACTTGATGTACTTTTGTAAGTGGACACGTGTCATGATTTTAACTATGTTAGCCCAGACCCAAAATAGCTCATGACTAAAACAAAAAAAACAAAAAATCTTGTCTAAAAAAATATCCCCATCAAGCTACTTGTCCTTTTAGAGAATTGTCTCTTACCTTTATTATAAAACATTAATTTCCCTCAAATCGCAAACATCTCAAATTAAAAGCTTAAAATATGTCATTTTCATGAAATCTTCTTTAAATCTCAAATTGCTAACATCTCAAATTAAAAGCTTAAAATACATCATTATCATGAAATCTTTTCTGAATCTCAAATCGTAAAAGTCTCAAATTAAAAGCTTAAAATACATCATTTTCATAATTTTCTAAATCTCAAATTAATCACTCTTTATGATATTTCAAAGAGTTTTATTGTATTTTATTTATATATTTATTATTATTATTTTTCCATTTTGATTTTTGATTTTAAATAAACCAAAGTGTTTTTAAACAACTATCGAGGCCTCGATGAGATGCATAAATCAATATTTTTGTATAGGTTAGTGAAGATGTTTGCAAGAACTTAAAACCTTGTTATTAAGCTTCATCTATGACATATGATGACGTATAGTCTATATCGGGTCACGGACCACTAAAGTCAATACTAACTTGGCCGTGCTGAATCGGGCTAAGGCGACTAGGCGTTTGGGCTCATGAAGGCCCAAACCCGGATCTATTGATGGAGTAGATATCCGATATCTTCTAAATAGGAAGATAATCATCCCCAACCGACTAAGGCGGGATCGCGCGAAGGTTGAGGAACACGAACCAACAAGGATTCCGTGCGTATATAAAGGAATCACATCCTCGTTTAAGTGCGATCTCGAACCTAATTCTCCTTAAACCCTAAACCGATTACTTACTCTCATGGGAGGATAATCGTGGGAAACAATCCCACAGTAAGCTAACGGTGTCTTTTATCTCTTAGTGCGCGGTCTCGAGCAACAATTCTCAATTGATGCGAGAATGGAGCTCAAACCAGGCCCAACTTTTGTATCAACAAGTGGCGCCATCCGTGGGACCCACACTAAGAACCAAAGACTAGAATGACGAAGCATGGAAATCGCGATCGCGATCGGACACTTATGGGAAAGAAGTCAAGCGGACTAACTCCTAAGCGGACCTTTGGGACAACAGTAGTTGCTAAAAATAAAGGATCGAGGCCAAGACTTGATCTTCCTGCAGGTGGAACCGCTCGGGAACAACCCAAGCCACTACAACCACCACGGTGGAGTAGACCCATCACAAGACCGTCCTTACTACTCCCCTTTCAATCGGTGCTAAGCCCGACTGACAAAGGTACCGATGCACTGACCCGAAATAAGGGTGTAGTAATAGAAACAAACACACTCGCTCTTGAGGGTCGCACAGGCGGCACGAAGATTTCGTATCCCAAAACTACGAAACATTAGCGCCTCATGCAAGAGGAAGAGAAGAAAGATCGGTCGGAACTTGAAAGCCCGACTCAATTTCGATTCTGAATACGAGACTTCCCACCGCGTCGTCGAAAGAGAAGCGGGAGAGGCGACCGCCGACCCCGGTATTCAAGCGAATCGGGAGGAGAATCGAGATGATGAGACATCTCACTCGCATCATCGAGTGAGTGATGAAGATGAAAAGCGTACCAATGTCACACCGGACTAGGTAGCCGAGAATCCAAAAGCAATGGGACGGCGCTATTCCCAGTGAAAGTCCCAGAGTACAAACTCGGAGGGACGATCGGCATGGCCCGAAGAGGAAAATTCATCCTCCAAAATTCCTCGGACAACAAGGATGACGAACCGGACACCTGAAGTCCAAAAGCGGATATAATGACCGGGAGGATGAAGATATATCCTCCTTGGCGCCGTCATAAGGTGGATCGTTTACTCGGCGCATCGGTGACTTCTCGAGAAAGCAAAGAAGGCGCATGCCGCCAGCGTAAAGACCTATGATGGAGCAGTGACCGATGATCACCTCAAAATTTTGAATCGAATGACAATTGAAAGTGGCCACACATGTGGTGCCACATGTTCAACTCCGCACCAGCTGGAAGCAGCGGGCTGGTTCAAGAAGCTTCCACGCAGCGGCATCAATGGCTTTGAGGAATTGAGAAAGGCGTTTCGCCTAAACTTTACTCGAGAGGAAGAAGTGCGCTAAAATCTGTCGAGCTCGCCGGGGTAAAGCGATGCCAAGGAGAATCTACAAGCGCATTCATGGAGCGCTTCAAAGATGAATGCATGCAAGTTAAAGCATGTCCCGAAGTGTTGAAGATCTCGGTTTCATGAGCAGGATTAATAATCGAGAACTCATCAAGAGGTTGAGCGACAAGATTCACGAAACCTTTGATGAACTCATGAAATGCTCTCGGTCCTTCGTCCGGGAGAAGCGTCGCGGCGGATAGCAAAAGGAACCACTCGAACTACGGTCACGGGAACAACACAGGAGACAATCCAATGACCGAGTAGTAACCGTAATAGGAGCTATCGCGGCCAGTGGGAGTGGGAGGATAATGATAGATACACCCCGATCAAGACCCCAAAAGAAATACTTAGCAGAAGGTGCGGATTTTCCAAGACCGCGCGGATCGCACCCAGGAGGATCGGCGTCTGAAATGGATCTTTGTGATTACCACGCACGGAAGGGCCATACCACTAACGAATGTGTCCAACTACGCGACTCATCGACAAGATGGTTAAAGAGGGTAGATTGGACCACGGTCAAAAACATTAAAGAGGAAAGGACAAGCGGAAGAGTGGCAATAAGAAAGAGACACCTAAAGACAAGGCCGACACCATTTACATGATATAATCATGGCGGCGGATCACAAGGCGAAGGTCGTCAGATTTTTCACGTGGAAAGGAGATCTCTTTCCCACCTTAACCGCGGACAACGCGATGATGGAACCACTCACTATAGAGATAAGCGCGAAGTCACGACATCCACCGCATGTATGTTGATGGTGGTGCTTCGGACATCATGTATGAGCCTTTGTTTCAACGACATTGCGTCTGAAATCTGTGATCGGTTAATCCGGTCGAAACGGCCTTGGTCGGTTTCGGTGAGAAGATATGGCCTATGGGGCAAATACGATTACTGTCGGCATTGAAACAAAGAACACTCCGCAACGGCCTGGATGGAATTCATGGTGATTAAATCCCCCTCGCCATACAATGACATTATTGGGAGACCTGGAATATCACTACTGTGACGGTCTATCATCAACAGCGCATAAGATGCTTAAATTCCCAGTGGAAGGTGGTATTGTTACTCTTTACAACGCCACTGTACCACATAGAGAATGCAACACGATTGCATGCGATCTGGACCAACCCCAAAGATGAGACAACGAATTCCAAATGAAGTAGTAATTCACCGAATACCCGGGCAGAAATATCCATCGGAGGTTCATTGTCGGACAACGGCAAAACAATGTATGCACTCCTGCGGAAGAATTTGGATATTTTTGCATGGGAGCTAAACACATGGCGGGGTGCCACGCTCAATCACGAGCATGAGCGAGAATCCGGCAAGGGTACTCACCAACACGCTAGAAGAAGCTGCCAAGCCCAGGCCGCAAGTGGTCTGGCGAGGTACAAAAGCGGTGGATCACGGGAATTATCGTGAAGTTTACTACCATGGCGGCTCTCAACCCGATAATGGTCAAAAAGCGATGGCGGTGGCGAATGTCGTGAACTTCACCGATCTTAATAAAGCATGTCCACAAGATCGCTATCCATTACGAGAGATAGATGGAAAATAGAGTCCTTGTGCGGATACCCGTTAAAGTGTTTCCTCGATGCATACAAGGATATCACCAAATCGGATGGCTAAGGAAGGCGAGGAAAAACTTGCCTTCCACACAAGCCAGGCGTTCTTGTTATACAAAAATGCCCTTCGACGAAGAATCTGGCGCTACCTATCGGCGATTAGTCGATAATGCTTTCAAAAAGCAATTGGGCGCAACACGAAGTCTATGTGGATGACTTGGTCATAAAAGCTATCTTGAAGATGAGCTTGTGCGTGACATAGAGGAAATGTTTAAGACTCTACGAGATTAACATGAAGCTAAATCAGAAGAAGTGCACCTTGCTCATCGAAGGCATGTTCTAGGATACCTAATCGAGCTCGACGGTATAAAACCTTGTCCGAGAAAAAACAAAGCGGTCATCGAACTTCCTTCACCGCGGCGAAGGAAGTCCAATCTCTCAACGGAAAGGCCGGCCTAAAGAGTTCCTATCCAGTCGTGAAAAATCCTTACCTCTTTTCAAAACACTCAAGAAGTGTATAAAAGGGTGATTCTCGGTGGACCACGGAGGCGGAAGAAGCCTTCACTCATTTCAAAGACATCTATGCGCCCAACACTTGTCGCACCAGGACTGTGGGAAGAGCGATCATGTATTTATCAAGAACTCATGGGCGGTCGGTAGAGTGCTACTAACAGATAGGGATTCGAGTACAAACCCCTATCTACTTTGTAAGAAAAGCGCTTAAGAAGGCGGAGATGAACTACGATTGCCATGGAAAAATTAGTTACGGCATTGGTGTTTCTTTGCGCGGCGATTACGCAGTACTTCCAAGCGCACCCGATAGCGATAATCACAGACCAACCAATCAAGCGGATCATCTCCAAACCACGATCGTCGGGCCGACTCGAGTGGAGTATATTACTAGGAGAACACAACATCTTTTACGGACCGCGACCGCAATCAAAGGGCGATTCGCGAGACTTCATCATCGAGAAGCCGGAACCGAAGCGAGTACCGCACCAAGTAAAGAGTACTACAAGATCCATGGATCTTGTTTACATATGGATCCTCATGCGTGGACGGGTCGGAGGTGGCCTCATTCTCACAAATCCGGAGGAATGGAATTCACTTACACTTTGCGCTTTGAATTCTGACGACAAACAATGAGGCAGAATATGAAGCTCTAATCGCCGGACTACGCATCGCAGCACGAATGGGTGTACATAACCTAGAAGCAAATGTGGACTCCCGGCTAGTAGCCAACCACGTGTTGGGCGAATACGTGGCTAAAGAAGATTTTTTATAACTACAAGTTCTTACAACAGGATGGCTACTTCAAAAAGTACAACTATTACAACGTGTAATCGATGAGCTACCCACACGGGTTACAGTATCTTTTGCCTCGCCAAGCCTCTTCAACAAGTCCGAGTCCCGACGACACGGTGGTGGCAGCTCACGGCACGCCATCGGATCTTGGAAGGTGGCGAGAACCAACCCGCACATAACAACCTTGCCTTTGATACCTTTCATCTGAGCAAGTCTCGTCGCATGCGCTTCAAAACTTGCTTCAGGGACCTCCTCTCGGGACAAAAGGATTCAAGATATCCACAGCGCGCGAATATAGGAGCGTGCGGTTGGGATGCATCGAGTTCGAGATAATAGTCCGGCGTGCAGCGGCTTCTCCACGCGATGACGTGCTAAGTCGGACCGCAAAATAACATCTATTGGCAAGTCTGATCACGCTCCGGTTCGGCCAATCATGGGAGTTCCAAGTCCTCATCTTCTCCATGGCGTACGACTGGACTATCATAAGCCTTCACGTCATAATTGTGTACACCGCTCAACGGGTACCTTTAGAAGCTTAGCCCCATGCGACTTCTCAATGGCTTCGCTTTCCGGCTCGGTAGCACTTAACTACATCCCAAGGAGTCAGCGACCTCTTGCGACTCTAGGGTACTTAACGCGACAAAGACGGAGCCCATGGCTTATGAGCCATCCGGGCTCAGAATGGTCGATAGAAGTTGAGGATATAACTCCTCGTCATACCGGACTTAACTTGCGCAATTTCTCCTCCACGAGTTTCAAGGCGCTTCCACGATGAGCGCCAAAAATTTTCGAGTGGGAGGTCGGTAGCGTCTTTACCATTCTCCAAATATTTCATGGCCCAATGGCGGAAGACTTATATCCCGCGACTCTCTGACGCTCTTGATTTATTGGCACATCGGTAGCCATTTCTCTTAATGAGCTTTTTAGCGTCGACCCCATAGTCTCGCTTCACTCCTAGCACTAGCCAATTGCGCCTCGGTAGACAAGCAATTGTTGGTCTTCGGCACCTTGGCTAGTCTCTCCCGAATACTTTACCTTTAGCCGCGAAGCAAGTAAGACCAGATCATCAACCGGTTGCCCCATGGGCGCATCCCCGTGAGGTCCGGGCTCGGTGCTGGCTCTTGACCGGAGGATTCAAAGACGAATTGGACTTGATTGGGGCGACTCTGGATTGTTCAAACCTACAAGCAGGGGAGAAATTCCACGGTTATTCAAGAATATCATGAGGCATTTGATTACATAATCTTGTAAGGATACTTACGCAGAATGGATGTGTCGGTGATGGTGGGCGCGACGCAACATCACTGAAGATGACTCACACTAAAAACAACCGGGCACTTCTTGAGAGGTGGCAGCACCATCGCCTTGCGCTTCCTTTCCGGGCTCCAATCACGGACTTTCTTCTTCCTCTTCCACTTCCTCCACATGCTCCGCCACGGTATGAGTTGCACCGAGATCACGGGGCTAGAAGTGGGCATACTGTAAAGGGTTGCTTGTAGCGCAACGGATGAACTTTCCCCCGCCTCGCCTAGGTCCAACACTAGGGTACGCCCTGCCGCCGCAACAAGCACGGGTTCTTCTCCCTCTTTCAGTGGCCGTGTTCCCACCTTTACTTCGATTGGCTTCGTCAGTTGCACAACACTGAACAGGTCCATCTCTGCGCAACAACAAAGAAATACAAACAGTTCACGACAAGTACGAAGAACAACAGTGAAAAACTTACAGTAATGTAACTCAACGGGAATGCAAGCATGAGCACCCACCCGACCATCGGCGCCTAAGAAGATCGGAACTTCTTACGAGCGCCAAAATAGTTGTACTCGAGCCAATATGCACGTGAACTCCTGGGGTAGGAGCTTATAGGGATGCGATTCGCATTTATTGTTTCCGCATCCTCCGCATTATATGATCCAGTGAGGGGGCGCTCATCCTTTGGCAGTGTCCCCTTAGAGTAAAAATCAAAATGAGACGGAAAGCATGCGTCGTCAACCCAGAAAAAGGTTTCCCTCCAATTTCTGAGCGCGTCTAACTTTTCCGTATAACATTGGAGTGACCCAGGGCGCTTCGCGAAGGAAACCCACCCGTTTGACCACGTGGTGTGGTAAAACATGCGGAACAGGTGGATTGTGGGGTTAATGGCCAATAAGTGGCAGTTCACCTCGAAGTTAATTAGTTTTGCCGCACCTATACAGTGCAGCTGGGACAAGTGAATGCGGTAATAATTCAATACATCACTTAAGAATAACGATAGGGTATCGCGATTTTGAATTCAAAGAATCGGCGTGTATACCCCAATCTTCCATCGGAAATCCGCTATCGGCGCATTCGCGGTAGGAACTACGGATGTCTTCTTATTGAGGATATAATAATCGATGCAAACTGAAGCTCCTCCTCCGTTATATACGACGTAAAATCCGATAATTCCTTAACCACGGTATTGTTTATAATAAAACACAAAAGCGCAGCGATTACCTAGGGATATTTCGGTATGACGGCTTGGAAGTGTTGAAGCTATGATAATGGCGGATAGCGCTTTTTTACTACTATGTGTAGAAGCGGTGAAAATGAAGTGAAGGATTATATAACCTTCCTCCTCCGCGATGATCGACCGTGGCCCCACCAACCCTAAATATGTGGTGGGATTGTTTGATGGGACACGTGCGGTAACCTTTCCCCGATTTACGAGGTGCCCGTTTTCTTTATTACGGCTAGATACAATGTATCAAGAGGATATTTCTTTAGCTTCTTTGCTACGCTTTGTTTATTTTCATGGACTCGATAATTAGTCTAGCATCCGTAGTTACATTGCGCATACTAGACCGGAAATGATGACGTATAGTCTATATCCGGTCACGGACCGACTAAAGTCCAATACTAACTTGGCAGTGCATTTAATCGGCTAAGGCGACTAGACGTTTGGGCTCGTGAAGGCCCAAACCGGATCTATTGATGGAGTAGATATCCGATATCTTCTAAATAGGAAGATAATCATCCCAATGACTAAGGCGGGATCGCGAAGGTTGAGGAACACGGAACCAACAAGGATTCCGTGCGTATATAAAGGAATCACATCCCTCGTTTAAGGTGCGATATCGTAACCCTAATTCTCCTTAAACCCTAAACCGATTACTTACTCTCACGCCGGAGGATAATCGTGGGAAACAATCCCACGGTAAGCCTAACGGTGTCCTTTGTCTCTTAGTGCGCAGGTCTCAAGCAACAATTCTCAATTGGTACGAGAGCCGGAGCTCCAAACCAGGAACGCCCAACTTTTGTATCAACAACATACAACATTAATACTTTTCTGTGAAACTTTTGTGGAACTTTTCTCTTTGATGATGATGAACAAGTAAGTCAATGATGAACACTGATGATGTCTACTAGGTGTTCAAAAAATGTCATAATGAAAGTCTTTATTATTTAAACGTTAAAGTGTTTATGGGATGCTAGCATGTTTTAGTAATTCATGTTATTATGAAAAAAATGTCGATTTTTTTTGGATGATCAATTTATGTTTTAAACAATGATGAACAAAATTTGAAATTATGGTGAACAAAGTATAAGACTTTGATAAACAACAATTCAATATTTTATGTCTATGTTTATCAATTATGCTCTGAATCAATAAAGGTTTATAAGTTATTGTCTCATGGCTAAGAATCAAATGAGAATAATGAGAAATAATTATAACTACATATTAAAGATGCACCGATTTGAATTAGATACATTCTTAATCTTTTAAATGCATCATAATATAATTTCTAGCTAAAAGTTAGATACATATACATATATTTGATGTATTTCATTAAGTTAGACGAATCTTATGTATTTTTCGTCCTATGCGAGTCAAATTTGTTGCTAATACTACTTTGCATCGTTTTCACTTCAAAATCACTTTCGAAACTAATTGCAATGCATCTAAATGAATAGAGATGCATCTAATTTAAATCGATGCATCTCAAATATGTGGTTATAGTTATTTTTTATTTTTCTCATATTAAGTTTTCTTCTCACTAAATCCTGATCAACATAGATAACAAACTTTCTATAAATCAAATGGGAAAATCTTGATCGTTCATTTTTTCATTAAAAAAAAGTATTTTTACCTTTTTCTTAAAGAAATAAAATTTATTGCAAAAGGTAAATCGTTAAGTGACAAAACATACACCATCGCGACAAGAATTTTTTAATCTTTCAATAGATGAACACTATGATATACTTTTGACGATTTTTTTTGAGCTTTATTTAAGTGTTGGTATTTACGCCCTGAAAGATCACATGTAATTTGTTATTTTAGAAACCACGTGTTTCACCAATTATATGTGATTTTTCAGAGCGTAAATTTTAATACTCACAAATATAACTCGAAACAAAATCGTTAAAAGTATTTAGAAGTGTCCTTATATAGAAAAATGATTTAATTATCGTCGCGGTGATATGATTCCTTTCACGTAAGATTAATGGTTTGTGTGATATTTAATTTTCAAAAAATAAAAATAAATGAGGGTTTTTTAGTTTGATGAAGAAATAAATGATCAGAATATGTTCATTTGAAATTCACATAATTTGTGATCTATATTCAACTTTTTTCCATAGTCAATGATAAACTAAAATGGTTGGTTTTGTTGTTAGAATATGGTGTGTGGGTTTTGAGAAAAATGCTAGTGTCTAGTTTTAGATTTAGATTTAATCTTGCAATTGAAGATTTAGTTGTGCATATAAGATTTGGTTCGCGTATTGATTTTAGATTTTGATTTTTGAGTATGATATTTTCAAAGATTGTGCGTGTATATCCACGAATAATTTAACTGAATTTTGGGTTTAGTTTAAAGATTGTGTTTTTTTAGTTTAATTATAAGAAAAAAGTGAAAAATAAATAAGAATATTAGAGGTAGGAGATGAATGTGGGTAAAGTGACCTTAATACCATCATGTGCATCTCACATGAGTATTTTAATGGAGAAAATTTAACGATCGTTTGGTTAAAAGACTGGGCCGTTAAAAATCGACAACCACAAAGACGGGCGGTGTATTTATTGAAATTTTTGGACGGAAGGTGAAAAGTGGTGTAAACCACAAGGACGATTGTTCATATCGAGCTGGACATGAGAGACACTCTTTAAAATTAATAGAAGCAATTCCTTTATTTATTTAACTCTATCTTCAAAGTCTCTTGTTTCAAATTGTCCTATGAAACCAATTACCGAACATAAAATTCTGGTTTTATTAAAACCAAAAGCCAGTGGCAGACCTAGCACAAAATCTAAATTGGTTCCTTGTTAAATGAAGGTGAAAATTTTAATGATTTCAACCGATCCATGAGTCGAGACATGTCGGGTCATGTCCAATTTAAACGAAAAAATAAATATGACGCATCAAAAGCTTAAATCAAGTACTCAATTGTTAAAAATTTTCTATGAAAAATAAGAAAGAAATCAACACATTCACATTATAAAACACCACGCTATATAAATATAGCTAAACTATGCACAAGTCCTTTGATAAGAACTGAGTTTTCCAAAATTTCGTTTTCAATATACTACATAAAACAAGTGAAAGATATAGCCAACCCAATACGTATTAATAAATAATACTTTGAAATATAAAAATTATCACAGCAAGGTTTATAATTTTTAAATGGGTGGTTACGTTTCTTTATGTGGTCATTTTGAAAATGATAGATAGGCTTATCACATGCTCAAGGATTTAAAATCAATTACTCGTATTTATAAAGGAGCAAAGGTGAAAAAAGTAACAATAGTTTACATAACATAAAAAATGCATTTTATTTTCAATCTGACTTTCTCATTTCTTCTCCGACCACCTCCTTTATTTTTCGGCGCTCAAATATGTAGCAAGTCACCTTCATTCTTTTAAAGAGCCATGATCTTTCAGTTACCAAGGTGGTTCCCGTTTAATTTTTATGACAGTTCCCATAATTTTGTTACATATGTTTCTAGCAATTTTCGGTGTTTAAGGTGGTTCCCGAGCACCACCTGGAATAACCGTAAGTCCGCCTCTGCGTGTTGCCACGGTGTCTAAAGCATTATATTTCGCCTTTAACACAACGAACGCACATAAAAAACAATAAAACATAATTTTAAAAAAACAAACACAGTAATAAATAACTAATTTTGCGCAAAAGATAATTTTAATTGGAAATTTTATTTATAGAAATTTACTATTCATTGAATAGCGGATTTAACTCTTGCTAAATCTTACATAATATATCCTGCCGATACATAAAGTGGGGGTTATTTGACATTTAATAAAGCCCCGCCTTCGATGGAAGATACAAACATTATAGAGTTACTACACCCCTTCGATTGGATTGACAACCAACGATAGTACATATGCTTCCGTCAAATCTATGTTATGACCATGCCCATCCGCTACCTGGTACATAAATTGTGCCATCCTCCCAAAGTTTGCTGCACACTCGCCGAACTCTTTCAAGTATGTAGTCTTAAGCCCTGCTCGTTCTTTGTTTAGCTTCTGCCATACCTTGATTATTAGCGATCTCACATGCGCTCTAGCTTCCTCTTCTGTTACACCAGTCTCATGCATGTAGACTTGGATTGATTTTGGAGTATCTCCTCTTGCCATTTCGTCCTTAAAAAATCACGTAATAGTTAAGTTCAATTATTTATTTTTACTATCCAATACCTTTTCGTATATGATAGTATATGATATAGTAGCAAAAATGCTAAATACGATATGCTAGTAAACATAAACGCCAATAAAAGGGAAATAGTAATAGTTACCGAGGATGTTCCCAAGTCATCAGCAAGTCGCAAGATTAGGGATGAATAATGGATTAATTTCTTAATTTTATCCACGCTTTGTATGACTTCTTCCGTTGAGCAAACATTCATTACAAAACTTATATGTGTGAGCATTAAAGGTACCAATATAGATACTTCAGCAATGTCCAAGTACTCCTTGAATGTTGGCATATATTTAGTATGGTACCACCTTGCTTCTACTAGGTATGCCTTACATAAATCTTCCCACTGCAATATAACCAATTCAAAAATATAAAGTATAGTAGCATATGGGAATCAAATCTTAAATTCAATAACCATAATGAAACTTACTGCTTTTTGTAAGTATGGAAGGATGAAGATTCCTGTGTCTGTCAATGTGGTATATGCCATATCATTTACCGAGTTATAGAATCCAAGAAAACATATCTTCATATAGTCGGGGAGTTCTTCAATCGCGTAGATATTCCTCTATATGTTAAAAACATGTTAACATTTCAGGAAATAGTGCAAGTACTAGTAAATAGATGTGTAATATATATTTTTAGTACTATTATATTAGTAACCTTGATATAACATCGGTAAATTTTTCAAGCTCATCCAAAGTACCATGCACATCATATACATCATCGACACTAGTAATTATAGCGAAAACCTTTGTTAGAATTCTCCTTAGAAGAGTAAATTGAGGTCGAGCAAACGGTCTCGAGCAAAGCTCAACTTATCATCCCATTCTGTTGTTCTCCACCATCTATTCTTCATAGAAAACATGATTAGTTCTTGAAATTGTGACTAAAACATAAAATACAATCCAATTAGTTTTCTTATAAGAAAAAAAATCAAACATAATGCGCATACCTTGATGTGTGTTTTAGATCTTCTTGGTGAACTGCCTGCACCATGTTAAAGTCCAACTTGGCAAGATCGAGCACCGTGGGGTTCATTCCACTTCTTTTCTCATATGCGTCAATAAACCACTTTGTTTCCACTCGTGCAATCCTCCAATGAAGTGACATATCCAACGCATGACTTGTTAACGACGACAAATATTGGTCACTGATATTCCCTAAACTTGCTTGCAAATATTTTTTTGTGAAATCTCTAGCTTCATCCAATATATTTTCGTCCTCAAAAGAATGATAAGAAGCCTCATAAAGGTTTAGCTTTATCAATCACTGTTTATGATTTTTTGAAAAGATTTTTTCTGATTTTTAAACAAATCAAGTGTGGTTTAGAACAACTATCGGGCTTCAATGAAATGCATAAATCGATCTTTTTTTAATAGTTTAGTTATGATGTTTGTAAGAACTAAAAACTTTATAATTAAGCTTCATTCTATGACATGCAACATTAATACATATTTTATAATTAAGTTAAGGATGAACATCCATGATGTCTGCTAGGTGTTAAAAAATGTCTTAATGAGAGCTTTTATTAATTTAGATGTTAAAGTGCTTATAGGATTCTAGCATGTTTTAGTCATTCATGTTTTTAAGAAGAAAAAAAGTCAAAAAAGTTTGATGATCAAGGTTTTAGACAATGATGAAACAATATATATATATATATATATATATATATATATATATATATATATATATATATATATATATAGGGTGAGTTAAAATAAAAAGAAAATTTTGGTAAAAAGAATAAGAAGAATTTTGGGCCTTTAGATTTAAAATCAATGGATGAGATTAAACAATACACTTAATTAAGGCTATAAGGGTAAAATTGTCTTTAAATAAAAAGACATAAACACACAATATAAAACATATCATCTCTTTAACCGATCATACAGTTCTCTCTCATCTAACTACTTTCTCTCTCACAATGAAATCCGACCATCTCAATAAATTCCGATCATCTCAATAAATTCAGATCATCTTAATAATTTTCGATCATTTTATTCAAATCCTAGCATCTCAATAAGCAAAGTGTGAGTAGATCTGACAGTTACGGTTCCAGATCTGATAATTTGAATCTCAATCAACTATGTCAGATTTGGTGTATTCGAGTCAATGTAGTAATGGAGGTTATGGTGGTGGTATGAGGTTATGGCGGAGATGGTGGCGGTGGTATGGAGGTTGGTGGTGGTGGGGTTGGGCGGTGGTTATGGAGGTTATGGTGGTGGTGGTTACGGTTATGGTGATGGGTATGACATGGTTAAACTCCTTGGTGG
This sequence comes from Chrysanthemum lavandulifolium, assembly GCA_022545495.1. Lineage (NCBI taxonomy): Eukaryota > Viridiplantae > Streptophyta > Magnoliopsida > Asterales > Asteraceae > Chrysanthemum > Chrysanthemum lavandulifolium. The sequence goes on along the minus strand of CM040240.1, from coordinate 14,828,361 downwards.
TGATGGTATGCTAATTCCCCCTATTCATTTGTCAAAACAACAACTGTCTATGAAAATTGAGTAAATGTGCATTAATTTCCGTTGGAAATTAGTAAAAGCCTGATATGTTTAGGTAATTATGAGTTTTTTGAAATAAAAATGTTTTGTGTATTAAAAATAGGCTTGACGTGCGATAGTTTCTTAAGAAGTTAGTTAAAGTAGTACGTTTGGATAATCATGAGCTGTGTAGAATAACAGTGTTTTATGCACAAAAATTGGTCTAAATGTGCATCAATTTTGTAGGAAGATAGTAAAAGTGTAATAGGATCGGATAATCGTAACTTGTGTGAAATTCACTGTTTTGTGCATTAAAATGGTCCGAATAAGCATTAATTTTTGTAGGAAATTAGTAAATTGTGAAACAATTGGATAATCGTGAGTTTCCAATCGTGAGTTGTGTAGAATAACACTATTTTGTGCATGAAAAGTGGTCTAAATGTGTATTAATTTTTGATGAGGTTAATAAAAGGGTGATATGTAGGGATAATCATGAGTTGTGTGAAATAATATTGTTTTCTACATTAATAATTCGCTAAATGTGCGTTAGTTTTCATAAGATGCTAGTAAAAGTGACGCACTTCGGCGATCTGCTTGTTTGGAATAACACCGTTTTGTGCATTGAAATTGGTCTAACTATGAATTCGTTTTTATACGAAGTTAGTAAAAGTGACATGCTTAAGCAATCGAAACTTTTGTGAATTAACATTATTTTGTGCATTAAAATGGTCTAATTGTGCATCTGTTTTCATAGGAAATTAGAAAAGGTGACATGAGGAAATCAATACACTATTATTTGAAATGACACTATTTGTGCATTAAATTTTTTCTAAAATGTACATTAATTTTTATAGGAAGTTAGTAAAGGCGATCTACTTAGTTAACGATCATGCTAATGTTTAAAAATACATGGTTTTGTGCATTAAAAACGGTGTAAATCTGCTAATGTTTATAATGTGATATTTGCATTAATATTAATGAATAATGTCGGTTCTTGATGACCACAGGTATACTAATGGAGAACAACAAAAAAGATTATATGGGAGTTCAGGTCTGAGTCACGAAAGATGAGACTTTCAAGATATGTTCATCAAAAGAGGCTAAGAATCTTCATGTGGAATCCATCGGCTTTAACTGGTGAAGATTATAGAACAATTAACATGTACCTTTTACTGTATTAACTATATATCACTGTAAATATGTGATCAAGAAAAGGTCTCTGGTTTCTTATTGTTTCGTTTGTGATTGATTAGAGATTTGTAATAACATCATGCTTCCTTGTAATCCTCACTCGATGTACAGAGTAGAGATCAATCCCACGAGGAAATTGTAACTTATATGTTAATTTTATAAACACATGTGTTATTTTTCCGTTTGGAAACAACTATGTTAAAAGTTGTCAAAATTATCGATATGGTGAATTACCTTATCACTTATTACAATTGCATGTCTTTTAATACTTTTAGTTAACTTCAAGACGAACAAACGAATATAATATGTTGTCACCGCAAGTTGAAGGCCAAAATTGTGAAACCGAGATGGTAATGGTGTCACTGATGACATATACAAGCTTCTCGGTAGAGGAGCAAACGACATGAAAATTATAGATGTAATAATGCGTGATGCAAAACGAATTGTATTCAATTTGCATTATTGTTTTGTGAAATGGGATTAATTTTAATATTTTCATTACTTATTAGGTCCGATTCATTGATCGGCATGAGTTGCATAAAATAAAAGCTTTTATGCATTAAAATTAGGTGAAATGTGCATCGGTTTTCATATGATGCGGTTAAAGTGCTTTATTTCACTAATAAAGTTATTTTGTGCATGAAAATTGGGAAAAATCAAATATAGTATTTTGATGAAAAGAAATCAAGAATGACAAGAATAAAGAAGACAATCTTGTAGGAAAGATAGTAAAAGTGTAATAGGATCGGATAATCGTAACTTGTGTGAAATTCAACTGTTTTGTGCATTAAAATGGTCCGAATAAGCATTAATTTTGTAGGAAATTAGTAAATTGTGAAACAATTGGATAATCGTGAGTTTCAATCGTGAGTTGTGTAGAATAACACTATTTTGTGCATGAAAAGTGGTCTAAATGTGTATTAATTTTGTGAGAGGTTAATAAAAGGGTGATATGTAGGATAATCATGAGTTGTGTGAAATAATATTGTTTTCTACATTAATAATTCGCTAAATGTGCGTTAGTTTTCATAAGATGCTAGTAAAAGTGACACACTTCGGCGATCTGCTTGTTTGGAATAACACCGTTTTGTGCATTGAAATTGGTCTAACTATGAATTCGTTTTTATACGAAGTTAGTAAAAGTGACATGCTTAAGCAATCGAAACTTTTGTGAATTAACATTATTTTGTGCATTAAAATGGTCTAATTGTGCATCTGTTTTCATAGGAAATTAGAAAAGGTGACATGAGGAAATCAATACACTATTATTTGAAATGACACTATTTGTGCATTAAATTTTTTCTAAAATGTACATTAATTTTATAGGAAGTTAGTAAAGGCGATCTACTTAGTTAACGATCATGCTAATGTTTAAAAATACATGGTTTTGTGCATTAAAAACGTGTAAATCGCTAATGTTTATAATGTGATATTTGCATTAATATTAATGAATAATGTCGGTTCTTGATGACCACGGGTATACTAATGGAGAACAACAAAAAGATTATATGGGAGTTCAGTGTCAGAGTCACGAAGATGAGACTTTCAAGACATGTTCATCAAAAGAGGCTAAGAATTGTAGATGTAAATAATGCGTGATGCAAAACGAATTGTATTCAATTTGCATTATTGTTTTGTGAAATGGGATTAATTCTAATATTTTCATTACTTATTAGGTATGTTTCATTGATCGGCATGAGTTGCATAAAATAAAGCTATTTTATGCATTAAAATTAGGTGAAATGTGCATCAGTTTTCATATGATGCTGGTTAAAGTGCTTTATTTCACTAATAAAGCTATTTTGTGCATGAAAATTGGGCAAAATCTGAAATATAGTATTTTGATGAAAAGAAATCAAGAATGACAGCAACAGCAAGACAATCATTTAATAGATCCATGGCACTAATACAGGTTTTCACTATATTTGCTAAAGTAGTAAAAAAAATCAAGAATGACAACAACAGTAATACAAGCACTTAATCCATGGCACTAATACACTTTGAACACTCTCGTCAACAACCTCCTCTTCTATTATCGCCTCCACCTCCACATATGAATTGGCCAATTGACGTTAATGCTCGTAACTCTCATTCTCCATATAGTTGGTCCGAACCAGAAAGGTCAATATGTAGTTGATGGTTTTGGAACACACTTTGTCAACAACCTCCTCTTCTAATATCGCCTCCACCGCCACACCCACAATGAAACCATTTCTTTGAGCCTCATGTTAAACCACCACCGCCATCGTTAGTCAAGTATGCGTGTTTCTAGTCGGTTGTTCGGAGAACATACAACAACGACAATACAATCACCGATATAGTAAGATCCATGGCAATTGAATAACACCTAATGTTTTGACCATTTGTAGGTAATCAACATCTATAGTTGCAGTTGCAAACACTGCAACTATGAATAAAAAAGCATAATCAGATGACAGTAACAATAAAAACACAAACATATATATGTTAAATGAGATATAACACTAGTTAGTGTATCAAATTCTACTACAAATACAAACATTCATCAAATTACATTAACAACACAAATTTGTAATACACCAATACCATTTATTTGTGCATCAAATTTCACACATAATCAATTTTTGATCAGATCACACTATTAACGTAAACTTATTAACTGAATAATGTATAATTCTAGTTTGTGCATCGAATTTTATTATAAATACAAATATTCATAAAAAACACTAATAACAAAATTTTGTGTCACAACTACACTAATTTGTGCATCAGATTCTACTACAAATACAAACTTTTATCAAATTACACTAATAACACAAATTTATATATCAATTTACAATAATAGCAATAATTATGTATTAGATAGTGTAATAACACTAATCCTTGCAATAGATTTCACCCCAAATTCATAATTGCAGCAAACTACACTAAACCCACTAATTTTGCATATCAAATTACAATAATATCACAAATTTATTATCAACTACACTAAATTACAACAAATAAGCTTCATCAGATGTCGAACTGAAATTGATTTTAACACAAAAGAATACATACCTTGATTATCACTATTATTTATCAATAACTTTTTGGACAAATCTGAAATTTACCTTACAATCCACAATTGCATGTTAATATCAATTGGTATTACAAACCCTAATTTGATTAAATATTAGGGAACGAATTGAAGATTAGAGTGAAATGGATTGTACTTGATTATGTGATTCTCTGTGTGTAGAGGAGAGAGATGGAACGTGTGTTTTTTCTGTGTGTAGGGAAGCTGAGTTTATTGTATAGGTTGTTAGGATTATAGTTAGCATGTAAAATTACTTTCATACCCTTAATAATTAGTTATGATGAAAGTTAATCTCATCCATTGATTTTAAATCAAGGGTTAAAAATTCTTCTTATTCTTTTCACCACAAATCCTCTTTTTATTTGATCTCATCCCTATATATATATATATATATATATATATATATATATATATATATATATATATATATATATATATATATATATATATATATATATATATATATATATATATATATATATATATATATATATATACATATATACATACATATATATATATATATATATATATATATATATATATATATATATATATATATATATATATATATATATATATATATATATATATATATATATATATATATATATATATATATATATATATATATAGGGGAGAGTTAACGTGAGATCAAACTTAAAGTTGTAAAATAATATCAAGTCTAAAAACCACTAAAACATTTATAAATAACAATTTTAGCAATAATACATAAAATAATATTTTAATTTCTCAAAATAAAACCTTCTCAATCGATCCGGATTATATATATATATATATATATATATATATATATATATATATATATATATATATATATATATATATATATATATATATATATATATATATATATATATATATATATATATATATATATATATATATATATATGTGTGTGTGTGTGTATATATATATATATATATATATATATATATAGGGAGAGTTAACGTGAGATCAAACTTAAAGTTGTAAAATAAGATATATATATATATATATATATATATATATATATATATATATATATATATATATATATATATATATATATATATATATATATATATATATATATATATATATATATATATATATATATATATATATATATATATATATATATATATATATATATATATATATATATATATATATATATATATATATATATATATATATATATATATATATATATATATAGGGGGAGAGTTAACGTGAGATCAAACTTAAAGTTGTAAAAATAAGATCAAGTCTAAAAAACCACTAAAACATTTATAAATAACAATTTTAGCAATAATACACATAAAAATAATATTTTAATACAAATTAACATTTTAGCAACTAATCCTATTCGACTAATAACATAGTAAACTTAACATTAAACTGCCCTAGACTCTCGCTAATATGAAAACTAATACATAACAATGATCATCAACATTGTCACCAAAAATCAACCAATTTACTTTGACTATATAGGTGAATGCAATGGACATTCGCTTGTATCAAGAACCTCCTTAAATAAAAAATCAACCATTACAATTATATCTGTAATATAAGTTCCTAAAAGGCTATAATCTGGCATTTGCACCTTAATAAAATTGGTTTTGTTTAAATAGATTAACGGTGTGAATACTTTGGTCATTATCAGTGGTTTTTAAAAACGTTTTGGTGGCATTTGGCCATAAAGTAAGCAAAATGATACTTCCGTGGCCTAATGTTAAGTTTTCTTTTATGAGCATTTTCCTCTACTATGGACTACCTAAAAGTGAGAGTCAACCACTACAATCGTATTAGTAATACAACCTCCTAAAAGGGCATAGTCGGTACTATAACTTACAAAAACTTGTTTTATTCCGTTATATTAGCTAAAGAGCATATTAGTAATCCTACAGTTTTTCCATTTGTAATTTTTGCCAAACATATGGGTGACCTGAACATGCATTTTAGTTATCACAATCGTAGCTTAACATGAATGCAAAAGATAATAATGACCTAAACATGGCTAAAATGGGTCAATGCGGGTCATCGTTTTAATGCTAAGTCTTCAAACATGTAACATAACACTATAAATATTTAGCTAATAAGAAAAAAGGTCAAATGGGTTGAACAGTTTATACTCAACATTGTCCTGAATTTCTTCCATTAGAGAAAACAGATCCATACATTAAAACATTTTTTTTGGGGTAAAGGGGAGTAATCCTGCACCCTGGTAAATATATTAACCAAATAAACGTTTAAGTACAATGGATATGAGTGAAATCCCATATCTCAGCCCGTTACATAGGCATAGAGCTTACATTAAAACATTTTTTGTAAACAAATTTATTGTACTAATTTCGTACCTTGACAAAGTGGCTGACGGAATCTTGAGGAGCAACTAATGCCTCAAAATTTTTAATGAACAGACTACACAAACCATAGGAAACTAAATACATTTAGTGACAGTGATCTTTATAACATACAGATGTAAAAGGTTCAATTTTCCAATTAAGAACAAGTTTTCAAAAGTCAACAAGATAAATTTGTTGTGACCATTGTCCATTGATGCGAGGTTTCTTGACCCGGTTTTAATATTTAGATTGTCTCGTTATACCTATGGTCACCCTAATGCACTAACGGGTAGTGTACCGGTCGTGTGTAGTGTAGTATTCGGTAAAAGCGAGGTCGTCCCAAGAGCTATGTGTGCGGTTTAAACTAAGTCTAGGTGTCACAGTTTTAATAGATTTTAAGGTTGAAATGATTAATAAACTACTAAAGACAAGAAAATAAGAAAAGCAAGTAAAAGCAAGGGTTGTGATTAATAGGGAAGTGTGCTAACCTAGTTATTCATCCTATCAAGCTAAATTCATGTTTAATTACTTCCAATTACTTGAGTGGGGTAAAGTCGCTAGGACAACATTTTGTCGATTCGTCCTAACCTATCGGCAAAGGGTTCCCTTTGGAGATGTCGGGTGACCGTCGAAAGTCGATTGGTTTTAGTCCTAAGCTAAGTCATTAAGTACCGCTTCGTGCAAGATTTGTAACAATGAGTGCCGGCTTCTAGCATCTTAAACACTCATCCACGACTTAAGTTCATCCAAGCGGTAGGTGATCGGTTGGTCAAGTCGCTGGCGAAGAAGGTTGTCGATTGGTCATATCTTACCCTTCCACTCGGTCTACCTACTTAGGGTCGGTTGGTCATATCTCCTAAGTAACTAGTCACTACCGCCATTCAAAACTACGAAACAAGGGTAGCTACCAACAAACTATGCATGCATACACTAGAAATAATTATACGAAGCAATGAAAACATAAACAAAGCAATTAAGGAATCATAACTTGGCTAGCACGGAGGTGCTTAGCCGCTCATATTAACTAAAACAATCGATTCAATGTTTAACATTCTGAAATACATGAATTGAAAGTAAAGAAAAGATAAAATGCTAATGCTTATCGTGGGGAGTGATTTCTCCACTTGGAGATGGCTCCGTATGTGATTTACGCCTTTAACCTTCTACTCGCATTCACTAATGTTGTATGTGAAATGGGATGATTAGAAATCTGGAATTGAGTGGTATTAATAGGCCGGATCTGGTTGCAGGCGTAACAAGTTGAGGATTCTGCCGTAACACCGATATCTTCGTAATTTGCACTAAAAATCTTTGGTTACGGTAACATATGGAAGAGATTCGTCGTATCATCAATAAATCTTGGTTACGCCGTGGTTGAGACAATAGTTACTGGCGTAGCTTGCGGTGACGTGGAACCTCATTTGACCTAGTTAGTTACATCGTAATCTTTGGAGAGAGTTCGCCATAATCTTGATTGAGTTGGTTTTCGAGCCGCTTACATTGCGGCGTAATGTGAGGAGAGATTCGCGTAACATCTTCAAAATGAGCATACTATCATATATCTTCAATAAACTCTCCAAATCCGCGTCTCTTTAGCTCCTTGCTCGTAATTTACACGAAAGTGAAATATAGAGGAAAACAAGCGTAAATCTATATAAATGATATAAAATCGAGCATTATCGGAAATTGACACTTAATATTCGAACTATTTGATGTTATCAAATATCCCCAACGAACTCTATTTTCTCTCAAGTAGACCTTATTAGATAGATTCCTAAAAGATTTCTCTATTACGAAAATATAGGTTTACAAATCTCTTATGCTAGAATAAAACAAAGCGAACACCTCACAAAATGGGAACAAAATACTCAAATATCTCAACTATTCTAAGTGTTAATTTCGGGGTGATCACTAATTGCACAGTCATAGCATGTATACTATCATAAGCTTGCCGGTTATACAAATCTCCACCACTAGAGTTAAGGACAAAACAATTCTTGAAGGCAATATGAGTAGACACGACAAAGGTTAAGGGTGATTTGTCATTACTAACATGTCATGCATGGCGAAGTGGACAAAATCAATGATACATGACAAAATCCATGGCCAAGACAACAAATATTGCTCGTTGCATCACCTAGACCCGCTTCATGATTAAATCGTAGGATAAGACATGGGATAAATCAATGATACATGACTAAATTTATGACCCATCTTGACAGATTTCCCAACCGCCTAACCCGCCCAGCTTGGGTGATTTAGGAATGGTTATGACAACAACAAAATCCGGACAAGAAAAAAATCCAAGCAAGTTATAAGCTAACATTACAAAAATGTCATAAATCCGAATGGGAAAAAAAGAGATAACATGCATAAAGAAATTTAAGAACAAATTCACTAACCTTGAAAAGTTTCTCATCTACTTTGATTCTAGATAATATCCAACTAGGCGAATGGAAAGTTTTCTTGCCATGTCTTTCACATTTATCTAAAACTCAAGGCTCATGACATCAAATAAATTGAAACTTTTAGCGAATGAATAAATGATTAGATATAAAATCTACCAACATCAAGGATGTTGGTTTGTGGGACTATTTTATACTGCGTATGTTTTTTGATAAAAAGTGTGAAAACCAGTAGATCTAGTCGCTTAAAGTATGAAAAACTGCTTGATTATTTTACTAATTCGCTAGATTAATGGTGGAAAAAAAGAGATTAAACGGTACTTAAAAATGTATTTTTAAATCACTACTTTTAAAATTTGAAATGAGATAAAGTACCAAAAAGGTACAAAAGTAAAAAGTAAAAAAAAGTACCTTAAAGTATTTCGCTTAAGTTGCTCAGCATTGGCAAAGCGTTAAAAGAATAAAATAATATTTTAAGAAGTTTGACTTTTTTTTTTGAAAAGGACAAAATAGAAGGTCGTTGGCATAGGTCGCTCAAAAACATAGGCTGTGAAATGGGCAACAATCATTAGGTTCACACTTTCGTGTGACACTTGGGCTTTGATATTAAAAGTAAAAAAGTCATGAGTCGCTCGGTCTATTTAGAGAAAGGCCTAAAGCGTGTCTAGAAAGTATTGCCACTTCCGGTGACCGGGTGAATTTTGAATTACCCCACTATATATAGTCTTTTCATATATCTAAATAGATAAGATTTTCGAAATATATTTACCTTGAAACTATGCAACTTATATGATTAAAGTTTACACGTTTCTGTATTTGGCAGAATCCCAATGGAAGATTAAAATGTGCTTAGGAATTTAGGCTGGGCACAGTCGTGACCAGACACGACTTTGCTACATCAGCTTTCTCTTTCCGACAATCTAACAACGATCAAGTTGTCATAGTGGTGACCAAGTTAATTATTATTTTTTATTTATTTATTTTTAAATAAAACAACAAAGTATTATATAATATAAATAAAACAAAGTATTACATATAAATTAAAGTAATTTTATTCATTCTCTATGCTAAAATGTAAGAAAGTTAGAACTATAAAGTAAAATGACAATAAAATCAAACTTCAAAGGTTTAAGCGTAAATTAATTATTTATAAAAAAAATATAAAAAAATGACTTATTTAGTCTTCTTCTTCATCTGCAAATCACAACACACATTTTTTTTTTTTCGTTTTTTTAAACGAATTAAAATAAAGAAAAAGAGAGAATAGTAGAGTTTGTGTGTGTTTAAAATCGGTCGAAATTTCGACCGACCTCTCCTTTTCCTCGACCGAGGCGACCGATGGTGACCTTTTGCCAAAGTGACCACGGCCAAGCGAGGAGATGGATTCGACCATGCTAGGTGACCGATCGACTATGCCCAGCCTTAGAGTTTATGCATGTACCTTGTAGATGATCAACTAAGCACGTAAACTATTACACTTAATGTTAACGTCATTGCCAACTTACTTTTTCAAATTTTCTAAGTTGAATAACAAATTTTCTGAAAAGTAAGTTGACAATTGTAGCTTTCACCCTAAATTATAATGTATTGTACTATGACAAATTCATCTAATGTAGAATAACTAACATCAATACTTAGCAAGGTTATAAACTGTATGAGGCGTAGCGTGGCGATATGGCTAAGCTTCACGCCTTCGAAGCTGAAGTTATAGCGTTTTCTAAGGCGTGACTTAAAGCGGCACAAAATATGAAAATATTTATATATTACACGTAGTATCATATTTCATATATATCGAGTTTATAAAAAATATTTCTTTCAAAAAAATAATTTTCATCAGAGTTAAACTAAAAAAATGCGTCACGCCTTGCCCTTTTCACGCCTCATCTCATTGCGCCTAGGCGGCGTTTTATTCTATTGTGTAACGTGGAGGTGACAATTCCACGCCTTAGAGCCGCCATGACACGCCTTTTAGAACCATGATATATTTAGTAAAAGGAGGTTAATATCAAATGTTATTTACAAATGCTTTCTTGAAGATGTAAATGGTACCAAGATCGCCAAAGTGATGGAACTAAGGGTGTCTGTGGTGTCGCGGGACCTCGATGAAATCAAAGGACATGATTGAAGATACTCTTGGTATGCTAAACATGTATGAGGCTTCTTATCATTCATTTGATCAAATGATAAGAAACCTCATACAAGTTTAACACTCATCCCCTATCTCGTCCTTAATGTCCTCGAATATGTCTACATAGCACATTCAAATACACCATAATATCAGTTTTTTCAAGATTGTGAATCAAAGCAACATGATAAAACACATCCTTAATGTACTTGAAACCTTGAGTGATATGATATCCATTATGTCTCAAAAGTCTAAAACCAAGAGCTTTAAGATTTAAATCCAATGTGTTCTATTTTTAGGGACTTTGGAATTTGTAGCTAATTGGCTACAATAATGTACTTAAAACTGTGGGTCCCTGACTCATTTTGTGGGTTCTGAGTTATTTTTCCGGGTCCCTGAGTAATTTCTTATGTATTTTTTGTGGAGGATTGTAGCTAGTTTGGCTACAAAATTGTAATATAATATATCCCCATATATATATATATATATATATATATATATATATATATATATATATATATATATATATATATATATATATATATATATATATATATATATATATATATATATATATATATATATATATATACATACATACATATATATATATATATACTAGGCAGTACCCGTGCCTAGCGGCATCGGTTTCTAGCGGCGAGACAATTAACGATATGCGATATTGTGGTAAATGTTTCATATAACGTTCAAAATAGAGCGTGAAAAGATCTCGATGAGACCCGATTCACCGGTTTGTATCGGGTTTCTAGCTTTCGACAAATTACAAAGCGAATGGTTCTTTTTACGAAACATTATACTTGAGTCCTCGGGTATCTTTTTGAGAATCGTTCCTCTTATGGCCTAGTTGAATAGCGGCGACAATGGTTAGCGTGATACCCGTGCATAGCAGCGACGACGAATATTTACCGATAAACAACTTCCTCAAGACAATATATTTTCTAGTTTCGTTTCTCAGTTGAAAATGGAAACCCTCTCTCGAGGCATTATGTGTGTGCCCTTTTTCATCGTTGCAAATAATCAATTTTTTGGTCATTACAATATGTCTTATTTATATTCCTGGGTATGTGTTGTAAAAATGGATTCCTAGCTTGTCGTTTATCATTTTCTTTTTCAAGTCATTTTTGGCCTTCTTTCCATAACCTTTAAGATGAATAAAATATATACCTTCCACCTTATAAAAAGACATGTAAAAATTACATTGATGAGTATGTTTGTTAAAATAATCTTATTTTTTATTTTGATATATTGACAATATTTTTTGGTTATAAAAAGTGTACTCAAAACAAATATGATCTTTTAAACTCTTTCCGTTCAGCGCAAGTGTAGTAGTATTCAAGGCCGTAGCAACAAATTGTATTGTGATGTCAGATGGTTTGATAAAAGCTGGACATCTTTACTTCTCTTTTATCTTTTACTAATCTCAACGATTTACAAAATCTTGTGTG
>CM040240.1:14784715-14815632 GCA_022545495.1 Chrysanthemum lavandulifolium | reverse complement strand
TATATATATATATATATATATACATATATATATATATATATATATATATATATATATATATATATATATATATATATATATATATATATATATATATATATATATATATATATATATATATATATATATATATATATATATATATATATATATATATATATATATATATATATATATATAGAGGCATGCCATAAAATGCCACTTGGCATCCCATAATGCCAAGTCATATTTCCATGTCATCATTATATTTATGTGGCATTTTTTAATTTTTAAATGACATGTGGCATTTTAATTAATATATGTACAATTTTTAAAATAAATTGTAAATTTCGCTTTTTTTTTTTTTTTTTTTTTTAATTTAAAATTTTTTATTAAAAGAAGATATTTGTTGGAGTTGAACTTGGGTCATTCATGTGTTTTGTAAACAACTTACCACTAGAGTAGATTGTTTTTTTATTTATATATTCCAAATCAATACAATTAAGAACATGTAAAAAAAATATGTATTTTTTAATTTAGGAATATGTATTATGAAGATAATAATTAAACAATCATCAATTACCTTCAATTAAATATAGAGTAATCCTCTTTAAGATAAATCTATAATGATTTACACACGTATATTACCTTCAATTGAAATATGCGTGTGTAACTATTACTCATGAAGAGATGCGGTTACCTTCAATTGAAATATATTAGTATATCTTCAATTGTTATACGTATATTTACGTTGATCAATAATGATTTACTCTAGGATATATGTTTACTTGAAAGTTAAAAGATGTGTGCTTTTTTCTTTTAGCAGAGAATATTCATATGCCCAACAAATGTTCACTATTAAGATTACTAAAAGATATACTAAAATACGTGTGAAGCAATATGCTTGGTACAACGTTTGATCAAAGTAAGTTTCTTTTAGTAATTAAGTTTATGTGCTTAAAGTATATAACTCTCATATGCTTATGTTTAATTCTATTTAAATGTATGTTTGTAGGTACTATGAATTAGGGTTTTTGTAATGACAAATCTGCAACCAAAGTACCAATACCAAAGGTTGGTTATTTAAGTCTGTTTATTAGTTTTTCTTTTTCAAATGTTGTGTTTTGATTTTTACAACGAAGCTTTAAAAATTATCTTTCGTATGCCTATTAACGTGATGTTTTTATGATATGTTGATTCACATACTTCTTATTTAATGAAGCCTTACACAGTTAATTACACCCTGTCAAGTTCATCTTGGAAAGATTCTCAAGGTTATGGACACGCGAGTCTCAATCTCCATCTCTCGACAAAGAATGACTCTACTATATGTCATTCATTCTGAAACAGACCTTTCTAAACTGCCAAGTAAGAGTATAGGTTTTGACGTGTTACTCAACTGTCATTATGATCGACATCGTTGTAAGTTTTGACCACTAACTTATCATCTTAATGGCTTATTTTTCATGTGGATGTGAAATCTTTTTAATATTAGGACTTTTAGCTTCATGAACATCAACCCAAAGCTAAACAATGAGTCTTACAGATACTGTTATATGCTATGCTATCACGATAATGTTTTCTTCTTTCTACAGTTTTTAACTATAATATCATCATGGTTTTGTTATTACTTATTTTACTATGGGATTTTACTATCTATGCAAACAAAAAATTATCCTATTAAGCAAATTATGTTACTAAGAGCAATTAACATATATCTTTGATCAATGGTTCTCTTGCAAAAATAATGAGGTATTTTTGGTTGATTATGTGACAGCCATTTGGCTTGCTACCACTACCATGAAGCTTAACGCATATTCTAGGTTGCGCGTAGAGGTTTCTCGGCTTATCTATCGATTCGCTATATATTGGATATCACATTTATTAAGGTGAGTTCGTAGCCCCACTTTTACTAGTTTAATTGTTTTATAAACTCTTTGGGGGAGATACATGCTCAACTACTTGCTTTTACTTTACACTTATATGAACTTAAATAACTGTTGTTTCACTACTTATGCTAGTAAGTAGATTATGCCCGAACTAAATTAATCACTATGTTATGAACACTATTATTTGAACCTTTCGACATATATATTTGAACACTTTGGCTAATTTGAACCTTTTGATATTATTTGAGCTCTTTGACTGTTTTGAACTTATTGAATTGTACGTGCTATGACCTTGACTTAAAGTCTCCCATGATTGGAGCATCACTATAAAGTCTCCCATGTTCGGAGCATCACTATAAATTCTTGCCTTGTCGGTGGAGTGTTCTCAATAATTCTCGCCTTAATGGTGGAGTGTTCTCAATAATTCTCGCCTTAATGGTGGAGTGTTCTCAATAATTCTCGCCTAGGTGGTCGAAAGTGACAAAGGAGTCTCCTTGTTGAGCAAAGGTAAAGTCTCCCGTGTTCGAGCATCACCGAATTATTATATACGTGGTGCTATATTGTGAACTGTTATGACATCGTACACTTAACTATTAGACATACATATTTTGGCGTTGGGTTGTAAACACACGTTGCAAGTTTTGTATGGGCGAACTTGGAACCGGTGGATTTACAATGCCTTTGCTTTGTGAACTCATTTGACCACGTGTGCTTGTACATAAACTAGACATATTTTGGCAGTGGGTTGTAAACACACAGGTTGCAAGTTTTGTATGGGCGGAACTTGGAACTGAGTGGATTTACAATGCCTTTGCTTTGTGGACTCTTCTAAACGACCAAAACTTTCCCTTTGCTACATGAACCTTCTTTAAAATCTTTTCATAACAATACAAACTCTATGAACTCACTCAACCATTGTGTTGACACTTTAGCATGTTTTATCTCAGGTATCTAAGGCATTCACCGCATGGCATGCATTTGGACTTATCATAGAGTCGCATGGCGACGACGCTGCCTCACATATATTTTATGCACTTAACTATCGCTTGATTGTAACAATCCCATTTTGGTACATTGGAAATCTTTTGGGACCTATGCTTTGTAAACTCGATTATTTTATCTAATCAAACGATATTTTCAAACGACACTTTAGGTCGCTCGATATAATCAGAACTTGATGATATGACAACATCCCCAGAATTCCATTCCACCGCAAAATGTAATTTGGGGTGTGACACTTTATTGCTAACTGCTGTATGCAGGTCCACCGACGCTTGCGGTGATCGAAATGGAGAGGTCAATCCATAGCCGCATGCTCACACAACACATTCATTTCAAAAGAAATCATGATAAGTGCATCAACGACTCTGATATTATCACTCCATGCTTCTGCTATGCTGGTGTAAATATCATGAATCAACTAAAGCTTCCGCTACTCTGATAAGAAGAAATCATGATCCATAATGTGAGCATGTCGGTCCACTACCACAACGTCACATAATGTCAACACCACAATGGAAGAGTCAGAGATTTATGCAAGTTGATGATCTCAAAGCTGGCTCAAAATTCATAATCATGTGGATTAGTTAAAGACCTCCACTTGAATTATTCATACATGGATAACATGAAGAATCAAAGACTACGAGCTACTGAGCAAAGAACTTAAACAAGAATTCAAGAACAATATTAATGTAATATCTGTTTGTATTCTGTGTAAATTGAGGTGACCTCCCTTATGGGGAGATTGTTGGGAATTAGAAAATTCAGTAGTTAAAGTGTCGGTCACCGCAAGTATATGTAATCATTAGAAAGCTCGTAGTCGTAGTTATTTAATGTTAGTAAGTAGTTAGTTAAGTAAAACCGTGGAGGACGGACGGGTCTTTACCCACCGTATGCCTGATCCATAGCCCGTAGGTGGTGTTTATTGTAAGACACTATAAATACCCTCTATCTCCCAGGTAGAGGGTTGGAGCTTCAATACCATTTTTCTTTGTTTCACATAGTTTCCAACTCTCTTCCCTTTCTCTCTCTAGAACTTTCTCTCTCTAAAACATTGTATACGCCTCATGTGATTTGGTTTGATGTATTTGTGAAATCCTATATCTTACACGTGGTGACTAGTGTTTTGGATGAACCTATGAAACTGAATGTGTACGAGAGCGTGGGACCAAATATTGAAGTGACAACGAGTGTAACAACGAGTGGGGAGGAACATGTCGCTACACCTGTTGGTGTGAGTGAACCTTTTAGGAGTGGACATGTGGTTACTGTTGATGAGTATATGCATACTCAGGTAAACACTAAAAGAACTGGTGATTCAACTATATTACCTGGTACTAATGCTACTTATACTATTTTTAATACTAATAACAGTGGTTTTGGTTTTGTGAATGACAATGTTAATGTGGAGATTACCTTGGACTAGTCAACTATGCCTCCGAAAGTGTCTACTTCTAATGTGGAAGCTCCCTCGACTTATGCTTCAAAAATCAGCCCTATGTCTTTGACTAAGGCTAGTAGAAAATATACCCAAGTATGCATATTATGATGTAGGTTTACCTATAGAGTCAGTCCAAGAGGTGAATGAGCGGTTGAAAAATTCACTTTATGTGTATTTTATTGGAAAAAGGCTTGCATATCCCCTTGTTGAATGGTTTGTGTGCAACAACTGGGAAAAGTGTGGAATTGAGAAAGTTACCATGAATGTTAATTGTTTTTTCTTCTTCAAGCTTTCATCTATTCTGGGCGCGGAATCTTTTCTACGGGACGGTCCATGGATGATCCGTGGAATTCTAATTTTTCTTAACAAAATATTGCTCGAGATAAGTTTTTTGAAAGAGGATTTGTCTTGTGTTCCAATTTAGGTGAAAATCCATGATGTTCCTTTGGCTGCTTATACTTCGGATCGGCTTGATTGCTTCCAAGATTGGCACTACTATGCATATCGACTCGTATACTAATAAGATGTGTTTGGAATTATGGGGTAGAAGTAGCTATGCTAGAGCTTTGATTGAAGTTAATGCGTCTAATGAATTTCATGATACTCTAGTGCTGGTTATTCAGAAACTAAAGGGAAGTGGATATATGAAATAAACTATTCGTATCGAATAGGAATGGGAACCCCCTCGATGTAATACATGTTTGCTATATGGTCACTTTCTTGATGAGTGTCCCAAAGTTACACCTAAACGTGTAGTTAATGCGGTTGACAAAGGCAAAGGTCCGATTTCGGGTGCTACTAAGGAGGTGTCAAATGATGGGTTTACCATTGCAAGCGGAAGGTTCCAATTATAAGCGGGTTTTTGGGGTATCTAAAACAAAGAAAATAGAGTATCGGCAGGCTGCTCCTAAGAATACCAAGGCTTCTCCTTTCAAACACAATATAAAGATGGCGTCTACGTCCAAACAACCAACTAAGGATGCTAAAGTGGTGAACACGTCTAATGCTTTTGGTGTTCTTAGTTTTTTGGATGAGGGTTCTAATGTCCATGTAGAACCTAGTGCTAACGTTCCATCATGCAATGCGAATACTGCTACTACTGTTGATGGAAGACACGTGGAAAACTATGAAAGCATTCCAGGTTGGTCTAATGCTCCTCCTCCTTTTATTTCGAATAACACACCTGACATGGTTAAAGAAGGAAAAAAGGTAGGTAGTCCGTTTTCAAAGGTTGGGGATTTTGGTCATTTGGAAAGTGATGATGATGAAGAAGTTTTTGAAGTCAAAAATGAAACTTCTAGTTACATGAAGAATGATGGTCCTGATAGTGGTGGTGGAGATGGTAAGAAGAGCTTATATGAGAGATGGAATGAGGATATCTATGATCAAAATTCGTATGACTATGAAGATCTTGATGATTATGGTTTGACTAGTGCCTAATGGGAGTATGCTAATACATATGACATTCATCTTCAGGGTCAAATTAGATTGGTTCCTTTCTTGTTATGCATAAGTATGGTATGTCATTCTTATGCTAGGTTAGGTCCTATTCTCTGTAGGAGTGTTTGTTTAGTCTTCTTGGGCTGAGTTGTGAGACTCACCCTCAACTGTTGTACTTACCTGTTTCTTTACGTAATATATTTTACCGTGAAAACCTTTTACCCAAAAACAAATTACCAATTATTGTCCAAAATTTCCAGCTGAATTTATTTGAGGAATAGAAAAAAAAAATAAAGTAAATAAATAAATAAATAAATAATTCTTTTTCTTACGATATTTTCATTGAATTCAAAGAATATACATGTTGTGAACCGCAACCTAGCTATCTCACAATACTTACATCACAAACTATCTCACACGTCGATATGAACCCACAATCATTTGGTGTTGTTGGAGAGTTTCTCATAAAACAAAGGATACCATTGAAACACAAGCCATTTAGTTTCAAATTACTCATATAGTTTAAACTTATTGACTTTGGTTACATGGGTAACGAAGGATGATGAGATTGCAGATGAAATTTACATTGTTGAAATTTACATTGTTGTTATAAAGGTTGGTGTGGGTTAAACAAGAAAATTGTTAAATGTAAAATGGTGACTACAATGAATTGTCACCAAGTTGGACAAAAACATATTTCTTGCATTGGAAACACGGTTCTTATCAACATGCAACTTTCTTTAGATGATTATTTATTTGTTTGGTTTCTTGGCTTGTACCATAGGGACAGGGACATGGCCGGCCCTCGCTAATAGCAGGCCGGGCGACGGCCCAGGGCAGCAAACAAATAGGGGGCATCAAGTTATTGGTATTGTGCAGGGCCAGATTTGAGCAGAGGCCAGATTTACTTCATGTTTTTAAAGATATGTTCCTGTGATAGTATTCTAAAACTTTATTACTTGATTTTAACATAATCTAAGTGAAAGCAGTATAAGTTTAGGAGATTAGAAAGAAAAATAAAAATAAAAACAGGGGAGTTCAGAGAAGCGGGTGAAGAAGACAATGCATTTGTATAATTTTTAATTCTCACCCAAAAGTTTAGTGGTTTTACAACTTTGTTTTAATATTTTGATTTTATTTTTACATAGGTACAATACGCATAGGCTTTACAATAGCTTTACACGTTCTGTTTATATCATTTACTTTTTTATACTCAAAATTATAATTTATTCCACGTATATATTAAACTTAAATTTCAATTTGAGTAATATTACTTATAAGTACATTTAGCAATGTCGCTATGGGGCAGATTGTTTTGTGCTACTGCCACACCCAATAGGACTCCAATAAACACATTTAGCTCAAACGTTAAATAATACTTTTATATGCAAACATTCCGCTGCGAAGCGCGGGCTGAAAACCTTGTACTTATCTATCAATAGATTTTAGAACTCAAAAAATAAAAGATCTAGTTATGCAATTTTCTATTTATCCAAACGTTTTTCCCATATGTATATTTTATAAATTATCTTCTTTACTGGAACCGATGCTATAATTAAAATCACTATGTTAATTATAGTTAATATTATGGCTATACATTTGCAACTTTGTTTACTTATAATCAAAGGCGGAACTAACACCTACCACAAATGGTTCATATCTCGCATCTTTACTTTCTTGATTTTCTTCACTTACATCGTTTATAGTCTAAGATAATTTTCTCATTTCACCTTGAGATATCCATTTTTTTAACGTACTGACTTATTATTTTATGACTTTTCTAATTTCCCCTTTGTTTTTTAGTAGGCTGTTTTATAGTTTGAGATTTTTCCTTATTTTACCCTTAACTTTAGTTTTGTCACAAAACTTTGTCTTTGAAACACTTGATGTTTTTACTCATGAAGTTCCATATTTATTAAACTTTCTACGAAATATAAAAAAATAGACCAAGCCGAGAATTATGCTACATACGATGATAATTCCTAGATCTGCCCTTGCTTATAACCTGCCTAAACCCGTTGACTAGTTAATTCGTTGAATTTAGAAGTTAATATGCGGCTTTTATTTTCAGACTAAACCTTTTAGAAATAGTTTATTAGGGGCATTTTGTTATCACCTCGCCCAGGGCAGGAAAAAACTCAGGACCGGCACCGGCCCTGGATAGGGATTAGTAGTTTAATTAAATTAGGGACGGTGACTGTATTGGAGGAAAACCGAGTTGCCAAAACACCGGACTGATGACCAGGCTGAAATGCGTTCGTTTGGAAAATTATTTTATATTTCTCATTTGTAATTAACATGGGCATCGTCATGCATCAAATTTTATTTACTTAATGAGGCTTAATTTCGAAACTTGTATTCATGATCTGAGTTGTATTTAGATTAACTAACTTAAGGTTTTTGAAACAGTCAGGTGCTCCTGGGAAATAAAACAAGTTTGGACAAGATTGGTTGACCAACTAAAGCTTTTTAAAAAATAAAACAAGTTTGGACAGATACCACTTCAAAGAAGAAAAGGAACAAAAATGAATGCGCTTATCATAGTGTTAAACAAGGAACTAGTGCTGCGCGTTGCTGCGTGTAACACAGCTAACTTAACGCACATAAAAAACTGCAATACATAATTTTAAAAACAAATACAGTAATAAATAAGTAAGTTTAAACAAAAGATAATTTTAACAGAAAATTACTATTCACTGAATAGTGGATTTAACTCTTGCTAAATGTTACATAAGTGGGGGTTATTTGACATTTTAATAAAGCCCCCTTCGATGGAAGATACAAAATATTATAGAGTTACTACACCCCTTCGATTGGATTGACAACCAATGATAGTACATATGCTTCCGTCAAATCTATATTATGACCATGCCCATCCGCTACCTGGTACATGAATTGTGCCATCCTCCCAAAGTTTGCTGCACACTCGCCGAACTCTTTCAAGTATGTAGTCTTAAGCCCCGCTCGTTCTTTGTTTAGCTTCTGCCATACCTTGATGATTAACGATCTCACATGCGCTCTAGCTTCCTCTTCAGTTGCACCAGTCTCATGCATGTAGACTTGGATTGATTTTGGAGTATCTCCTCTCGCCATTTCGTCCTTAAAATACCAGATAATAGTTAAGTTCAATTATTTGTTTTTACTATCCCATACCTTTTCGTATATGAAATATTATATAGTAACAAAAATACTAAATTTGCTATGCTCGTAAGCATAAACACCAATAAAATGGAAATAGTAATAGTTACCGAGGATGTTCCTAAGTCATCAGCAAGTCGCAAAATTAGGGATGAATAATGGACTAAATTCTTAATTTTATCCATGCTTTGTATGACTTCTTCCGTTGAACAAACATTCATTACAAAACTTATATGCGTGAGCATTAAAGGAACTGATATAGATACTTCAGCAATGTCCAAGTACTCCTTGAATGTTGGCATATATTTAGTATGGTACCACCTTGCTTCTACTAGGTATGCCTTACATAAATCTTCCCACTGCAATATAACCAATTCAAATATATAAAGTAGCATATGGGAATCAAATCTTAAATTCAATAATCATAATGAAACTTACTGCTTTTTGTAAGTATGGAAGGATGAAGATTCCTGTGTCTGTCAATGTGGTATATGCCATATCATTTACCGAGTTATAGAATCCAAGAAAACATATCTTCATATAGTCGGGGAGTTCTTCAATCGCGTAGATATTCCATCTATATGTTAAAAACATTTTAACATCTAAGGAAAACAGCGCAAGTATAGTACTAGTAAATAGATATTTAATATATACTTTTTTTTTTCTAATGATAGTAATGTTATATTAGTAACCTGGATATAACATCGGTAAATTTTTCAAGCTCGTCCACAGTACCATGCACATCATATACATCATCGACAGTAGTAATTATTGCAAAAACCTTTGTTAGAATTCTCCTCAGAAGAGTAAATTGAGGTCGGAAACTATTGCCAATTGTCCACATATAATTCTCCACCAAACGGTCTCGAGCAAAGCTCAACTTATCATCCCATTCTGTTGCTCTCCACCATCTATTCTTCATAGAAAATATGATTAGTTCTTGAAATTGTGACTAAAACATAAAATACAATCCAATTAATTATCTTATAAAAAAAAAGAAAATCAAACATAATGCGTATACCTTGATGTGTCTTTTAGATCTTCTTGGTGAACTGCCTGCACCATGTTAAAGTCCAACTTGGCAAGATCGAGCACCGTGGGGTTCATTCCACTTCTTTTCTCATATGCATCAATAAACCACTTTGTTTCCACTCGTGCAATCCTCCAATGAAGTGGCATATCCAACGCACGACTTGTTAACGACGACAAATATTGGTCACTGATCTTCCCTAAACTTTCTTGTAAATATTTTTTTGTGAAATCTCTGGCTTCATCCAATATATTTTCGTCCTCGAATGAATGATAAGAAGCCTCATAAAGGTTTAGCATACCAAGAGTATCTTCAATCAAGTTTCCCTTGAAATTACCTGTCTCATCTTTAGTGTCCTCAAATATGTCTACACAAAACATTCAAATACAATAATCTCAGATTTACCAAGATTGTGAATCAAAGGAACAAGATAAAACACATCCTTAATGTACTTCAAACCTTGAGTGATATGATATCCATTATGTCTCATGAGTCTAAAACCAAGAGCTTTAAGATTTAAATCCAATGTGTTCCATTTTTCGGGACTTTTGTAGTATTTGTTGTACACATTATCCAAAACATTGCTTATATCATCCACAAAATGATACCATATTCCAAGTCTTTGTAAATCATCAACCAAATTGAGTGTACTTAACGGAGATTCCGCCTTTTCATTCACTTTGTAAATCATGTTCCTCACTTCTTCTTTCAGAGTTTCCAATCTTGCCGCATACTTCTCTCCTGCACATACAAAAAACTGCCAAGTTAGTTTTTAAGCAACCATGTGTTAAATTTTCACTTCAACAAAAGAATGAACAAAGTTCATTTGAATGAAAATTAAATAGCATACTGTATAATTGCTAGTGATCGATTGAATACGCTCGTATGGCCATAATGAAGGCGGATAATCTGCTGATCTTCTAATAACAGGTGACACGGTATCAACATCCGATAGTACAGATTGTGGTGATGAATATACTCGATTTTCACAAGCAACATTTTTTTCAGTACTTCGGTTAAGAAAAATATTTCTTCTAACTAATGAACTATTTGATACAAAAAACGGGGAAGCAAATGCACACATTGAAGCCATTACTGGAAAAGAATAAAATTTAATATGTTTAATTGATGATGGTACTTAAACTTATTATGATAATGGGCATTTATATAAAAGGAGATAGGTTAGCAAGATATGACATTTTTCAACAAAGGCACACAGTAACATTAATGGTGTGATTAAAGACAACTCATACATGTAACCGTGGTTTTGGAAATTTTAATCTAAAGGTTTCGGCTCATTTAATAAGATAATTAAGCACGTCCATCTAGTATAGGCTAATCCGTTGTAGACTGTAGAATGGAGTGAAAGGTGTCTTCCACCTTACCACATACAATGAAATTTTCCTCAAATAGGAAACAGCTCAAAGTAAAAGCTTAAAACACATAATTTTCATGAAATCTTCTCTAAATCCCAAATCAATCACTGTTTATGATTTTTTGAAAATATTTTTTCTGATTTTTAAACAAATCAAGTGTGTTTTAGAACAACTATTGGGCTTCGATGAAATGTATAATTAAATCAATCTTTGTTTACTCTAATAGTTTAGTTATGATGTTTTTAAGAACTTAAAACTTTGTTATTAAGCTTCATCTATGACATGCAACATTAATACATATTTGTAAATTTTTTTTGAAGCTTTTCTCTTTGATGATGATGAACAAGTAAGTTAAGGATGAACATCCATGATGTCTGCTAGGTGTTCAAAAATGACTTAATGAGAGCTTTTATTATTATAGATGTTAAAGTGTTTATCGGATACTAGCATGTTTTAGTTATTCATGTTTTTATGAAAAAAAAAAGGTCGAAAATGTTTGATGATCAAGGTTTTAGACAATGATGAAACAAATTTGAAATTGTGATGAATAATGTACACTATAACACTTTGATGAACAACAATTCAATATTTGATGACAATTATGGTCTGAATCAATAGATGTCTATTAATTATGGTCTGAGTGATCATCAATAAAGTTTCATTAATCGTGTTCTAAATGTTCATCATAAAGGTCTATCAATTATTGTCTGAATGTTAATCGTTTGAGAGGTGAGATGAAAATAGATCCCAAATTCTCTAAAATCAAATAGGCAAATCCTAACCTTCATTTTCTTCATTAGAAAAAATAAAAAAATAAATTCACTTCACAATTTTTTATTTATTTATTTTTATTTTTTTTGAAATTTAAAATATCTTGCAAATAGTAAACCGTTAAGTGACAAAAATACACCATCGCGACGATTTTTTTTTTATTTTTCAGTAAACATGAATCTCGATATACTTTTGATGAACCGTGTTTTCGAGTTTTTTTAAGTGTTGAATTTACGCTCTGAAATATTACATGTGATTTTTTATATTATAAATCACGTATGATTTTATCAATCACATGTGATTTTTTAGAGCGTAAATTTGAACACTTACAAAAAAACTCAAAAAATTCTTCGAAAGTATATAAGATAATTTTTCAACAAAGGCACACAGTAACATTTTTGGAAATCTTAATTTATGGTTACGGCTCATTTAATAAGATAATTAAGCATGTCCAGCTAAAAGTCTATGATAATGGACATTTAGGGGGTGGCAGTGGCTTCGGGGTGGCCATCGGTATGACCCAAACCGATCGGTAACACCAATGCCACCTATTCCGTGTGGTGTGGGTGTACTTCAAATCGGCAAAGTTCACCGAATTGGTGTGGGAGAGGGATTCCAAAATAAAGCCGACGAACGGCTAAAAATATTACTGTTGGGAGCTTATAAAAAAAAAATTATTTCCCTAATTTTTTTACCTATTTAAATACCACTCATTTAACATTATTTCACAAACAAAAATATCTCTATTTCTACTCAAACAAAAACATCTCTATTTCACAAACAAAATGGCTTCATCTTCATCTTCTTCATCCGAGGACGAGTTAGTTTTTCCCTCCGACTCTTCCGAACTATTATTTTCCACAGGTTCTACCCTGTCAACCATTTTAGCCGCGTGCGATGCCATTGAAGACACGGCAAGCTCAACCGATACACGAGAGTATGTTACCCGTTTTCGTGAAAAAGCTCTTCAAACTCTAATGAATGAGTATTTCATCGAAGAAAACCCAAAGTTTCCCTCCAATGTTTTTCGTGAAAGATTTTGTATGAATAAAAGCTTTTTTTTTTAAATTGTTGGTGATATTGAAGCGTATTTCGAATGTTTTCAAGAGGGCTTAGATGCGAGGGGGAAAAAAAGTTTCACGGCGTCAAAAAATGCACATCGGCCATTCGACAACTCGCATCGGGTGACCTCCGGATAAATATGACGACTAGTTAAACATGGCACGAAGAACGTCAGGTTATTTTTTTGTTTTTTATAATTTGGTATTTTTTATAATTCGGTATTTTTTAGTTTTTTATAATTCGGTATATTTTTATAATGTTTTCGTTTTTTATAATTTGGTATAATTTTATAATGTTTTCGTTATTTTTTAACTTTGTAGGTGAATGCCTTGATCATTTTTGCGATGCGGTAATCCAATTATATAGGCAAGAGTTCTTACGTAGGCCGACAACCCACGGTGTTGCACGCTTATTCGAGGCACATGAAGAACAACATATCATTCCTGGAATGCTTGGTAGCATTGATTGTACACATTTCGTTTGGCGAAATAGTCCTAGGCATTTAAGAGGCCAATATAAAAAAGGTGATCACCAATACCTGACTATTATGCTTGAAGCAGTCGCTTCAAAAGATTTGCGGTTTTGGCATTCTTTTTTTCGTCCTCCCGGTGCAAATAACGACATCAATGTTTTGAATCAATCTCCGTTGTATCTTACTGAGCGAAATGGAACGGCGCCAAACAGTTCATTTATTGTAACTGGACGACTTTACAAACGTGGATATTATCTTACCGATGGAATCTATCCTACGATTCAACGCTTGTTAAAGCATATCCTTATCCAACTCGACCGAAAGAAAAGAGATTCAAGAAGCTACAAGAGTCGCACGAAGGATGTCGATCGAGCTTTTGGTCGCCTTAAAGGAAAATGAATTATTCTTAGTCATCCTCTCCGGGCTATGTCCATCGAAAAGATTCAAAAAATCGTTCATACGTGTGTAATTTTCATTTAAGTATTAATAAAATATTATGTTTTTATTAAATTGTTTAATATAATTATAAATATAAAAAAATAAAAATGAAATTAGATGAGGTATGGGTTAGATATGGTTGCCACTAAAAATCTATGGTTATGTATGAGATAGGTATGAGATGAGATTGAAATATATTATTAGTGGTGATTAGGTATGAGATAGGTACGATAGCATGACTGGCACCCTTTATATAAAAAGAGATAGGTTTGCATGATATGACATTTTTCAACAAAGGCACACACTAACATTTTTGGAAATCTTAATTTATGGTTACGGGCTAAGGCTCATTTAATAAGATAATTGAGGATCCCTAAAAATCTAAAAGACTACATGTAGTGAAAGGTGGAAGACACCTTACCACATAAAATGAAATTTCCATCAAATAGGAAACATCTCAAAGTAAAAGCTTAAAACAAATAATTTTCATGAAATCATCTCTAAATCCCAAATCAATCACTGTTTATGATTTTTTGAAAAGATTTTTTCTGATTTTTAAACAAATCAAGTGTGTTTTAGAACAACTATCGGGCTTCGATGAAATGTATAATTAAATCAATCTTTTTTTACTCTAATAGTTTAGTTATGATGTTTTTAAGAACTTAAAACTTTGTTATTAAGCTTCATCTATGACATGCAACATTAATACATATTTGTGATTTTTTTTTCAAGCTTTTCTCTTCGATGATGATGATGAACAGTAAGTTAAGGATGAACATCCATGATGTCTGCTAGGTGTTAAAAAATTTCTTAATGAGAGCTTTTATTAATTTAGATGTTAAAGTGGTTATCGGATTCTAGCATGTTTTAGTCATTCATGTTTTTATGAAAAAAAATATATAATAATAATAAAAAAAAAAGGAAAAAGAAAAATTGTTTGATGATCAAGATTTTAGACAATAATGAAACAAATTTGAAATTGTGATGAAAAGTGTATAACAAATGTCTATTAATTATGGTCTGAGTGATCATAAACAAAGTTTCATTAATCGTGTTCTAGATGTTCATCAATAAAGGTCTATCAATTATTGTAATGTTAATCGTGAGTAGAGATGAAAATAGATCCCAAATTCTCTAAAATCAAATACACAAATCCTAACCTTCTTTTAAAAAAAAAAAAAAAAAAAACTCACTTAACAATTTTTTATTATTTATTTATTTATTTGAAAATAAAATATCTTGCAAATAGTAAATGTTAATCGTGAGTTGAGATGAAAATATATCCCAAATTCTCTAAAATATAATACGCAAATCCTAACCATCATGATGCTTTTTTGTTTTAATTTTTTAGTAAACGTACATTTCGATAACTTTCGATGAACCTTGTTTTTGAGTTTTTTTTTAAATGTTGAATTTACGCTCCGAAAGATTACATGTGATTTTTTATTTTAAAAATCACGTATGATTTTACCAATCACATGTGATTTTTCATAGCGTAAATTTTAACACTTACAAAAAAACTCGAAAACAATCATCGAAAGTATATAGAAGTGCCTTTATGTAGAAAGATGATTTATTTATCATCGCGATAATATTATTTCTTTCACGTCATATGAATGTGATTTTTTTAGTTTGATGAAAAATAAATTATCGAAAATTGTTCATTTGATATTTAGATAATTTGTGATATATGCTGAATTTTTTCTATGGTCTAAATGTTTATAAATAAATATTTATCAATCATTATATAAATGGTTATCTACAAAATCTATATCAATACAAAATATTCGTTAATATCTGCCAAACTTTTTTTTATCAACAATCCGCCCAAATATATATAATGACAAGTATCATCATCTCATGACCTTTTATAAATTGTTATTTTGTCCTCCACTTTTCAAAACTACGTACAAATAAAAGTTAATATAAAAAACTAACCACACATTGACCACTATGCCCTCAGTTTTGTAGCCAAGACGATGAACAAAACTGAGGGCATACAGTCCAAGCGGAAAATAAGTTCCCGAAAGCATGGTAGGAGTTTATGGTAATAAAAATCAGCACGTTTTTCAAATATGTATGAAAAAAAGTTGCGCGAAGTTTGGTTCTTCCTTATATTATGCACTAAGTTTTATTATTAATTCTTAGTCAAATTTTCATTTAGTGCATAAAGAAAAGCTTAAAAGCTCAAAATTTAAAAACTTTTTTTTCACAATCTGTTAATTCCCAACATCATCTATTTTGTAGAAAATTTTGCAAAAACATTTGTATCTTTAAAGACTTTATTTTCTTCTCACGACAAAAATATTTCGCTTCAAATTTTTGTACAAAACCAATTACCGACATAAACTTTCGCCAGAAAACTAAAAGCATGCGATTTTAGAAATGGTTCAATCTTATGCATTGCATGAATTAATTTGTCTATCTATGTAATACATCTACACGAGTCTTATTGAATACTAGACGAATTCCCGCACAAAATGACGGTTTATAGCAGGGAATAATTATACTTGCGAACTTGTGTTTTGATGTGACCCTTAATGCAACACTTACGGTTTATATATTTGTGCTTAGACCTAATTATTTGAAAACTATTGAATATTAAAAAGACTCGTATTTTGTAACAGGTCTCCATTATTGTCTCCAAAGTGTATTTGTAATTTTATATTTAAGAGATTTTAAGTAAACGTTTAAACCGTGTATTTATTTCAAAGTTTCCATAAGTTAATTATTTTAAGTAAGAGGTGCTTTGAGAAATCCACATTACTCATTCAGTCATTTGTAAAAAAATTTAAGTTTTCAAGATTAGTTGAATTTGTTTTAGAGATAGTAGAGATAGGTATTTTAATCAAACATTCCAACTAACCTCTAGTATTGTATGGAGTTTCATGCCTCGTATGTATGTGTCATTATACCACACATGTATGGAGTTTCATGCCTCGTATATATGTGTCATTATAGCACACATTTTTCCTTAGGTATTTAATATGTAGGTTCGAATTTTATTTTTTTGTTAATTTGTCGACCTTCATAATGATGTAAGTGCGCGTAACGCAAAAAGTCACATAATTACTACTATACAGTAATCGAGTCGTGTTCGTGTTAACCTATTCGGGTTCGCGTGTTGGCGGGTTGGTATAACCTCTACCCAAACACGACTCATTTATTAGTCGTGTCAAGAAACTCAACCCTAACCCAGACCTGCATAACACGTGTAACCCGTTTGTGACCCATTTAACCTATTTAACTAAATAGGTCAAGTGGTTTGTTATTTTAACTAGTTTAAATGCTAAAATGATATAAAGATCTAAAATATAATAAAAATAACTATACGACAATTTTCAGAGTTATAACTGTCAATTTCAATGATATTTGAGGTATAATCGTAATTCACTCATATTAAGTACATAAAAAGATACATTTAATCCACATCCAACACAAAAAAAACTAGGTTATATTTTTTTATTTTTTGAGTCTTATATACTTAAACGGGTTCACGGATTGACCTATTTAATATTTACTCAACCCAAACACAACACGTTTATTAAACGGGTTAGACGGGTTGACCTGTTTTTTACCCAAACCTGTTTATCCTCAACCCAAACCCGTTTAACTTCGTGTCGTGTCGAGAATTGCCGCCCTACTATACACCTTCATGGACCAAATATTAATATTCATACTTTTTGATATATTGACATGTTATGTATTATATTTTCATATTTTGTAAGCCCGAACGTGAAGTGTGGCTTACTCCTAATTAGGGGTGGCAATCGAGTCGTGTTCGTGTTAACCTATTCGGGTTCGCGTGTTGGCGGGTTAGTATAGCCTTTACCCAAACACGACCCATTTATTAATCGTGTCAAGAAACTCAACTCTAACCCAGACCTGCATAACACGTGTAACCCATTTGTGACCCGTTTAACCCATTTAAGTAAATACGTCAAACAGTGAATAAAGTTGGTAGTTTGTCGATTTAACTAGTTTAAATGCAAAAATGATATAAGGATCTAAAATATGATAAGAATAACATACAAATAACTATGCGACAATTTTCTGAATTACAAACGTCAATTTTCATGATATCTAAGGTATAAAATTATAATTCACTCCTACTACTTAAATAACAAATTACATTTAATCCACATCCAACATAAAAACAAGGTTATATATTTTATTTTTAAGATCTTATATACTTAAACAGGTTCACGGGTTGACCTGTTTAATACTTACTCAACCCAAACACAGCCCGTTTATTAAACGGGTTAGACGGGTTGACCCGTTTTTAACCCAAACCTATTTATCCTCAACCCAAATCTGTTTAACTTCGTGTCGAGTTCGTGTCGTTTATCGTGTCGTGTTGAGAATTGCCGCCCCTACTCCTAATAGTGAGAAGCATTATTTTGTTCCAACAATTTTGAAGTTCAAGTCCACCCTGTAACACATTAGCGATTTTTTTTAGCATCACCACATAAGCTTTTGATAATATATATGCTATGTACTAATATATATTTTAATCTAGATCATAAATAATGACTTAGCACAACCAACTGAACTAAGAGTATTCACAATGCTCAAACTGTTCAATAGCTTTTTACATTTACATATCGTATCTTTTACTAGTTTTAAATATTAAAAAGTTTTTGCTAAAAGTGGTTCTCCAATAATAAAGCTTTTAACAAAAGTTTGATGGAAAGAGTAATGCAAGAGGAG
The DNA here is from genome assembly GCA_022545495.1 of Chrysanthemum lavandulifolium. Taxonomy (NCBI): domain Eukaryota; kingdom Viridiplantae; phylum Streptophyta; class Magnoliopsida; order Asterales; family Asteraceae; genus Chrysanthemum; species Chrysanthemum lavandulifolium. The sequence continues at coordinate 14,796,887 of CM040240.1, read as the reverse complement.
TTAATTGATATAATTTTATTAAAATATTACTATATTACAAAACTTCGAACATTTGATGAATTACAAGTTTCTTTAAAAAACTTTTTGAAAAGCTCAAGATTGTAATAGTAAAAAGTCTTTTAAAAGAATATTTGAAATAGTTCAAAGCTTTTTCAAAAGCTTTGTATTGCAGATGCTTTAATAATTATGCATTGTTTTTCATATGATCTTTAGTTATTTTTACAATTATTTTTTAAAATAATAGATTTGTGTACCCTTTTATATAATTTATCAGACAAATGTGGCTACTCATACTTAAACTCACAACTCTTTAATTAATACACACGTATTTACTATATTAGCCAAAGATGAAACGCCCAAATTTTTATTTTATTTTTATAATTGTAGCTTCTACGCCGTAGAGACAAACATGTCTTTACGCCATAGGCGTCTCAAAGTCTAAAAACCTTCATTTTTCAAAAAATGGACTTACGCGACACGGAAATCTGTCAAACCTTAAAAACACATTTCATATGCTATAAATATCATGTTTGTACATAAGTTTCACAATAACGACGCGCAAAAGCTTTGCTATACATATTATGGGAGTTAACCCAAACACTCCATTTTTAATCCATAACTAAATAACTTGTTTATAAACATGCATAAGCTAATCAGTACAAATTTACTTGAAACCGTTTAGACACGAAAGACATTTTTACTGCTGCTAAATGATAAGGGCATTATCAAGTTGACTACCGAAAGGTATGAATGAGATGCTCGTCAATCCAACCCACGAGCATTACCGCTAGCCCTCAAAATTCCCCTCTTCTATCTACAAAGCCCCATTTCCAATTCAAATACCTACAACAGGGTAAACAAAGCAACAGTAAATCATATAGACTTAGTGAGTAAAATAAAACTATTACCAGCACGACGTGAATCCAATGTCTCTATTCCGATATCTAATCGGATATTCTACTATTTACCCATTAACTACATTGGGTCATTTCTTTGCTATAACTATAATGCTACTGCTATGGAATGCTATTACTATCATTTTATATAAGTGAATCATTTATATCTTGCTATTAGTCCACTGATGTCTAATCGGGCTTTTCTACTAAAATGTTATATTAATTATCCGATATCTAATCGGCTACTATAATCATGTCGAATATCTAATTGGAAAGCTACTATCATATCCGATTTCTAATCGGCCACTATGATCATATCCAATATCTAATTTGAATGCTACTAACTTGATATTCTACTAACTATCCAACATTACATGGGATCACCCCATGAGCCTCTACTATAAGGTTCCATAGCTATTTCATAAGTGCCTTCTATATTCTAAATTGACATACTCCATACGAGAGATCTCTAATCCATCTCATATGAGCACCATACTATATTGGAAATTCTGTTTCGTTCATCACTTAGCACATATCATAATCTATTGGTGAAGCACCCGTAAAATAATGTATTGGTGCATCGCTTAGATACCCGTAACATAAACTATGACGCTATATATGGCATCCTTTGCTAACATCTATTAGTAGGGTCCAACTAGATGCATCCTTACACATGCTAAAACACGTCTATACTACTAAAACATAATAGGCTAATCCATTACTCACCTTTCAATTTCGAGCTAATCTTCCACTTGCTTGCCTCGATTACCCAAACATATAACAATCATATACTTGCGCTATTAGAAATCACTAAGTCATCAAATACACATAATGACATAAACTTCATTTTTGACTACTAAACTTGGTCTCTATGAAACATAATATTAAACACTTCAACAACAACTATCAATTAATCTATTCATCATAATCATCTCATCATATACCCATATCATAATTTCTACTAAATTTCTTCTTATCAATGTTCATACATAAAGCTACTATCTAATAACCAAAAACATATATTGCGCCCACTCGATCTTATTAGTATCCCTTGCAAAATTATAATCATTTATACTGTAACTAGAAACCATCAATTAAATTTAACAAAATTACACGTATATTTTTAGTGATCCAAGATCACAAACCATCCCACAATGTCAAATGTAACGTGATTTCAGCTTACCTTATCAGGTTCTGTTTTTTGGTATTTTCTAAAAATGTTCTCGAAGTTAACGGGAAGATACCTAAGAAATGATGTTGGTAAATCTTTATAATGTTACTGTGTATGGATTATTGATATCGTGTATTAAACTAGCTACCTTCTTTCTGTGTCGTATGTCCAGGAATCACTTTGATGCTTGCCTTTATGTAAAAGTACTAATGTAAAAGTACTACGCAGAGGCGGAACTCTATGGGGGCACGGGAGGGTCTCCCTCTCAAAATTTGCAGCATCTAGTGTAAATATTATAGGTTTTAGAGGTAATTTAGTTGATGTTATAAACAAATCTTCGATTCGGCCCCCCAAAAGTACGTAAATTCGCCTCCCCCTCCCCTCCGAAAAAAGTAAATAAATGGTCAAATTTCGCCACTGATACTCCGCGTGCGGAAGATCCAACAACTAGTTTGAGATGAAAAAGATTTGTCAGCATGTAAAAATTACACATAAAATAATAAAACATTTATAACTTTCCCAGGTTTATTCATGACATTAGTATTTCAAGTACATTATAGGTTCCAAACTCGTGTAATATAATTTAAATACCACGCAACTCGTAAGTTTGTCTTAATTAAAATACATATAAATATATGATAGTACGTAGGTCTCATGATAACATCGCACATCTTAAGTCTTAACTCAAGATTTCTCTGAACGTGTAAACATGTTGAGGGGAGAAGCAATAGTGTAGCCACCATCAACCACCAAATTTTGCCCAGTAATGTACTTAGCATCATCGCTAACTAGAAAAAGAGCGGAATCAGCAACATCGTCTGCTTTTAACGTGACACCCTTAAGGATCCCAGTCGAGGTAAATGTCTTCTCAAAATCTTCCTGCGTAACATTAATGTTACGTTTGATCATTGGTGTAAACATTCCACTAGGTGATACACAATTGACTCGAATGCCAAATTGTCCAAGCTCTACTGCCATATTCTTGGTTAGACCGACTATGGCATATTTTGAAGCCGAGTAAGCATGTGAAGACATACCACTAAGTTGTGAAGCAATGCTAGATGTTGATATTATTGAGCCTGATTGTCTCGGAACCATAACCCTAGCAGCATGTTTCATTCCTAGAAAGACACCTGTGAGGTTAATGCTAAGTAAACGCTCGAAGTCACTTTTCTCAATGTCCACAACATTCGACTTGTAAGGATCTAATATCGCTGCATTATTAAAAACTATGTCGAGTTTCCCATATGTGGCAACAGCGACATCTACAGCGTTCTTAACATCTTCTTCTTTGCTCACATCACAATGAACAAATTTTGAGTTTGACGAGCCAATCGCATCACAAACACCTTGCCCAAGTTGGTCTTGGATGTCTGCGACGATGACTTTTGCTCCATGTTTAGCAAAAAGCTTCGCGGTACACTCTCCAAGACCGCCTGATGCTCCGGTTATTAACGCGACCTTGCCTGCTAACCTATATATAGAGATTATGTTTTAAATATATTTTAAGTGTTTTGTGGTGGAGAACCGGAGAAAGTATATCAATAATAATCAACTCTCATTGCCTTACTAAAATTCATTTCTTGTAATAGATTAGTTGGTCTTATTTCAAAAGTTAATTAAAAACAGAATTTTGTTCTTAGAGCATCACGTATAGTATACAGCAACGACTATAGATTTACTTATACATCTCTTCGTAAAATAGTTAATGCCTCGTCCATTTAAGTTTATGCTTATAATTATACGTGAATGAAATATATATAGCTTCATTTCAAAAAAATTATCATACTCAAAATTTAATAATAATTTTTGTCGAGTTTTCAGAATTTAAACATACGTATCTAATCTTTAAAATAAGAGGTAATTCTTAAAAGGGGACAAAAAGCTCCATTGAAGTCATTTTGAGGTACAAAATTAAACCCTCTTCTCAAAATGGTCATGTGCGAATGTGCGAATGTGCGACTCCATTAGATGTGCGACACGTGTCCACTTATTTATTATTAAAGTACAGTGGTAGGTGAGATTTTTTCCCAAATATTCCTTTTTGTCTTATTATTACTAATGTAAAAGGTCAAAAATACCCCTCTTTTTTATATGTATTTTCTCTACCTACCTTATCTTTTCACTTCCATATTTATAACCCACCCATTCCCTTCATCATCTACAATAACTAGCCACTACCATATCCGGCCAGGCCAGCCACCATCAAATCCACAGTCACTTGGGATGCCCACAACAATATCACCACAACAAGTATTCCATCCCAAAGAGTCTTGGGAGACTCTCGACACCACAATAATATCACACCGAGGCATAACAAAAAATATAAAAAGTCCAGTCTAGTCCTTTAAATACTTGAACCAGTTGCGACTTGCAAAAATTAGTATAATTTCGTTAGTTGTTCTTGTTTAAAGATGTTTTAACTTTTCATTGAAGAGGGATTAATGTTACAAGTTAGCTTTATTAAAATGAACTTTTTTTACTACAGTATTTGAACAATAACAAAAAAATAAACACTTAATTACCGACTCACGTTTAGATATTAAAAAAAAATAATAATGATAAATAAAAATAAGTTAAAACCTTTTTTATAGTTGCTGTTAAAAAAAGTTTAAAACCACTACTCGACCCAAAAACATCACCATCGAAGCACAAACAACCAACAAACAACCAACAAAAAAATCACCTTCGAAGCACTACTCGACCCAAAACACTAACCAAAAGGGCCAAGACTCAAGCCAAAAACCACCACGAAAACATGGTTAACAAAAACCCAAAAAGTCCGAAACTTAAATTTTAGATCTAGGGCGCGTCGGTGGGTTTCACCGCGCGTACCCAATGTCAGAATGATCACCTTTCGACGATCTATCGTTTGGTATAGGTGGTGTAATTTTCCGTGGCGGTGGCGGAATATTGGCGGAGAAGACGGCGGCGGTGGTTTCCGGTCGCCTGAAAAGTAGAGAGAGGTGAGAGAGAGAGAGAGAGAGATATGTGAGATATGATCAGATTATAATTATTATACGTAGTAAATGAGAGAAAATTCACCTTACCACTGTACTTTATGAGAGGGTATATTAGACTTTTAATACTCTCAATAATAAGACAAAATCCCATCTACCACTGTACTTTAATAATAAATAAGTGGACACGTGTCGCACATCTAATGGAGTCGCACATTCGCACATGACCATTTTGAGAAGAGGGTTTATTTTTGTACCTCAAAGTGACCTCAATGGATCTTTTTGTCCCCTTTTGAGAATTACCCCTTAAAATAATATGAGAAAACCCAAAAGTGCCAAAATATTCGTTGATTAAACAAACGAAGAGCTTGATTTCAAAATGTAGCTTTTTAATTTATCAATAAAAGTCAAAGTTGAAGGTGATTTGATCAAACACTACAATAAAAAAAAAAAAAAAAAAAAAAAAAATAAAACTATAAAGATTGGGCAACTTTTGTGACAACAAAATCTTTTAAAAAAACTAGAGTAATTTTAAAGGCTTCAAGGGTTAAATTTAAAAAAACATTATATTTTGATTGTCTATTGGATCAAATGAGAAATATAATTAAGATGAGAAGAATAAGAATAAACTACAACCATAAATTTGAGATATATCTACAAAAATATATGCATCTCCCTATTATTTCTCCCACCTTATTTAAAATATGTGGCTAGTATTTTTCTTCTCATTTTTCTCATTTCAATAACTCCAAAAGTATAGAATTCTTAATTCTCATTATTTTATAAATTTAACATATATCCCCTATACTTTGTATTATTTATAAATAACAACATCTATTTTTATTAATAATGTTTATAAACGAGATTTATTAGCCAGCGCGCGCAGAGGGTGCGACAACATTCATCTTTTGTTAGCTAAGTAAGATCCTCATTTAGATAATGTATCACGAAAAAGCAAAATATCAGATAACGCTATGAATATAACAATAATATTACTAATAATGTAAAATTAAATTGCTTTCATTTCTAAAATGCATCCACCCTCGTTTCAAATGCTTTTCGTATTACTAATATATTAGTTTTAATAATAATACAATTTCCCAAATATGAATTGTGGAAAATAACAAAGAAAAAAAATATTATGAAAGGAAAAACTTTAGAGGTTTTAGGCACTAAATTCTTATTTTATAAAACTTTAGAGCATAATTTGAATCTCGATCAGACATTTACTAATTTTTAATATTAAACGGGGTCATAGTATAAGCTAAATACTTTTAAAGGCTGAATTGTTACAATGCCGGACTAAAATAAAAAAGTATATATTATTCTAAAGTCTAACATACTCAAAGGACTATTTTTGATATTAACTATAGTAATTTACTACTCATGAATAATAACATTTATTATGGTAAATGTTAAATATAGAATATTATTATCATTATTAGATTAAATTAATGTATACGTAAATAATACTGAAAATTGTACGTACAACAACAATTCATATAATTCTTCTTTAAAATTTAAATCAGGACATTCGAGAAAATAAGTTTTTAAGAATTCTCGTTTAACAACCCGTGCATACATTGGTTAAAACAATTAAATACATCTAAACTTATAAGTAAATAATTGCAATACCAAAAACATGTGTATGCATGAGATTATGAAAGCACGAGTTGTTAAGATATAAAAATAAACACATACATAGCCATTATTCATGTAAGGAGTGACATCTAAAAAAAGTATTTATATAATATTCTCGTTGAATAACACATGCTTACACGGGCAAAAAAATTAAATATGGGATAAATTATTATTAGTTCATGAATATTAAACTAGAATTTATTAAAGGCTTGTGTCCAATTAGTATTTCATGTTATGTAAGAAACTCAGCAACCATTTGGTTGTGGATTCAAATCAGCTTAGGACATGTGAGATGATTTTTGGTAGTATATATATTGTGAGATAATTAGTTGTCGTTAACAAAATAAATTAAACAAAAATTTAAACTAAATCTGATTTCGATCTAAATCCACATGTGATTGTTCTTTTACGTCTTCAAATATATGTTTCATAAATAATTGTGACGGTTTTAAGGTTATAAATTCCACCGGAAAAAAGTAGTAAAAAATATAACTATTAGTTGTACTAATACTTTAAACCTTGTATGTATGCGGTTATTATATCAAATATTTATTGAATGCAGTTTTATATTAATTAAACCTTATCATACAAGGATAATATAATCTTTACAAACTCTGAACATTGTACATATATTTCAAAAAAAAATCTCAAACGACATTTGTAACATGTAAACACTTGTTAATTCTTATTCCTAATGCTTCTAAAACTTGACATGTTTTTTCAAATTCGTAAAATGAAATAACAAAAGATTAGAAAAAAAATATGAGAAAAAAAAAAACTTGACCTTTTTGTGATGGTTGCCATTACTTCTTAAAAAAGGAAATAACTAGAAAGAGAGAGATGGATTACAACAAATAGAAAACCCTTGAGTTTTATAGAGGGGATTGCTTGATCGGCTTATTCTTTTCGACATTTCCTTGTAAATTTAAAGAAGCATTTAATCTAGAGTCTTTTGTTTGACCAAAGTGTTTGGAAACATATATACATAAGTCTTGTACATTTAAATTTAATTACGCTATTATGTACTCCGTATTTGTTATTTTCTTTCTACACAAATTGTCAGCTAGACTTAGAAGTGGAGTTTCTTTTCAATTTCTTTTACTATACATATGTTTTTATATAGTTAAGTAATCAATTAACACTATATCTCTTGCGCACAGTCAATCGGCGTATTTTATTCAAGACCATTGGTTTCATAACATCTCTAACCCATTAACTCATAAAGCATCACAATTTCACAAACATATAAATTGTAAACTCAAATAACTTATGTCTCAAACTTTGGTACCATATTGATCGAAGTTTCAAACACCTAATAAGAACTTGGCTAACTCATTGATACGGACCTATTGTATGTTCATTCTAAAAACATCACAGTAAACCTCTTACGAAAACGAAAACACAATTTGCAAATTAGCGAACAAAGAACAATGGTTCTTGGGTGCCACCGTATGATGTTGTTTCTCACATGATCTTTTGCCGCATATAATCTACGATTTTTTTGTATGTACATGAGAAACATGGAGATTGTGGGTGGCGTTACAGAGTAAAATAACATAGAGTCTAATCGTAATTACTCAATCGGTTGGGGAAGGGTTTTGACGTCTTTAATTTTTATGCCATGGAGTGTAACTGTGTAAGGATTGAAACAAGAAAATAAGAAAATATATATTACTGTATCATGTATTCAAGTAAATATTTTAACAACTACACTAGTTGTGTATTTATTGTTTTAAATTGCAAGGGTCCAAAAAGAACCTCTATTTAATAGAGTTAAGGATGTTCTAGTAACAATAACAAATAATTCAAAAGATTACTTGTTTAGTTTCATTTTTATTGTGCACGTTGTTATTATTTACTTTCTAACACTAGAAGTAAAAATTTATTAACTTTTCTGATCTCAACTTTTATATAATAAAAAGCAAATTAGTGTGTCTAAATCAATTATTTTATTAATAAATAGGATAGCTCAAATTTAAAATCGAAGATTCCTATTCACTAATAAAAGTTAAAATATGCTTTCGTTTTATCAAATCCATATAAATTGTCAAACGAAATAAATATTTAAAAAAACACACTTGTCATTTTCATAAAATAAAAGGGTAATAAAATTGTTAAATTTAGATAATTATATTAACTTAAGTGTAAAGTTATGAGTTTTCATTCTTTTTAATAACTTAGAAAAATAACCAAATACCCCTTAAACTTTATAAGCACATAGACTTTAATACTTTAAAAAAACAAAACAAAAAACATATAATTTGTTATTTATAATTATTATTATCAATATAGATAAAATTCATGTATTTGAATATAAATATTAAAATTAAAACGAGTTATTGTAATATGTAATTGAATAACCGAGATTTTACATATCGAGCAACTCATGGTATTCCTTTTATAAGTTTAAGTTAGGATATCCCAAAAAATTACATACGTATGCTCAATAATGACTCATGTTATTTCTTTTTATAAATTTAACGCGCATATACATAGATTTGAACAATAAATATGGCTTAAATTATTATTAAATGGAAAATAAATATCAAAATGTAAGCTCTTTTTTGTGATATGAAAATAAATGTACGAGATTTTACTTATAACAACGATTCATGCAAATCCTATCTAAAGTTTAAATAAGGATGTCCAAAAAATGAATTTTTTTTAAACTTAATCTTTTAACATCGTTAATGGTCATTGCGCGCTATTAATCACGCATATAGAAAACCCAAGAGTTTTATAGAGGGTATTGATTGATCGGCTTATTCATTTTGACCTTTCCTGGTAAATTTAAAGAAGCATTTAATCTAGAGTTCTTTGTTTGACCATAGTTGTTTGAAAAAATATATAAACAAGACTTGTACATTTAAAGTTTATTACTGTTATGTACTTTGTATTTGTTATTTTCTATCTACACAAATTGTCGTCGACTTAGCATCGGAGTTTCTTTTCAATTTCTTTCACCATACTTATGTTTTTATATAGTTAAGTGATCAATTAACACTATATCTCTTGCTCACATTCAATCGGCGATTTTATTCAAGACCATTGGTCTCATAAATTCCTAACCCATTAACTCATAAAGCATCACAATCTCGCAAACATATAAATTGTAAACTCAAATAACTTATGTCTCAAACTTTGGTACCATATTGATCGAAGTTTCACACACCTGATAAGAACTTGGCTAAATCACTGATACGGATCTATTATATGTTGATTCTAAAAACATCACAGTAAACCTCTTAGGAAAACGAAATCCCAATTTGCAAATTAATGATTAAAGAAAAATGGTTCTTGGGTGCCATCGTATCATGTTGTTTCTCACATGATCTTATCCCGCATATAATCTACGATTTTTGTTGTACGTACTTGAGAAACATGGAGATTTTGGGTGACCGTTGGCGAGAGTGAAATAACATAGAGTCTAATCGTAATTATTCAATCAGTTAGGGGAGGGTTTTGATGTCATTAATTTTTATGCCATAGAGTGTAACTTTGTAAGGATTGAAAAAAGAAAATAAGAAAATATATATTACTGTATCATGTATTCATGTAAATGTTAACAACTACAGTTGTTATGTATTTATTTATTTTAATTAGAAGGGTCGAAACAAAAATTCAATTTAATGGAGTTAAGGACGTTCTAGTGACAATAACAAATAATTCAAAAGATTACTTGTTTTGTTTCATTTTTATTGTGCACGTTGTTATTATTTTAGTTGTTAAATGTGTTATTTTCTTTCTCACAAAATAATTTAAAGTTTATTAATTTTCCTCATCTCAACTTTTATTTAATAAAAAGTAAATTAGTGTGTCTAAATCAATTATCGTATTTATAAATTGAAAGCTCAATTTTAAAATAGAACATTCCTACTTACTAATAAAAGTTAAAATTGGCTTTCATTTTATTAGATCCATCTCAATTTCACAAACAAAATAAATATGTATAAAACACACTTGTCATTTTTATAAAAAAAGGTAATAAATAAAACTTTAGTTGTTAAATTTTGATAATTATATAAAGTTAAGTGTAAACTTATGAGTTTTTATCTTTTTAATAACTTTAAATAATAACCAAACATCCCTTAAACTTTATACGCCCCTAGACTTTATACTTTAAAGAGAAAAAAACCATGTATGTTGTCATTTATAATTATTATTATCAATATAGATAAAATTCATGTATTTGCACGGGATCATAAATATCAAAATGAAAGCTCGAGTTATTGTAATATGTAATTAAATAACGAGATTGTACATATATGAACAACTCATAGTATTCCTTTTTATTAGTTAAGTAAGGATATCCCGAAAAAAAATCACATATGCGTTCAATAACGACTCATGTTATTCCTTTTTATAAGTGCGTGCGTACATAGATTTGAACAATTAATACGGCTTAAATTATTATTAAATGGAAAATTAATATCAAAATGTAAGCTCGTTTTATTGTGATATGAAAATATATATATACGAGATTTTACTTATAACAACTACTCATGCAATTCTTATCTAAAGTTTAAATAAGGATGTCCGAAAAATGAATTTTTTTAAACTTAATCTTTTAACATCATCAGTGGTCATTGCGTGCTATTAATCACGCATATATAAAACCCAAGAGTTTTATAGAGGGGATTGATTGATCGGCTTATTATTTTTGACATTTCCTTGTAAATTTAAAGGAGCATTTAAACTAGAGTTTGTTTTTACCATGGTTGTTATATATACACACGTCTTGTACTTTTAAAGTTACTTACGCTATTATGTACTCCGCATTTGTTATTTTCTTTCTACACAAATTGTCGGTTAGACTTAGCAGTGGAGTTTCTTTTCAATTTACTTTACCATACTTATCTTTTTATATAGTTAATTAAGTAATCAATCGACACAATATCTCTTGCTAACAATCAATCGGTATTTTATTCAAGACCAATGGGTTTCATAACATCACTAACCCATAATCGATAAAGCATCACAATCTCACAAACATATAAATTGTAAACTCAAATAACCTAAGTCTCGAACTTTGGTACCATATTGATCGAAGTTTCAAACACCTGATAAGAACTTAGCTAAATCATTGATAAAGACCTATTATATGTTGATTCTAAAAACATCACAGTAAACCTCTTAAGAAAACAAAATCCCAATTTTCAAATTAACGATTAAAGAACGATGGTTTTTGGGAGCCACAGTATCATGTTGTTTCTCACATGGTCTTTTGCCGCATATAATCTATGATTTTTGTCGTATGTACATGAGAAGCATGGAGATTGTGGGTGAGCGTTGGCAAGAGTAAAATAGCATGGAGTCTAATTAAAATTATTCAATTAGTTGGGGGTAGGGTTTTGACGTCTTAAATTTTTATGCCATAGAGTGTAACTGTGTAAGGATTGAAACAAGAAAATAAGAAAATATGTATTACTATATCATGTATTTATGTAAATTTTAACAACTACAGTAGTTGTGTATTTATTTTTTTAAATTGCAAGGGTCCAAAC